>JAZKJV010005165.1:0-57150 GCA_037367405.1 Ottelia alismoides | reverse complement strand
GCGAGGCGTAAGCCTCGAGGCGGTCGAGGCGTAAGCCTCGATTTATAGAGAAAATATATGTCAAAATTATTATTAAGCATAATTATATTATCATTAAACCGTAAACTTCAAATATTGACAAAATATATAATCATAAATCCTAAATTTCAGTATTTTAAATTTAATAGATGTACAAAGAATACCACATTAACCATATATGCTAGTTTTAATTTGTGGTTAAGTAATATTAATATTGTAAATATGTGAATTTCTAATATTCTTACAGAAATATACGGTTTTTTAAACATATATTATACTCATTGCAGCGATATAAGCAATCGAATATCAATCGTTGACGTAAAATTTGTTCGTACTAATTAGAAACAATCATTATACACTTGCATGATTTCTTTGATGCAATAGTGATTGTAATATAAATGTATAATTGTATATTTATGAAATGTTATGTTTTGGAAATAACATATGATGATACTATAACACAATATTGCGATTGTGACTTGTATGTTTGTAACTAAAATATGCTTTATAACTTTAATATTATTATAAAAGTACAACTTTGTATAGTTTTTTATTTATTTACCTAAGAAAATGCACAACAGACCGAGGCGGCGCCTCGGAACCGCCTCGACCGCCTCGATACCGCCTCGGGTCTCTGAGGCTTACGCCTCAGATATCCAGACTGAGGCTATAGCCTCGAGGCGGTTTTCTTGGAAAACCGCCTCGAGGCTTACGCCTCGGCGCCTCGAGGCGCATTTTTTAAAACCATGGGTACGCATTTATCTCTCCATATGAGGGTGGAGGTGCCATTCCCCACCAACTTGATGGTGTTGCTAAAGAGTAGCAATCCGACCTGCATGAGTGCCTTTTATAGTGGGAAGGAGACTGATGTTTGTTTCGCTGCCCAAAAATCTTCCTTAGGATAATATTTCGCCTGTATAATATTCTTCCATAAGACTATGCGACTAGTCTCCAACAATTTCATGCAAGCTTTAAGATCACGTCATATTCATGTCATTTGCCTTCTTGATGCCTAGTCCACCTAAGTGCTTGGGGATACTGGATAGTTATCTGGTCCCATACCTTAATATAACAATGTCTTTGGTTCTTTTTGAAATCCCCATCAGGTCTCTTTCCATGCCATCTATGGCATGGCAAGAGTACATGGAAATGAGTGATGTGCTCATGATATGGAGTGGGACCGAAGTGAGGGAGTTGGATATTAGGATTGTCCTGCTTGCTTGCGAAAGAACTTTGCCTTTCCATCCGGCCAGCTTCGCCCGTATTCTATTGATGGTGCGCTCATTAGACTAGGCTATAGGTCTATTTTGCAGTAAAGGGACGCCTAAGTATATTTCATGCTTGAACCTGTTATGTATCTTGATTCTGGTCATAATGGCTTGTTGAGTCTGCAGAGGTGTACCTTTACAGAAGTTGACCTTGGGCTTATGGTAGTTGACAATATGACTCGAGAATTTGCCATATGTTATAAGTATTTGAATGATGTTATTCGCCTCCTCTACAATAGATTTACTAAAGACCATCGCATCGTTGGCATAGATGAGATGGGTGATCATTTTTACAGTTAGGTGGACGTTGTATCCTGATATGACATGTGTATAGAGGCCTCGATCCATGAATGTTGATAACAGTTCAATGCCCAGAACAAACAAAAAGGGGAATAAAGGACACCCTTGGCATAAGCCTCTCCTCAGGTGAGTGGACTCAAGATGCATGTGGTGATGCAGGAGTTAACCAGGTTAACTTACCTCGTAGAGATATACAATTACATCTTGGATAAAGCACCATTCAATCTAGTCGAAGGCTTTTCCATATGAATTTTAATAACCATGTACTTAGTCTTCGTATTTCTGGATTCCATGCTATGGATTGTCTCTGAGGTTGGAATGACATTATCTGTAATATTCCCGCCATTCAAAAAAGCACATTGATTTAGTGAGATGACTCATTGAAGTATTAGCTTTAATCTAGATGCCAACAACTTTGCTATGGCTTTGTATATGGTGCTGGTAAGGTTAATTGGCTGAAATCCTAGGGAAAATCCACATTTAATTTCTTTGGTATAAGAGCAACATAGGTTGTGTTTTTATTCGTATAAATCCTTCCTGACTGGAAATACGACTAAATAGTGCGGCTGACTTCTTCACTCGGTAGAGACAAGTTTTTCTGATAGAACAAAGCAGGGTATCCGTCCAGTCCTGAGCTCTTAAGCGGGGCCATTTTGAGAAAGACGTTATGTATTTCTTCCTTTGTGGAATAGATTCAATGAATTGTCGCTCATTGTCTGTAATCTTCTCTCCATCCTCGAATATCCGTGGAAAAGTATCAACATCGGTAGTTATACAAAATCGTTGGGTAAAGTGCTTATAGAAGGAGGTTTCACTTTTATCCCTATTTCATGTGTAGGTGCCATCATCTAGTCGGATCCAGTTAATTGAATTTCTTCTTTTCTTGTTAATCGCATATAAGTGTAAAACTTTGTGTTCCCGTCGCCAAAGCCTAATGATTGATACTTCGACCGCTTGAACCAGTATATTTCTTCAATACGTAAGAGTTGGGCGTGTTCAGCTTCAAGCTTCTTCAGTATCACAGAGTGGTTAGTGATGATACTTTGTCTGATAGGGTTTGGATTTGATTTCCACCTCTATCTTCCTAGCCCATATGGTTAACCTCTTCCTGACTACCTCATTTTTCTTTTGCAATGAATTTCCTGCCCGACCTTATTCCAGCATTCCTTGAGCTTTGTAGGGAAATCACGTTCCTTTAACCACCATGCCTCCAACCTCTAGGGCTTGTGAGAACTTGTACTGACCCTTTTTATTTTGAGCAGTATTAGCGTGTGATTACTGTGAATAGGCGGTAGGTGAAGGAATAGGGCAGCTATTATTCCAGTCCAGTGTTGCAAAGGCTTTGTCCAACCTTTCTTTAATAGAGTGATTGAGGGATCTCTTATTGCTTCATGTGAAAACCGGTCCCACAAATCCAAGGTGAATCTGGCCGATACGATGGCAGAATGTATTTAGGTAGGAGAGTTCGCAAGCTGAGTTATGTCTTCCTCCAAGCTTCTCTTCCTGGCTTAGTATGGTGTTGAAATCTCCAATGACTAGTACTTAAGTGTGTAGAGTCAAGGTGAATGCAATAACATCTTCTCAGAAAGCCCTCTTCTTTGCTTGTCTTGGAGTTCCATATATGCACATTAGATGCTAGACTTCACACATGATTTTACGAAGTTCAACTGCAATGTATGCTTTCGTAGAATTAATAAGGTTAATGTTGGTATCCTCTTGAAACAGTGGAGTAAGTCATCTCGCCTTCCCTCGAGCATCAACTTTATAGTAATTATATCCTTTAATCCCTTTCGTGATCCTTTGCAATCATAGTCATTACAATGAGTTTTTGAGATAAAGCAACACGAGGGAGAAGTCGCTCTGAGAAGACTTTTGAGGTGTCGAACTGCAGTGTCGCTTCTCAAACTTATGCAGTTTCATGATAATATACTCATTGGTGCTCTTGCAACTGTTGGGGGTCAACTGTCGGAGCCCCATTGAATTGTTGACAGTCTTCTGATGTTGAAGTTGGGAGATCTTCACTTCTACTCCTTTTTGCATGATTTGCACTTTCTTCCATTTCTATGTCAGTGTATTCTTACCTTTTGATACCTGCTTGTTGCGATTGATTGCTCTTCTTGATCCTAGCCTCATCTTTGATCTATCTTTTATTTTTTAGCACTTGCTGGAGCGAACATTGGTAATTGCTGAATGCTTTCTGTTGTGGTGTAGAGTGGACGGTGCCTGTGAGAATTTCGGTTGCGGGCTTGCTTCTGCGAGATCTTTCAGCTGGCTTGAAGCGGCCTTCTCGGCGAGCCATTTACCTCTTATTACTTACTCGCACCAGTTATATGCATGGCTTAGCCGTCCATGAAGGTACAAAATCGTGGGAGGCCCTCATAGCAAAGAGGTAAGGTAATCAACTTACCTCCTGGGACACTTGTCTTTAGCTCTTTCATCATGGGTTTAGTGACATCTAGCAGCACCTGACTCTATCATAGATGGAGGTACTTCTACCTATCTCTGGGGCAAAGTCAATGACCTTTCCCAAGGGATTTAATATTTCAGGTAAGGCTAATTAGTTTGGTACTGAGATGGGGTTTTATATATTTGAGCCCAAAAAGGAGAGTGGGTAAAACTGTAATCATCAATGGAAAGATTAGATTGCTCCTTTTCTAGAAATATTAGATTACATTCGAAGTGGCATGGAGATATGTTCCAGATGATCCTACGATCGGCTTCAGATCGGAACTCGCCTTTCCAGCATCTAGCTCCCGCCTCTTGTATGAGCGATGTATGGGACGTTCTCCAGGCTTTCTTGACCGTTTCTAGCAATCCTTTCTCAAGGAAGAGCTTATCACTTAGGAGCTTAAAGAATATACAATACTTCCAAGCTTCTGTGTCCGTGGAGTCCGCGTCCAAGACAAGCACAGATTGCGCTACTTCACTATCCGTATGCGATAGTTCCTGGAGGTATTTGACGAGCTCCTCTTCATTTGGTTCTATGTCAGCGATGGTCAAGGACTAATTGAACTAGACCCACTCTGATCGTGTGATCTGCCTAAACCAAGGTTTTAAATCTCGATTTCGATTTCGTTTTGAGATGGCAAAAAATGGAATAATTTCAGTCATCGAAACTTCGACGAAATCTTGCAAATTTCAACCAAAATCGGCCTAGATTTGTGAAGGAAGGGTCAATATCGAAATTTCGATAGTGCCGAAATCGAAATTTCGGCGAAATTTCGTGAAATTTGAAACAATGGCCTAAACTGATAAACAAATCTTGGTGGGGAGGGCATAAGGTATAAAGCGTGAACACACCACGAGGAAGTCGATGATTTCTTTCATATCCACGCAGGGAGTGGAAATCCTAGCTTCCCTCTCCAAGGTAGGGGACAAGCAGTCTGCTCCCATCTCTAGCATGGAACAGAAACAAATCCGCCAACGAGGTTGAGGATCTAGCCCCTTCAATAGCACCAGTGGGTTGTTGAAACCTTGGGGAAGATGGCGTGATCTTGAATGTTCCGTACGCTGCAACTACCTTCCGTTCTTCGCCCTAGATGCGGAGGACTTTATCTGCATCGAGGGCACACGCAGAAGGGGTTTGACCCTGCACGGACAACAACCCTACCCAGGGCGGTAGGGAAGAAGTTCTCCACAGGTGGGTGGAGAAACATGAGCTCTCCAGGAGAGGCCAGAGGAAACCTACTTCCCTCGGGATAATGGAGGGACCGGAGCTCACCATGGGATGGTGGAGACGGGATTCTCCACTGAACGACGACGAAATCTGTGGGCTCCGCGCATATGGCGGAGGAACCTTAGTTTTTCCAGAGTCGAACGTGCTCTGGGGACTTTCACGATACCCCATCTGGTTGATCCCCACCTTGGTGCTTTACATGATAGTTGATTAATGCCAATTTAGTTGATTGATTCCTGTTAATCGTCAGTCTAGTTGTTTTTGAGTCTGTACAATAATAGTCAAGTTTCGATGTTAGTGCTATTGTCATTCATTTTTTATGTTTTTTAAGGTCCTTTGTTGGCAACTTCCGAAAAGACTTCATTTTACTTAGAATATTTGGATTTTATGTTTTATTTATTTTTTTATTTATCTTAGTTGTATTTTATTTTATTTCTTTTATCAAGGGATGCCCTTGCCCTTGGTTCATAGACATGTCAGTTAAACATGTAACCATCATGTAAAACTCCTTTATAACGAGGCTTAATCTCGATATTGGGGAATAGAATGAAATATACGAGAACATGATTGATAGTGGTTTTATCCTTTTTTCTCATTGGCTTTCTTTCTTCTCCTCTATCCTTTGATCACCATGGTATGTGCTCCTTGCTTTTCATCCCCGTATTTTGGTGCATTCTCATCCTTCCCTTCATATTCGTACATTTTCCATTCTTCCTCTTTCTCAATCTCATCTTTAACCCCCATTTCCAGGCCACACTAACAATAAAATGGGATATAATTTTGAGAATTCAACTCAAACAACAACAACAAACAACAACAAAGCCTTTTCCCACAATTAAGTAGGGTCAGCTACATGGATTATTCGCCTCCATTCAGATCTATCTTAGGTCAATCTCGGGCTTATATCCAATTTTTTTTTGAGAATTCAATTATTTTGATTAAATTAGATGCTGGGCATACATTAAGCCTGGTTGCACACAATTTTCCTTTTAAAAAAGTAGCTTAGAGAATCTAATCGATGTCCCTGAGTCTTGTGTGGCTTGATGTGTCATTCCTTTTTCATATTTTATTTTTCTTATCTACGTGCCTCCATTTTTTGGTACTGTCGCATTCATCATCTTGTATGTAAAAAATGAAGGGATTTTATCACTTGCGCCCCTCTGAGATATTGCAATATCAGTTATGCCCCTTCATTTTTGGGAGTATCCATTATGCCTCGGGCTTCTTGCCGTTCTATCACTTGTGCCCTTCCGTCACTTTAGTCATCAATGAGTTGAAATTCAAACCATGGTGCGGTTAAGAGGGGGCATAATTGTCCAATCCCCTCTGCCCTCCCCAACCCCTCCACCTGAACCTTCTCCTCCACTCAATATCTCTGCCCCGACCTCCTCCTCTCTCAACCCCTCCGCTTCGACCTCCTCCTCCGTCCAGATCGACCCTGCCCCAACCTCCTTCGCCCAGCCCAACCCTGCCTCAGATCAACAACCCCTCAAGTTTCGCATCTGATCGAGTGATTCTAGAACCAAATCCACGAACGAGCGAAGCATTGTCGACATCTGAAACATCACAATACCTGAAATTCGAGATCCGAGCAGTTGAGAGGGACGGGTGAGAGCTGGAACTTGACTCCAGAGCAACTCCTGGAAACACGTAGCAGGTCCCCCTTCGTTTATTCTACCGTTCATCAACCCCATCGTCTCCTTCGAGTTGAGTTCTTCTCCCACGTCTATGGTCCAATTGAACATCAACGACACCCTATGTTGGAAGCCAAGTGCGAGAAGGAGCATCGAGCACTATAGAATTTCAAAGGGAAGAAGACGACAGATCAAGGATTCACGGCTAGTTCTACCAACCGCTAGCTCGATTCCAACACCTCGACTTCGAGTTCCGTCCCTCCATCATCGAGCTTGGTCGCATAGCTTCATCCTAAAGGAGGAGAGATCCCTTCACGTTGATCACACAACATAGAGCAGCAACGGAACAACGAGACTCATCTCATCATCTCCCACCTCGCTCTACCGTCTCCACAAACTGTCACGCTCCTCGTCGTTCCCCGCCACCATCCGCCTGCAACAGAGCACGACCGAACTTCGTCTCCACCATCGCAGCGTAGCCGAAACCACAAAAGCTGGATGGGCGTGGCTGGGGAGAAGGAGGGACTGGAGGGAGGAGTGAAGAAGGCCATATCTATCCAAGTTAGTCAATTTAATTACCTTCATGTCCCAAAATTTTATGCCCGTTTGAGATGCAGATGAATGCCAACTAACTTGAGGGGCACAAGTGATAAATGTGAAAGAAGTCATAGGCACAAGTGATATTCCAAAAAAGGAAAGGGCATAACTGATTTTACAATATCTCAGAGGGGCACAACTGAAAAAAATCAAAAGTAATATCAACTTTTTCTGCATGTGATGCGAGGTTGATGACCTTTTACAAGGGTTTGATTAAATTTGCATGGTTATGATGGGGTTATTATGGTGCATGGAAGGCCGTATCGATATCGATATCGTTTCGATATCGTGTCGATATCGATATATTCGACGATATATCGGCGATATATCGCCGATATATCGGGATATCTAGGAATCTTTCTGAAGAAAATGCTGAAAATCGGATATATCGATATATCGATTTCGATATCGGTCCCATGTCGATACCGATATATCGGCGATATATCGCCGATATATCGGGATACGGCCTTCCATGAATATGGTGCCATCCACGTAGTGTGATTAAACATTACAAAATATAGTCATAAGAAAGACACGAGAATAATGAATATAAAGAAGACCAAGTAGCTCGAGTCCGCTACATGAGTCGACAACGAATCCATCAAAACGATTCCATTCTATCTAGCATGCAATTGCCCATGTTTATTTATCACTTTATCCTTGTAATTTGGCAGTAATTGGCCTTTACTGCATCAAATTGAAGTGCACCAATGGAATCTTTATGATATCATATTCTGTTCCTTAATTAGGTGGTGGGGGGTTAAGTATTTGGCAAGTGCCCTGCTGAGATGACCCGTAAATTGCGACACATTCAAAACATAATCTCTAGTGGCGGAGAAATTAACTTGCATGTGAAAATGATCTTGCCTCCTAGAAAATTTTTGCAGAACTAGTGCTCCATACATTCAGAGCATGTTTCACGTGTTCAGAAACAAAATGTCCTCCTATATGTATAAATCTAAACTCTTAAATTTAGAACTTGAAATTTAATTAAAAGAAACTACATGACATTCTAAAAGAAAGAGAAGATAAATATCAGGTGCATCGACAACAAGGTGTGGTCTGGATGATTATGAAAGTAGGGATGAGAAATGGCTTCTTTGGGGATGTGAGGGTGTTGGATATTATGGGAATCATACACCACGATACATTTGAAGATCGGACAGGCTGCATGGCATGTTTTAGAAGGTATCTTTGAAACTATTGTCAGTATATTGGTGTATTGAGCTATTTGTTTGCAAGCGTATATGTTTCAAGGTAAGGGAGGTGAGTGGCAAAGCAATTCCATCAAAGAGATCTAGCATGCAATTGCCCATGTTTATGTATCACTCTATCCTTGTAATTGTGGACAGTATACATCGACTTGAAGAACATCAATGCAACTCTTATGAGCTGTTATCATATTCTGTTTCTAATTACGTGGTGTGGATTTCGATGTCTGGCAAGAGCCCTCTTGACTCTTGAGATGACCCATAAATAGTTGCATTCAAATCTACTCTCCAGTGGTGGATAAATTAGCTTGAATATGCAAACTATCATGCCTCTTAGAAAAATCAGATAGAACTTGTATAGAAAAGGATTGCCAGGTGGAGATGGGAACTCTCAGTGCAGACGGTGCCCACCCACGAGGTACCCTCTGTTATTGATTCCATCCTTCAGGATTCCCGACTTTCATTTGTGAAGTCAAAGCCCCTACATGCAAAGGCTATAATTTGAAGGAGCACAATAGTATAAAAGAAATCATATTGCATATAAGCTAATTTTCAAGTTACAGGCACATTATTGGTTGGGATCTTGAGCCTGCTATCTGACCCTTTATGAAGGTTCAATTATCGAACCTTTCGCTGAAGCCTATACATGAGCCGATTGAGTTCTCATTATGAAGGATTCAATTTTCTCATGACACTATCGTAAGATTCACCATTAAATGGTGTCATTCTTCAGCCCTAGCATGGTCTTAACATTGATCTTGGGTATTTACTGGGAATGATGAAACCTCTGTAGAAAAAGATAGTACGGAAGCGTACTAGAGCTAAAGAAATATAGAACATGGAAGACCACCGAGATTTTATGTGGAAACCTTCTCCATAAGGAGTAGGATGAAACCACGAGAGAACACCATTAAGGGGTGATTTTTCTATTCACTTTCTCTACCGATATAATGGATGTGGAGCTTTTTATATAGCTACAAAGACAGACATGAGTCCTACTAACAGTAGATGCGGGACTAAACATGCGGATGTGGTAATTGGATCATGGAGGGATCCAATTATCCATTATGCATGTGACATATACTCTAATACTCCTCAAGCTGGAGCATGCAATGCTCAACTTGGACAAATAGAAAGAAATGATCACTCACATTACAAGACACTGTGGACAATATTAATTCAACACATACTCTATTAGTTGTCTGCTAGTGTTGCAAAAATCAGCCGATTAGCCCTACTAGTCGGTCTGATTCGTCGACTAGCCCAAATCGGACAATAGTTAGGTATGACCGATTAGTCGAGTGAGTAGTTGGGTTAGTCAGCCGATTACTCGCCCGACTTCTTCTTAGAGAATATTGGTTCTGTGGAGCCCCGACCCGGATACCCGATTAGGGTTTAAAGCCTACTGCCGAAACAATAAGCCCCCCAATGCCCATTTTCTTCCCTCTCTGCTCGAGCCTGACCCCCTACATGTTATTGCATCCTCCTTTGCGACCACGTCAGCGACCAGCCCTCATTCGATTCCGATCGAAGGACTCTCCGCCTCGGCATCGCCAACCTCAAGGGAGGTCCCAATACCGAACCTCGCCACCCAGGTTAGGGTTTTTTTGTTTTGTTTTTGCTTTTTTGAACTTCATACATTGCTTGTTGGCATTTGGGTTTATAATCTCGTAATACATGAATCATATTTGGATTTGTAGGTCGTAGTCAGAGAAATGTTGTCTTTTATCATCATATTTATCACATATATTAACTCTTGCAGGTCATATTCATAATATTCATGGAATATTATCATATTCAACATATTCACAGAATATTTAGCACATATATAATCTTGTAGGTCATATTCAACATATTCATATATAATATTTAGTATTTTAGCAACATATTCATCATATTTAGCAACATATTCAACACATATTTGTAGATCATATTGTCATTTTTAATATTGCATAGATTTATAATATTGGACATTTACAATTCTCTTACTCGTCATTTTCAATCTACCAAAGAAAATATATATAAATCCATGGAAACATGCATGAAATAAAGATGCAAATAATTGCAGGTGTTGACTGCATAAAGATGCAAATTAGTGAATTTAGTACAATCAATTTTAATATTTATTTCAAGTGTGTTAACGCATGAGTTTGTGATTATGTAGATGGCTACACCTCCGACGAATGTAATTTCCGGTAGCGACTCGTCTTTTTACGTGCCCCCAGGATCAATTGATCATTTTTTTACGCCAAGGCCTTAAATGTCGGTTTCGGTCACCATTTCGGTATCGACCAAAATAGAATTTCGATGGAATTTCGGTGGAATTTCGACCGAAATTTTGGTCATTTCGGTCATTTTTTGTACTAGGACCCCCATATTTCGGTCATTTCGGTCATTTCGGTCAAATTTCGATTTCGACTGGATATCGATATTCGACAGAAATTCGACCGAATTTCGCTGAAATTTGAGGCCATGTTTTACGCTCAAAAGAGGGGGAAACACTCGACGGTGTTCACCCCAATATATTGAAAACAAAAAGTAAAGAGTTTTTACAGAAAAGGTAAACAAGTAGAACAAAAGGGACTACCCGAATGGGTAGCCAAAAGCAATGGACCCCCATACAACCACAACCAACCTACCCATGAGTCCAATCCTCCAGAATACGCTTAGCACGCAAAGAAATATTCTCCCTGTAAAATCGCTGACCCGCAAAGAGTGCCTCATTCCTCCCCAGCCAAATGCTCCACAGCTTTGCGATCGGATCAAGTATAAGCTTCCTTTCTCTGCCCCTAGAATTCACCAAACTCTCGCACAAAGCAGGAAAAGAGACGGCGTTAACCCAAGCAAGATCATCCCAAAGAACACGAACAAGGCCACACTCGAAGAGAAGGTGAGAAGTTGTTTCCCGCTCCGCATCACAGAGGCCGCACATCGAGCCAACGTTCGGAAAAAGAGTAGCACACCGATCACGAGTCAATAGTCTTCCCCTACGAAGAAGCCATAAGAAGATGCCAATGCGCTCAGGTAACTTGAGGCCCCACAAGATCATGCATGGCAATACGACTACCTTGCAGACCGTGCGGATCCAAATATTATCACTTGCAGACTGTGCAAGAAGGTTGTCAAGGGTGGCGTGTATTGGTTCAAGCAACATCTAGCACACCGAAGATGCAACATGGTTGCATGTCCCAAGTTGGACGAGGAAACGAAGAAGAAGATGATCGCGTACCTTGATGATGTTGCTAGGAAGAAGACCCAGAAAGCCGCTGATGTTCAGGAGATGAGAGAGGAAGTTGGTATTGATGGAGATGCGGGTTCGACGAAGAGATCATGAGTATCCGACTCCTTGAGCAGAACATCATAGTGGAAGGGTCATCACATTAGATGACTATAAAGGATGCATTCTCCACGGATCATCGTGATAGGGTTACCTCGTATATATCCAACTGGGCATATACATCAGCGATTCCTTTTATGCATTGACGATGAAGTCCTTCATGCAGATGGTGGAGGCGATTGGAAAGTACATGCATGGACTAAAGACTCCCGCGAGGTATGCTCTCAATGACCCGCTTCTGAAGAAGGCAATGAAGTAAATGCATGATGACTTGCAATGCCATCGTGAACGTGGAAATTGACGGGATGCTCTTTGATGACTGATGCGTTAACGGACATATGAGGAAGGAGCATCATTAATTTTTATGTTAGTTGCACCTTGGGGACTTTATGTTTGAAGTCCATAGACGTCTCAGATGAGGCTTACATCGTGGAATACATCTTCAAGCTGGTGGAAGAGTGTCTGGATGAAGTGGGAGTGGATAATGCGGTTCAGATTGTGGCGGATAATGCATTTGCCAATGTAGCAGCGGGAAGATTGCTTTTCACAAAATATCCGCAGATTTAGTGGACTTCGTGTATCGCGCACTCCATTAATCTTGCTTTGGATAAGCAGAGACGAAGGTGAGGAGTGCAATCACAAAGGCAAAAGGCTCACAGTGTTTGTCCACTCTCACACCAAAACTCTAAGCTTGATGCTCAAGTTCACCATCACGAGGGACACTACAAGGCCCATGCAAACAAGATTGGTAACCACTTTTCCTACTCTTGAGAGCCTAAATGAGAAGAAAGACAAGCTGAGGTTGATGTTTTCCTCAGGAGAGTGGAGGAACCTGCAAATGGTATAAAACCAAGAAGGGAAAAGCAACGAGTTCCATAATCTTCATCCCTACATTCTGGAACAACACCGCACATGCTATCTGAGTTTTCACTCCATCGATTCGTTTATTGCATGTGGTTGATGCAAATCGAGGCTCATCGATGAACTTTGTCTATAGAGGGCTTGAAGAGACCAATCGGGAGATAATTGCATCATTCAATGATGTGAAGTTGTCTTACAAAATTTTCATGAACGTTGTTACCTCCAAGACCAAAGGGATGCTCGATACTCTATTGCATCTAGCAGCTTATTACTTGAACCCATTTTTCTTCTGCACAGAGTCTCGTGGTGATACATATATTGTGGTGATGAGAGGGTTAAAGGAGTGCATGGAAAGATTTTATCTAGATTTGGATATAGAAGATGCAATTAATAGGGACAAGCTTCCAGCATACACACTTGGTTGTGGAGATTTTGACAAGCCTTTAGTTGTGAGACAAAGGATGACAAATGGTGTCAATTATGATTCAGGTATTTCAGTCATTGTTTTCTATTCATATCAATCATATTTTTATTTTATTATATTGACTAATTCTCTATTTCAATAGCTAATTCATGGTATCATCATGGGGATGGCATGCCTCATTCGAAAGCCATGACCATCAAGCTGTTGAGCTTGACGTCTTCATCCTCCGAGTACGAGCGTAATTGGAGTACATTTGACTCGGTAATGGCTCCACTCCATCCACCCAATTTGATTAATTTAACTCGATAATTAGAGTACATTTGGCCCAGTAACTGGAGTAATTGATACAAATTTAAATTTTGTATTTTGTCTTCAGATCCATACCAAGAAAAGAAACATGTTGGAGACGAAGAAGCTAAATGATCTTGTGTACACGCGTTTCAATTCCAACCTGCAGGCATGGCCTCAAATTTCAACGAAATTCCATCGAAATTCTCCGAAATTTCCATTTCTTTAGGTCACCGAAATGGAAATGCTCCCTTATTTCTTTTTCCAGGATTTCAACGAAATGTCAGTGAAGTATCAATGAAATTTCATCGAAATTACATGTTGTCAGCAAAACAATAAAAATAAGAGAATATAGCCTTCGCTTTCATAAAAAATTGCATATATTAATGAATTTTCACTTATTTATTTGCTAATGTGTTGAGTTGTTAGAGCGCTTTACACTGTTAAAGAAGTTTCTTTAGTTAATTTCTATATTTTAGATCTAAATCCAAACCAAATCAGTTATACACAATATTTAATAGTTAAATTTCAAGTTTTAGTCGAAGATCTTTATATTTTTTGTTTTTCTTTATTTTGATATATATGTTTTAGTTATTATTTATCATATGTCACCTCATTCTTATTGAAAATGTGATCATGTGTCACCATTCTCTTCATGTTCAAGGGGAGAAACCAATGGCCTCTATTTACGGTTCGAAATCCGGTTCTGGTTCTGAGAAGCGTACTACTTTTTAATTGTTGGGACGATTGGATGGAAATTTAATGTAACATAACATAATATCTTACTGTTAGCAACAAACTATCTTCCTATCTCATTTATTGAGTTAAAGAATATTAGAAATCTTTGTATTTTTAAAAAGAGTTTTCAAGTAATTTCCCTAATTTGTGGCCATTTCATCGAAATTCCACCAAATTTCTCTTTACAGGCTTATCGAAATGAAATCGAAATCCAACATTTAGGGCCTTGCCTGCAGAAACGCCGAGTTAAGAAAGAAAGAGATCCTATCTCATCTCATGATTGTGCACACATGACTGAATGGACCGAAGATGTCGATGCTCATGACGAGGAGATTTTTCCAGGTTTCGGATTGACATGGGGTGCTGTAGCACATGCTAGTGGTGCTGAAGAGAATTTAGAACCAAGAAGGAGCCAACAAGGTGAACATGGCAGGGAAGCTTTATCTTCGATTTCCAATGCTACGCCGATGAATGAGGAGGTACATCGTGAGGATATAAAAGAAGATGAAGAAAAAGAATGATGATAATGATGATGAAGAAGAGCTGGATTTGAATGATGACATTGCAGATTGAATCGATTGATTTGTAACACTTGTCTCACTTTCCACTTGTTTTATTTTTTGGGGCATGTTGTATATGTTTTCAAACATTTACACGTGCTATGTACCAAACATTTTGTTCTTAACTTGCTTCATTTTTTCTTCTCTTGATATAATTTTTTAAGCTCTTAAAAACATTAAAATTACTAAATATATGAATATAAATGAGAGTATATATACTAAAATTTGATTTATATATTTGAAATAATTAAAAAAATCAAAACTGACTAATGCTGGACTAAATCTGATTATTCTCCCAACTGCCAATTAATCCTTAATGATCGTGCCGACCGAGTATCGACAACTGACTTCTGCAACCTTGTTGCCTGCTGAGGACGTTGCTTCTCATGTCGTGTTGGTGAGGAGGAACTGAAGGGTTGGAGTGCGAACTGAACTGGATCTCCTCGTCAAAGAACACATGCTTTGTATTATGCCTGTTAGTCACCGAATTTGAAACGAGTCTCCACATGGAAAACTCTGGCCCGCAACTGCTCCATCTCTCTGAAGGGTCAAATTGGAAAAAAGATATGAAACATCCTCGTCGGAGTCCATGGTCGTTGGAGAATGGAGGCCTGAAAGTCTCCTCGTCGGAGAACCGAGTCTCTCCCATAACGGCTCAGAGAATGGGATCTCTACTCTGGAGTCTCTATGAATCACATGAAAACCCTGAGTCCAAATCAAAGATGGGGACCTATCTAATAATGATCGTACACATGCACACATCAATTTAGTAGAGTCAGAAATCTGGACATCTGAATCTGAACCGGAGAGTATGAATCATATGAAAACCTTGAGTCCAAATCAAAGATGGGGACCTTTTTTTTTGAAGCCAAGATGGGGACCTCTCTAATAATAATCGCACACATGCACACATCAATTTAGTAGAGTCAGAAATCTGGACATCTGAATCTGAACCGGAGAGTATGAATCATATGAAAACCCTGAGTCCAAATCAAAGATGGTGACCTTTTTTTTTGAAGCCAAGATGGGGACCTCTCTAATAATAATCGCACACATGCACACATCAATTTAGTAGAGTCAGAAATCCGGACATCTGAATCTGAACCGGAGAGTATGAATCTGTCCTGTAGAACTCTACATACTCCCCTTTCTCCCAGTCTGGTCGGAATAGATGACATCGGTCAAGTAGTGAGAAGACCTGAAGATGAGGGAACTAAAAAACGACCATCTTTTTTTTTCTGGCTCCTTTTTTTTAAGTCATTTTTTCTTTTGTGTACGTTTTTTTTTTTTGAAAAAATCATGGCTAAACTTGAGCCCAAATATGCAACCCCTTTTGTTTCAGCATTGAGCCCATACTCGTTTTCTTGAAGCGGCAACCCATTTGGGCCTAAAGTAGCCCATCTCCCCATTTCTTTCCATTTTTTTATGAATACACAACTGAGCTCCCCCCTCTTTCATTTAAATGAAGTGGGTATTGGGCCCCAATAAGCACACCCAAAGTTAGGGTTCCCCGATGGGACCCCCAATTCGCAAAGCCATCCTCAATTGGGACTCTCTTCTGGAGAAGCCCCTTGCGTTGCTGCTCGGAGGCAGAGAAGAAATAGGATTTGGGAACCCACTGCTGGAGCCGTGCATGGAGATTGCATTGCTGGGGTGTCAGGAGATGCGAACCCATCGTCTG
Source organism: Ottelia alismoides (assembly GCA_037367405.1). NCBI lineage: Eukaryota > Viridiplantae > Streptophyta > Magnoliopsida > Alismatales > Hydrocharitaceae > Ottelia > Ottelia alismoides. The sequence continues at coordinate 40,557 of JAZKJV010005165.1, read as the reverse complement.
GGTTGATTGTTGTGTCTAGAGGACTTTGCCACTTTTGAGAAGTGCGCAAGCTGTTATCGTATGCGTCATCTGGAAGCCTGGAGGTGGAATGATTGCATGGTGAGACGTGAACCCATCATATAGGGTTCTTGATGGAGAAGAACCCACCACCGAGATCGTACACTAGCTTCTGACGACATTGAATGATGGGGGTCGAGCACAAGTCGATCCTGGAAGAGATGTAAGATCACAAGAGTCATGTGCGATGGTTTGGCGTGACAATCTTTACTTCTTCTTCTTCTTCTTCTTCGAAAATCACGGTTCTGTGCATGAAAGAGGCCTGCACAAGGGACTTTTCCTCATGGCTGTGGGCTACGACTGCCATCTGTGTCGCTGCTACAATTGTGCTGGGATAAGGAGGCACACTACATTGGATCGGAGCACTGATTGGATGTATGCAAGACATGCACATCAGGAGATTATGCCATTGATGGGGCCTAGTGCTTGCTTGATGGTAATTGGCATCGACTGGAGATACTACTTATCGCCTTGTTGGAATCGCGTGGAGGCTGCACATATTTAGGGTTTGCCAGAAACCTTAATTATTTTTCGGGAATCGTTGATGATGATCTTCATGTTGAACATAAGAATTATAATGTAGAAAATGGATAAGACTTGGAGATCTGGGGGTTCATGAAGAAACCCAAAACATCATAGCATGTCTGGAATCGATCTGTGCAAAATTTCCAGAACTGACCTTGAGTATGAACAAACAAATAATAAATTTGCAAGAAAATTCAGAATTGAACTACATAACTGTGTTGTCGACGACATCAAGAATTAGGGTTTCAAGAAACCCTAGAACTGGATATTGAATCTCGAACAAACCACAAACATAAAATAAATCCTCGAGAATCGAACCCGCTTTGATACCATGTAGAAAACGATAGTGCATAAGTGTATTAGAGCTAAGAAATATAGATCATGGAAGAACACAGGTTTTTTTTGTGGAACCCTACTCCATAAGGAGTGTGATGAAACCACAGGAGAACGCCACTAAGGGTTGATTCTTCTATTCACTTTCTCAATCGAGACAATGGTTTGGGCCTTCTTATATAGCCCCACAGACAGATTGGAGTCTCACTAACATTAGATGTGGGACTAAAAATGTGGATGTCATAACTAGACCGTGGAGTGATCCAATTACCCATCTATGTATATGGCACATACTCTAACAAAAGCCATTAAGATAGGCTCGTTGAGCAAAATGTATGGCTCAACTATAGATAGAATGCTCAACCCTAGAGAAAAGGATATATTCAATATAATGTATGGGCTTTCTGAATGTTACAAGTTTCTCTCACACCACGGGTTTAAATGACAACCGAACGAAGTGTCAGAACTAAATCTCTTTTATGTCACATCACTGTGGTTAGTTCTTCCTTAAATATCTCTTGAAATTGCTTTTAGAAAAATCTCTGGAAAGTGTCGAAGGTAGAGCCGTCCAACCATGAGATGGCCGCCACCAGACTAGTAATGAGTATCCATGTCTCTTCTAAGCTACCTTGCTTCTATAGATTCTTCTGACCAGTCATTTTTTTATATTGTTTCTCAGTTGGTCTCATAATAATCTTGACATCAATCAAGCCACTGCCTTTATATAAATTTGGTATAGTTATGACTTGCCGTGCATATCATTCCCTGTATCATAGCATTGGCTACAATTGGGGTTAAGGAAGTTTGGTCTAGATTGAGGACACTGGCTGCTCTTGGTCGTTTAACATGGTTGACTGAGCTGCTGTAATTCTAATTTCCATGTAACTTTGTTTTCAGCACATCTCTTACCATTTTCGTTTGGTTTTTGAAATTCCTTTTACATTAAACATTTTAATAAGATCCTGTGCATATCTTTTGGTTTATACATGGCTATTTGTTATTGGTTTCTGTCACCAAGATAATGTTGTCAACTTTTTTACTTTTCTTGTGGGAGGATGTAAACATCTGGTGTTTAAGAGATGGTCACTCATGCCCTTGAATTACTGCAATTTGTTGTCTTGGGCACTTCGTTCATTGAAAAATTAATACACTGAAATGATCCTTGTTTTATTCAATCTTTGGAAAAGGTCTTTATAAGAGTGTTTACTGAGCTTATCAAGTCAGAGCCCAGCTTTGAGCTTAGAAGAGTTGGCTTAAGTTTGGGTTAATCGAGCTCAAATTGGCTCACGAGTTAGTTAACGCGCCAACTTGAGCTCAATTTGCTTAATCAGGTGAATGTGAGCTCTGTTAAGGAGACAACAAATCAAGCTTGTTTTTTATGATTGTTACATGCCATAAGAAATGGTCTTCATTTATACTATGTAGATCATTGCAATATTTGACACGCCATCACAAATGCTTGAACTTTATTCTTTCACAAGTTTTACAAAGAATTTCGGGGTTCGAAACATCAGGATTTCAACTTTATTTTAAGGAAACTCGACATAGGAATTTGAATATTTTTTTCTTAAATCTTTTGAAAAGAAGTATAACTTTTATGTTCATAGCAATAAATAAATATATATCTGCATATGTATATATAATTATTAAAAATATATGTTCAATATATATGTACAGAAATGTACCCACTTAATGGTCTAGTGGTAGTACAGTGTGTCTACCACACAAAAGACCAGGGTTCAAATCCCATTGTTGCAGTGGTTGCGTTAGGTAGTCGACGGCCAGCGTAAAAAATAGTCGAATCTTTCAACATGGATTTGAGCAAGAATCCATGTAGCCGACCCTACTTATAGTGGGAGAAGGCTTAGTACATTATATATGTACAGAAATGAGTAATTTTCTTGTTGACTTATCAAGTTGTCTCACCGAGCTAAGCAGGAATCTAGTTGAGCTTGGCTTGACAAGTCGTTGAGGTTGGTATTCTTGGTCGAGCTTGGCTTGCTAGCTCTTAGACTCTAGCTTTCTAGCTGGTTAATGAACCGAGCCTATCGAGCTCTGACCAAAGGTGATTATTCCTGCTTGTGGATAAAATTCAGGTGGATTAAGTTGGCTGTTAGCAGAGAATATGTTCAGTGAGAAAAAAACAATGTTGAGTATTGTTCCAAGGGGTCTGTTATTTCCATCATAAATAGCTGCTTTTTAGATGGGATCATCCTAATAACGTTGTTAAGATGGTTACCCTTGCTCAAGTGAAGTCATTTTCACTTTTGAGGGCAAGTGAAGATGAATGCAACAAATGAGATAAATCCTGTGCATGCTTGAGAGACATGCATCTGTAAGGTTCCTGTTATGTGATTCTCGGTAAAGGCATGTTAGCTAACGTTTGACTGTAAATCTGAATAATCTCGCCTCTAAGCCGACCCAGTCCTGGGGAGTGTTCGGCCTTGATCCATCAGTCATCCTTGATAAAGTTTTAAGGTATGAAATCTTGGCAATGCTGCCTTAATGACCGTCCCCATCTGTGTAGTGGCGGTATTCGTGTGGACGTCTATATTGTACAATGGCAAGTCAGCCTTGTCAGTTATTGTACTACAATGAGAGCTTGAGGGCTTCTCCATCACAGTGTATTTGAAAGTAGATATTATTCAGAGTCCAAACCTGTTAAGAAAGTCCTTTCAACATCTACTATTACTGTGATTGGTAGGAAGGTCTTGAGATCATTCAATTGGAACTTTTAATATCCTAGATATGCAAGGAATGATACACTTGGAGCGAAACGACCGACCTGGTGTAGTTTGCTGCTGGCTGATGGATGCAGCAAGGTATCACCATGGCTGTTTGATTTACTTTTGTGTTGTAGACTTTGAACTTTTTGGAGAAGCCTTAAGGACGAGAAGGGAAGGTTATTCTTGGACAGTGTATTCAATAAATATTAAATGGAAACAAAAATAGGATGTTTTCGAAGAACTGCACCTGTAGAGAGATATTTTTCAGTGGTAAAAGAAGTTCTTATACACTGTTGGGGAGGGACATTGTGTCTTCCCTTGGGGGGGGGGGGTAATTTCATGACTACTTCATAGATTAAGTAGAGGAAGTCGAATACTTGTAATTATGAAAGAATTCATCCACTTAAGTGAATGAATTTACTTATCAGATTGCGTGCGATTGAGCTCAATTAATTTAATTTCAGAACTTGAAGAGTTAGAATGTAATTTATTCAATTGAAGAGCAAATCGTTAAACTCCATTTGGTTTCCGTCCTGAATATAATTAATATTCTAGCATCCTTCATAGTCAGAAGATCCAAAACTCCTAGGCAAGGTTTTAAAAAAACGTGAGGCAAATCGAGGCCTTTTACCAATATGACATTGAGGTGTAAGTCTCACTCTATAGAGAAATTTTTTCATAAATGCTATAATTAAGCATAACTATATTTTTTGCAAATTCTAGAAAATTAGATAGCTTTGATAAAAAAACATAACTCCATGTCATTTCAAGGCTAATTCCAAGTTTCAAAAATCCAAGTTCATACTATGTGAGAAATAAACAGTATAAAAACTCCTCCAACAACGATAAAAATTGGAAACATAAACAATTCAAACATTAGAATACATGAAAATGCTAATAAAGCAAGTTCGAAACATAAATAAGTTATCATTGCTAACCTCTAAACATCAACATCAATGATATCATCGTCATTTTCACTGCTATTGATTGGGTCCTCCAATAAATCTTCCATATAGTTGATGCATGCCTCGCCATCATCAACATTTACGAGTTCCTCATTAGCTTACATGCCATCCTATTCAATATCAACAACTTTTCCTACAAAAAACAAGGTTTCATATATTTCGATTATTAGCTTTACCCTTATGTTGCTTCTTCTTCGTTGTGCGTTCTCCAACTTATTCCTCAATATACAGTGTTCATCATTAAGAGCAAGGTTTGCATCGAGCTCATGAAATAGCTCAACTTCACTCGTGCCTAGGTGGAACTCAAATATCCATTCATCACTTGAGTCCATATCTTCTAAACAAAGGGAATCCTCTAATGTCTTTTTTCTTACTTCCCTTAGCTTCAACCTCAAATTAAACATACAAAAAATCAAGTTATTGAGCTTCTCTTGCTTTAGTTTGTTTCTTCTTTTAGTATGCACCCGTGCAATAAAAGTTTGTTTCATTAAGCACATCATAAGCTTGAACTATGATTGTTCTCCGGTCTCCATGAAGTTGAAAATTAAGTACTCATAATGAACTCATAGTTTTTTTCATATCCAGATGCACTGCAAGTCAAACTCAAAATCCGCATGGCAAACCTCTTCAACTAAAGTTTCAGCTCCAAATATGTGCCACCAATCCGCTATCAGTGCGATGATATAATAAATCTATAATAGATACATAATTAAAGCTAAATGGATTTACAAATTAGAAAAGATTCCATATCATGATTTCTCTTTTTCCATGTGTCACCACATATCAATAGCATTTATCGAACCAAACAAGCCTCTGGCATTGACAAATGCATTGGATTGCAAGTTATTTTTTTCATTTCTTCCCTATCAAGGACCATCCATTACAAGCAAGAGTACCATCGGTCTTTTACCTCATAATTATTGTTGAATGTTAGCTCATACTGGCATTGAGGATTAAGGAAGTAAGCATCATCACGTAAATGCGTATGAGGTTGTTTATCCCTTCTCTTATCAATAATGTCATATAGTTGCTTATAGTTTATTCCATTATTTCTCAACTTCTGAGTGATTTCCTCCTTTGCCATATCCATAGCTTCGTAGATATATCCCATTAGAGGATACTTTTCAGAATCAACCATTTTCAACAACCTCATTCATCAACTTAAAAAGAAACTTTGCATTTTTACTTGTCTGTATACATGAACTGATTTTAGGAACCAAGTGTCCCTTGAGTTGTTTACAAAATGTTGATCAATGTAGGCTTTTCGTATCAATCCAGCCATGAGACATGATACATCATCCTATCTTTGACCAGGATGCCTTGACATCATCCATCATTGCCTTGACGGTCTCCATTTCTTCCCTCAATATTCAAGTACACAACTCATGCATGCTTTGGGGTTTAAATCTCCTTCGGAAGTTTCTGACTTCTTGAAACATTGTTCAGTATGAAGGGTTATTGGCCACATTAAAAAACAATGTATTTTCAATAAAGAATCTCCTGACGCTTTTGCAAACCCTCTTCTTTTTTCCACGAAGCATTCAAAGTGACTTGTTTGTAAGGACCTTGGGCACTCCCAGACCCGGTCCTAGGTTTGCTACTTCTACCTTCACATGCATCTCCACTCCCTAAAAGGTCCATAGGGCCTCTAACTTGTTGTGCACCACTAGATCCTTTGGGCACATGTTCATCAAATCCAGATATTCCATGCTTTCCATATGTTCCTGCCCGAGGAACCCCTTCCATCTCTTCACATAACCTCTTTTTTTCCCGATCCTTTTTGGATGGAAATCATTTATATCATTCTTGACTTCAATCATCATACAATGGGCAACCTTTAACATTCTTGCACCTTTTGACCAAATACCTCTTCCAATCTAGCAACGCCTCTTATGATGATCTTTCCACAAAATTTACATTTCAAATAATTGTATCCTTTTAATTTTGTCTCCCTCTAGCTCAACCTACACACCATGTTTTCATCAAAGATCATATCTTTCATTCCCTAAGCTCTGTTCGTCTCTCCTAGCTTCCGGTGTCGTTTCTGAAATGTTAAGCATAATTATGATTAATAATCATAAATTGGTTAGTTTCAAAAAAAATATTTGAATGAATTTCCTAGCATCCCAATACTGAGCTAATTTCAAATTTTCAGTAAAGTTGTGCTATAAATAAGTAGGTCAAAATGGTTGCAATTTGTTTGCTTTAAATAAGGTTGGCACTGATGAGTAGGAAGAATGGTGTAAACCAATAAATGGTGGCACCATTCCACCGTGAGCCCCCTAATACGTCCAAAATATGAAATTGTGTGCTTTATCAGGGATAACGAGACTTGAAACATAATCTTTTAGATACAAGGGCCACGAAATCTGGTTGGATGGAATAATAAAGGAAAACCTTCTTTGTCGAAAGCTCAATCCATGCAGTTGTTAAAAAGATAACATATTCAACATGGAATCATGAGTCCTTTTTTATTTAATTTGTTGTAACTAAAGGCATTTATGAGATTCAAGAGTACCTTCTCTCTAGAGCTTGAAAACTTGAGAGTAGGCGAAGCAGCACTCCCTCCCTGCTCGGTTTAGGGCTCGTCGAATCATTGCTAAAGGCAACTATTGGCGAGGAAGGAAGCGATGATGGAACAACACCAGGAGATGGACCAGCATGCAACAGTTGGAGGCAATGGAGCAGGAAGCAATGACAGAGGCAATGTCGGAGCAACAAGCAACAATAGGAGGCGAGATCGAGAGCAAATATGGATGATGGAGGAAAATAGAGGAGGACAATGGTCTGCAAAACCTAAGTAAATGTCATGTGCTAGAGATTGACACTTAATTTCTTGAGGCGACACCTCAACTGCGCCTCACACCTCTACAACTTGAGGCACGACACATGACATTAAGGCGCATGCCTCATTGAGGCTATTCAAGGCATACACCTTGGTGCTTCGAGGTAAGTTTTTAAAAACCATGCTCCTAGGTTTATACATGTAAAATGGGTGATGGTTTTTTCTAGTGCATATTTAGTCAATTAAACTCTTTGAATCGAAACAGTATGTTATAGGAGAATGAGAGGGAAGCAAGAGAGCAGGATTGATGGTGAGGGAGACGAGCTGGAAAGGGAGGATGTGGGAAGTCATGATCCCATCATGGCGTTCGTTTGATGTGTGAAAGATTGGGTTGCCGAAGGGGTGATAGATTTTGTTGTTGATGCCTTTGGCGTTTGTTGTGGACCTTTAGGCATGTGCGTGGTAGTGGGGCCACTGGCAAGAGATGGCAATATGTTACGTTGAGGACAAGCCCTAATCCTGTTTTTTTTCAGGGACCTTTTACTTGTGGATGGGATAATGTGTGTGTGGCCTCTCATCCATGGAGGTTTTTGACAACTTCTGAGAGAGGTCCAAGAACTTTGTGATCTACAACATGTTGTCCTATTGTGGTTCTTGGGGTCCCACTAAAAATGTAGGGACCTAGTATTTTGATTTCCAGGCGATGCCTTTTAGTTTCTATTTGGATCTTGTTGATTTGGACTCATTTAGCTTGAATTCGTTAATCCATGGCCTGAAATTGGTGAGCCTAAATTTGGTGACTTGGGCTTGAAAGTGAATGATTAATCGATTATTTAATGGTTTTTTTAAAAAAGTGAAATCAAATGATTTTTATGTCGTTGTAACCGCAAATGGATCAATTCCAACTTTTACTTGTACAATGGTGAGCACAAGGCCGATCCTCAGAGACACGGTTAAATTCCAAATATCAATTCACAACACGAAATTGCATTTTTCAATAATTCTCCTTTTTTTTAAAAAAATGAACTAGCAAATAAAGCCAAGCAAAATTTTTTGTGTTTTCACATTTTTATTTTTTAATACACTATGCAAATTCCAAAACTTTTTAATTCGACAACAAGTACACAAGTTCACCTAATCTAGTAGCAAATCAATGAGCAATAATTTGATTTTCTATTGAATTGCAAGTAATATCAAAATCAGATGAACTGATTAGCTTAGCTCACGATCTGCGATTAATTAGTTCGACAAGAAATGGCACAAGCTTAGGTGCTCATGAACTTGTAAAAAATGGGCACATTGATATTTTTTATATTTCAACTCAAGCCAACAAGAGACAAATGAAAGCAATACTATGGCACATTTTCCTTTTGGAAATCCAAACAGAACGTAGTATGGAATAACAAATTCTATTGCATACAACAAACTAATTCTAACATAAACCAAAGCAATATGAAAAAAAACTAAGATGGATGTCATCACCAAGTGAAACTTGTCTGTGATGGTTGCGGTGGGAAATGATTGTGATGGATGCCCGCGGACTGTCCAGCCTCACGGATACGGTGGTTTTCACTCATCGTGGCAATTCTCCTGCTCCACAACGATCTGAGACGGTGGATAGCGATACGATGGTGATTGGAATTGATGTGAATGCGACTAGAGATGCATCAATCTTATGGAGAACTCGAAGTTCAACTAGTTATCCATAGAGTGTCTGAACATGGTAGGCAAATAGACTGAAGAAGTACCACTCAAGTAAATCTCTTATTAAATATAAAATCATCCCTGCTTCAAACCCTGCTCCAAGAAATGCTTCCCGATGGAAAAATGAAGGGAGGGCCAGGTCCACTAGTTCACAATTTCGAAGAAGGCCTCTTGGGCAAGCTTTCCAACTAACTGGGAAGCGGCGAGAGTCTCTTCCACTCAAGGGGATAGGACTAGACAAGGAATGAGAGTCTCAGTAGTATCACAAGCCCTCAGAAGAAAGACCACCTCAACATCCTCTCATCTTTATTAGAAATTATGAGTCGGTAAATATAGAGTTCACCAAGATCCTGAGAGTGACTGCTAGGCTTTCCAGGAAAGAAGACTGATCCGATCTGTCGTTATACTTCTAACTTCCTTGATGAGAAGGAAGGCCAAAATAAAATAAGCAGTGGGGGGCGTACCCTATCCCTCTCCAGAACTTTGGGGTCGGGTTAACTGAGATAACTAGGATATATATTGGCTAATAAAATCGCTGCAAACTTCCATTCCTCCCACTCCCCCCTCTAACCCCTCTGTATGAAAGGTCCGATCGAATGAGCAAACCTACTAGTCTGACCCTGAAAGCTACCCTCGGGAGAGCATGTACGAGCCATCCCTTAGCTATAATATCAAAGAAATTGTCAAGCTTTCGCCAAGCTTCAGACTCGTGGGTCATTGGTCGTTGGTCGCTTGCTTGCTTATTCGTCTCTTCCCACGACTCATCAAAGGTCAAACATACATCACAGTTACAGTTTTCCTCCCTATAAAGAGAGCGGAAGGGCTCGGGAATGGAAAGATTGTTAACTGTTGTCACACCATCCTGAGCTTTAAACTGCTAGGAAGTTGGCTTTCCAAACAGAGATGTTATTCCAGCCAGAAAAAAGGCGCTAGACTTCTCCCTTGCTGTGAGGATGAAGCAGAGTCGAGATCAAATAGATATATAATAATTGGATGGCCTAGACTAGCAAACGATGGATCTTCGGTCGATGGTCTCGGAAATGTGTTACAGGGTATACTATGATTCATGATTAACCTCAGAGCCTATCCGTAAACGTCAAACTTCTTTGACGTAGTAAACTCTGGCTTCACACCTTGCATGGAATCATAGTCCTGATGAATCTCCATTTCATCACCTTTATTCTTTCATTTTGACCTTAAATCCCTAATAAAATGCATGTATATATCATTAATTTGTGAAAATAAACACTCAAGAATTTACAGTAAATACTGTATAAAATACTGTATAAATACTATATTTAATTCAAAATAAAAGAATAAAAGAAGAAATGAAAAGGAATGAAGTGTCAATGACATTGAGTGAACCTAGACCCCGAGATCTAGTCATCTTGATGACTTGGTCGATAAGGAATAAAATAGGGGGGATAGGGCAGCCAATTGTACAGACAATACATCTCAAAAATCCTAATTTCATAGCCCAATTATTGCATCTTGGGACCTATTTTATTTCTTTATTCTTACTCTCAAATCAATAAACTTTGAACATAAAAATTATATATAAAAGTACAAAGAAGAATACAAAATTGATTTCACTAAAAAATAATACACAACGTGCCTAGGACACACAAAATAAAAAACCGCAAAAATATTTTGCAGATATGTATCTTCTCCATACAACCTAAAAATTCACCAAACTCACCTTTATTGTTCATAAAATACAATTAGCTACTTAATGAAGGTGGTTTCATTCAATTTGGAGTTAAGATGCAAAAGTTAGATTTTGGACCCCCATTGTGTAATATACATGTATATAATATTCAATATATTTATTCATTATATTTCCACTTTTTTATATTTTAAACATTTGTAAATATTATTTGAAATATATGTACATAATAAAATTAAAATAAAATCATTAAAAATACAATAAAATAAATAATGTACTTTACTATATTGGCAAAAGATACCTATAACTAAGTACATATATAATATACATGCATAATTTTTTAAGTACATAAATAAACTAAGAAAATACCATAAAAATGTCTAAATTAAAATACAAAAATGTCTAAATAAACTAAGAAAATACCATAAAAATGTATTTAAATAAGTTTGTAAATATATAAGTTAGGTGTATAAAATATCAAAATATAAAATACAAAATAAAATTAAAATACACAAAATACATGTTTATTTACATATATATATATATACACATCTAAATATTTAAAATGTTATAAATTAACTTCTAAAAAAATAAAAATCATAATTAAATGCTTACATAAAATTTCTAGTATTTTTCATGTTTTAATTAAAAATAAATAAACTGTTTCTATTTTAAATACAATTAATAAGGATTTTCCCCATCTTTTTTCAGTGGGTTAGACTATTGATCACTTGGTCAACTATTCGGCCCTCGCCTCCTTCCTTGTCAGAGCACGTTGAGGCTCTGACTTCTCCATTTTCCTATGCCTTCGCCTCTTCCCCATTTCTCTTGAGACCACCATAATCATGTAGCCATGTTGTCCTTCTTCCACGCCCATACAAGAATCTTCAACTACCACCATCGAGTCTCCTGCCATTTCCTCGCCTTTTTTTGCTGGAATCAATCCCTATATGTACCCCCTCCGACTTCTTTTTTGGTTTTGATCCCCTTTGTCCTACATAACCCTAAAAGGACCTCCCAAGTTGATTTACCTGCTGACAACAGGTCGATCCTTGGCCTTGACATCGTGGAGAAGGAAGGGGAGGGAGATCCAGTTTCTCTGATGTTAGTCTCTGGTGAGTCTTCCCGCTTTGAGCTCCAGGGCGTGTTGAGCTGCTAGGTTAGGTTGTTTACCTCGCATTTCATTTCTTTAGCGTAATTTAGTTGTTAATTTCATCGTTTAATCGCAAGCTTAGCTTAATTTTAAAAATTTAAACTGTCGGAACCTTTAGCTCAGTCACCAAATCTGTCACATTCCGCCATCGTTATGACTCCCCTTTCGCCCGCATTTCCTTCACTATGCGATGCTCCATCTGTCTCCCTTGTTTTCCCCCTTGATCCCGCAAGGATCAAACGGGAGCCAGAGCTCCCTCGACTCGCTTTCCCTTTGCATCTGCAGCTTTAGTAGAGGGTCGAGGAGATAGCCCTTGGTTCCCTTAACCATTTGGTGCAGGATTGTGACAGACCCATGAAACGCCCTAGTTAATAGTGTCGAATTGTTGTAGTCATGCAATTAACCGATCAATAAAAACAACTAATTAATGAATTAATCGATTAATGCAAGCGATCAATTTGCATTTTTTACTTGGGCAAACCCAAGGTAGAACTCATGGAGGACACTGTCTCCTTAGGTTAATTATTAGGCGATCTAGAAGCTTGATTTTCAAAGAAGTATTTTTTGGTATTTTTATTCAATTAATAATTGCAATGCAATTTTGACAAAGTTCAGGGGTTAAAGTGCAAATTTCAAGCAAATGAACTCCAAACCTAATGAAACATAACCAAAATGCATATGAATGCAAGACTAACCTACTCTATTTTTTGGAATTTTCGAATGTAATAAGAATTACTTATGAATTAAATATGAATGCAGAATGATTTCGAGCAAAATAATTTTAATAAATAGCAAACCAATTTATTTCAGGAATTAAAATTATCCTAGATGTATATAATGAGGATCTATCCAAGAAAATTAATAAATCCTAAAAAAGATTGATGTACAACCTATTAAAAAATTAATTACTAAAATCACCGTTTAATTTATTACAACCTTGATATATGTGCAAATGTGATGATTTTGGGCACAATGTAAACAAGCTAAAATCTACCTACTATGAAATTTAAGAATTTTTGAGCGGAAAATGATTTATCACATATTAAAGTTCTCACAGTGGGTAAAATATGTAACTTCCCACTAGATGAATTATATTAAATCAACCACATATCACGAAAATTCAATTAAATATCCACAAGATAGAGCATAAGTTATTCTACAAGATTCACTTTTAGAATAATAAAACGATGATGAATGATTGTTAAAATAGACAAACTAACTGAGGGGTCTAAATGAAAAATAGAAAATAAAATAATCTAAATGCAATGAACATGGACTAGAATGAGATACCTAGACTCGAAGGGGGTCTTATGCAATTTCTCCAACATGTGCCTCTTGATTAGTAGGGATGCTTCAGTGAAATTGAAGATCTCCTGGGGTTTGAGTGCAACTAACCCATGGAGGGGGATGTTGGTCAAGAGGGAGAGGCGTGCACGGGGGCGGGCGGTTGCGCACTGCTGCAAGAAGCGGCGGAGGGCACACGACTGCACAACCACCGCACGGGGGGAAGCGGGCGGGCGCGGGAGGAAGGAGAGGGGGAGGCAAAATGGTGCATGATGGCGCGACCACGTGGCCAAAATAGTAAAAATAAATTAAAAATGAATTTAAGATAAAAATAAAAAATTATAAATAAATAATTATATTAAAATTCAAATATGATAATAAATTAAATAATAAAACAAAACAAAACAAACGAAGGAAAAAACAAATAAATAAAAATATGTAAATAAATAAATAATTAAAATAATAGTTAATTAAATAAAGATAAATAACATAAAATAAAATAAAATACGAAAATAAAAAAATGGGGTGACACGTGGTGACTTCAGGAACTGCCACTCGCTCCTAGAAAAATCAAAAATTAAATGTAAAAAAATCAAAAAGAAAGAACAAAAAGGGTCAAATTAAAACGTGATCAACATGAAATTTGCTCATCTCTATGAGATCTACAACTTTCATGAAGACCCAAAACTAAAAAAAATCATATGTACAAAAAGATATTTTTAGGTACTATCCTGTAGATATAAAATACCGAATTTTTGTCTTTTGCATATTTTTTTGGCATTTTTAAAACAAGATAAAAATCAAGTAAAATTAAAGAAAATATGAAACAAATATTTACAACTTAATTTATTTTTTTGGATTTTAATAATTAAGAAAATAGAAAGATAAAATAAAGGAAATACATGGACATTTGTACAATATACAATGAGGGGCCTAAAACTCAAGTTTCACATACAAACTCCGATTCTTTTGAATTTGGTCTTCTTTTGAAGATAATTGAACGTATATTAATTCAAAAGTAAGTAGGGGTTCATAGGAGACTTATCAGAGAGATGTTCACGTTTTGAGGCTCTTAGTTTCAAACTAGGGTTTGGGTTATATTGATCAATTTTACAAGTTAGTATGTTTTTGATATTTTTCATTTATTAGTGTTAGTAATATATACAATATAGAGTCGATTTTATTCAATTCTGAGTTAGAGAAAAAGTAGATAAAAATAGGAGAAATATGGTTGATATACAGGTGATATTTACATTAGAACTTGGCTTCTTATTTAATGCAAATATTTATGCTAAAATGCAAATATTACTTCTAACTACATGAATGAGAATAATGCAAATAAATGGAGAAATGCAGCTAAATACTCGAGAACGAAGCTCTATTTCGACTTTTAGAGTGATGAATCACATATCTATCAACCCCCTGTACTTAAACCTTGCTCGTCCCCGAGCAACTAAAATGAAATGCAAAAGTGAAATGATTTTAGGTTCCATACCAAGGTCATGAACAAAAGGTGAAAATACAGTTCGACTCGACCTTTGGATTAATGATGTGACAAAACCTTAGTGGGAATTGAATTTAAGACCTAACAACCTTTAAGTTCCACAAGTCTATATTCAGTTCAACTCAACAGTCAAGTCAAAGAACAAATCTTCATACACATATTCTAATGACTATGAATCTTACTTGTACTGTGTAAGTGAAATATAGCTCTCCATGTAAAAAATATCAAAGAAACAACATCTCTAACAAGGTAACCATACTTCCCCGATCTGGCAACTTTTTCGTCGAAGAGCGGGGTATTCCCTTCTAAGTTCAACTGCAACCAGCTTGAGAAGAGGGGCAGAAAAGAGAATGGATTGTGACCAGTGTAGTGACATATCCGTTGGAGCTTGACTAGTGTAGCCAAGTCTCCAGTTGCAGGCTTCCTTGGGATGAGTCCTTGAAGCACATGCCTTGCTTATTCATATTTTTCTTCTCCTAACGGGATTTTTTTTAACTTATTGCCCATCTAACGTTTTCAGAGAACTTTTTTGATATATACAAAAGTGCAGCATGTACATAAGGAGTTTTTTCTTCTTGAGTCAGCAGACTATCCCTCTTTTGAAGCTTTATTGCAACCCACAACATCTCGTAGTTAGACGTCGACGCCATTAGACTAGGTTGAGATGCACTACCCTTTCTAGAGGAGGACAGATGTTTCCACCTGTGTGCTAATGCAAGCTAAAGGATTTTACCTCACCACCTCATCAATAAAGAGCTACGTACATGGTGCTTTCCAAGTTAGGTCACTGTCTAAAAGAATCATGTGTGTATATGAAATATTCTGTTTAGACCAATAAAGATGACATGTGAACATAGTCTTGTGGACTCAAAGAATTAAGTCACTCGACCTGAAAATTTTTTTAGTTCCAGTTCCTATAAGGTTTTCTCTGAAATTAAGTAGACTAAGGTCAAATCAAATCCATCATCAACTTCTATTCATAACTTGGTTTGAAACCAACTAACTTTCCACTTTGTATATGCAAGATATGCAAATGATGTGCAGATGGAATGCAATGTATATGAATGAAGTGCAAGACTTTTTTTGCATGCAAAGATGATATGCAAGAGTAAATAAGAAGCCTCTATTTTTTTTCATTTTTAAGCTTCTTTTTTGGTATAACTCCTATTTTACAAAAAATTTTAAGAATTTTACAAATTTATACACATTTTCTAACTTATATACAATATACATATTACACAAGTAGACATGTATTTTACAAAAAGATTTTTCTTCCCAATTTTATCCATCTCGTAATTATTACATAATATATACAAAAATACGCGAAAGTATGAGCTATGGATAAAGTATGTATGTAATATATACACGCCGCCCCTATACTTAGCATGTGTCATGTCCTCAGAGCACAAGAAGCGAGGAAAAGATATAGCTCGTGCTAAGCGTAGGAGAGTTAAAATAACAAAAAGTAAAGAAGTCAACCCGTCCCCCCTATACTTAGGCTCTGGTCAGCTTAAGTGTAGAAGAAATGGGGTGGACGAGGTCAAAGAGGAGAAATAGAAAGTATATACACGACGGGCATCGGTTCCCCCTATACTTAGGCTTTGGTTAGCCTAAGTCTCGGACAGGAGTAAATATGAGAACCGATGAGATCTTGAGAATATACAGAGAGAAATTTGAATATACAAGCAAGAGCAGGGGTTCCCCTATACTTAGGCTTTGAATAGCCTAAGTATGGAGATAATATCTATAGAAGAAGGAAACTAAGCTCTAAAAGAATGAATAGATCAAATGTACAAGAGTAAGTGAATCTTCTAAGCTGATGAATCTAGATGTTGCATCTTCATGAAGAGTAACATGATGTAACTGGTCTGTGCTGACTCTGCATGAAGTTGATGACCTCGTCTTGGACAAACTGCTCCTTAACAATCTATAAAGTGTTTTAACAATTGTCCATTCACCACATGGGTTTGTGAACCATCTGTGAGATCAACTATCTCTACACTTCCATTCCCGTGCACTTTCTTAACAACAAAGGACCCATCCACTTAGCTTTGAGCTTCCCGTGGAACATATTGAACCTGACATTAAACAACCATACCTTTTACCCAGGGAACAAAGTCCTTTGTACCTAATGTGCTGATCATGCCATCTTTTCACTTTGTCCTTATAAATCAAACTATTGTCATATGCCATGTTTCAGATTTCCACGAGCTCATTCAAGTTCAAGTCATGATAAAGCTTCCTTAGGTGACAACTCCAATTAATCTATTTAATTTCCTATTTGAAATTTGTGAATCAGGTCTGCAGGAAAATGTCATAGCTTGCCATAGATCATTCTAAATGGTGAAGTGCCCGAAGGTGTCTTGTAGGTTGTCTTATAGGCCCATAGAACTTGGTCAAGAGCTGGGGCTAGTTCTTCCTATCAGGACGAACCAACTTCTACAAAATACTCTTCATCCCTCTGTTCGAAATCTCTGCCATGCCATTGGACTACAGGTAGTAAGGATTAGCAACTCTATGCTCAAATCTGTAATCCTTGGCTAAAGATCTCACATCTCGATTCACAAAATAGCTACCTCCATCAGAAATCAAAACTTTTGGTACCCCAAACCATGCAATAATATGGTCTCTCACAAACTTACAGACAGTCTTGTTATATGTGGTTCGGGTTGGGATGCCCTCCACCCACCTAAACAAATAATCAACCTCCAATAAGATGTTCTCATTAGGAAAGGGACCCATGAAATCTATGTCCCATGCATCAAAAACATCATAAATGGTCACATGCTTCATGGGCATCTCATCTCTCTATGTAACTATCCCTCCCATCCTCTGACAAATTGGGCACGATCGTACAAAATCAATAGCATCTCTAAACAGGGCCAGCCAATACAATCCGCATTGGAGTAACTTGTGAGCAGTTCTCTTCTTCGAATGTTGTCCTCCAGCCTCAAGAGGATGACAATACGTGAGGACACTCTGGTGATCCTCCTGAGGAATACACCTTCTCCAAACACAATCTGATCCTTCAAAGAAAAGGAACAGATTGTCCCAGTGGTATCTCCTTGAATCCGACATTAGTCGATCAATGATGCTCTTAGTCCAACCTTGGGGAACTTTCTTGGAGACAAGAAAGCTCACCATGTTGGCATACCATGGGAGTTAGTCAATAGCATAAATTGACTCATCTGGAAGGTCTCTCTAATATGCTCAAAATTAGGAGAATCCTTAAGCTCAATCAGGAAAAGGTGATCATCCACAACATTCTTCACTCCAGATTTATCTTTTATCTCCAAGTCTAACTCCTAGAGGAGCAAAATCCACCTAAGAAGACGTGCCTTTGCATCCTTCTTTTCCATTAAGTATCGAATGGCTGTGTGATCAGTGTAGATTGTCACCTTAGAGCCCAAAATTTACGATATGAACTTCTCGAGGTCACATAGTGCAATGAGCATTTCCTTTTCAGTCACGGTATAGTTCTTCTATGTAGGGTCTAATACTTTGCTTGTGTAGTGGATCGCAAATGGGATCCCCTCTCGCCTTTGTCCTAACACAACTCCTATAGCGAAATCTGAAGTGCCAGTCATGATCTTAAAGGGGAGAGACCAGTAAGGAGCTTGTAGGATAAGTGAGGCACATATCTTCATCATCAAGAGCTCAAAGGCCTCCAGACACCTGTGATCTACAACGAACTTTGTGTCTTTCCCTAAATGTTCAGTCAGTGGGTGAGCAATCTTCAAAAAATCCTAAATGAATCTCCTGTAGAATCCAACATGTCCTAGAAACGACCTCATTGACTTCATGTTGGTAGATAGATCGAGTTTCTTGATCACCTCCACCTTTGCGGGGTGAACCTCCATTCTCCTTTTGGAGATGACATGCCCCAGCACATACCCCAACACGATACCCTCCGTCACCATAAAATGACTCTTCTCTCATGAGAGTACCAGATTCACCTCCCTACACCGCCCGAGGACTCAGTTCAAGCATGCTAAACATGTATCAAAGGAATCCCCTTGCATCGGGAAGTCATCCATGAACACTTCCAGGGAATCTCCCACCATCTCAGCAAATATGGCGATCATGAACCGCTGAAAAGTGCATAGGGCATTGCAAATCCTGAATGGCATGCGCTTGAATGCGTAAGTGTCGAATGGACATGTAAATGTGGTCTTTTCCTAGTCCTCAGGGGCTATAGCTACCTGGTTGGAGCCCGAGTACCCGTCAAGAAAACAGAAGAACGCTTTCCCTACGAGTCTCTCCAAGATTTGATCAATGAATGGCAAAGCAAAGTGGTCTTTCTTGGTCATGGAATTCAGACGTCTATAGTCGACATAAACGCACCACGAAGTGGGTACTCGTGTCGCGATATCTACCCCCTCCTTGTTGGTGACCATCTGAATTCTTGGCTTCTTTGGGACAACATGAAGCGGACCACCCGCTTGAAGTCAGAATTAGGGTATATAAATCATGCTTTACACCATTTCTCAATCTCATTCTTCACTACTTCCCGTAGATTGGGGTTAAGTATCCTCTGGAACTCACGAGAAGGTCTCACATTATCCTCAGTAAAAATGTGGTACGAGTAGAGAGTGGCGTTCATCCCCACGAGATCCGACACTATCCAACCTATTGCTTTGATGTTTCTCTCTAAGACCTCTAACAACCAAGATTCCTGTTCTAAAGTCAAGTCCGAACTAATGATAACATGATATCTCTCTTTGGGTCCTGCAAGAAAGGTGTACTTCAGTGTAGGAGGCAGTGATTTCAGTTCTGGCAATGTGGTGTCATCAAGCAAATCTGACTGAACTAAATCTGAATATGGATGCCTGTTGCATAAAGATGGGCTCAACTGTGTAGTACTCTCCACCAACACAGAAGAATTGGGAGTCAGATCATCAAAGATATCCAAGCAATTGGCAACATCACGTCTGCCTCACCATCTATGTCCCATGATTGTTCCAAAGAGATGGAACCAACATATCCAAATGGACCTTTACATCATCATGGGAATAGGTAGATGCATCTCTCACAAGATCAGGCAACACCTGGAAAACTTGCACTATGTCCTTTCCAGATGAAAGGGTCTCGCTTTGTCCTTAAGGAACCTATCTCCAAATCCCAACGACGCTAATCATTCTACAATCTGCCTCTAAAGATGAGTACTCTATGCTACTCTCTGAATCGGGCCGTTGCCATTTTGTTTGATTCATCTCAAGGTTCACCTCTCCGCCTGGAGAACAGAACTTCATCATTCTCTTACCATAGTCAAAAGTCACGCCTGCGGTCCTAAGGAAGGGCTGCCTGAGAATGATATGAGATTCTCTCTAATGATTGGGGGTCTCCATGTCTAAGACTGTGAAGTCAACCTGATAGTCTTGTCCCTCAATCAAGTAACGACATTCTTCACTTCTCCCTTAGGTCTCTTCATTGAAGGATCTGCGAATTGGAGTAAAGCTCTAGATCTGCGAAGTGGTCCCAACTCCAATTTCTGATATAATACTAAGGGAAGTAAGTTGATTGAAGAACTATTATCTAAGAGACTGCGTGCAAGCGCAATGTCGTCGATACGACTCTCCACGTAGTGAGAACCCATGTCTCTCTTTTTCCTTGGTAGTTATTGATTCTTGAGACAATAGGTTGTGGCTATTGACAAGACATGAGTCTTCACATATTGCTTCGGTTTCTTCCTGTTAACCCTAGTAGGTGTGCATCTCACCTTAAGATATTTCTGGAATGCAAGATGATCAACCACATACTCATCAAATGGCACCTTAATTGTGATATTCTCTTTACAAAATCGTGCCATATCGGGGTCATCTTTCTGAATCTTTTTGATGTACTTTCCTCCCGTAAGAGCACAGGGGAAATGGATGGAATCAAAGGAAACCGAAGATGAGGAATCTGGATCATGAACTGAAAGATCATTCTTTGCATTAATAGAAAGATAGTTCTTCATACATGAATCTTTATCGTGCAATATGGGATCAAAATCAAAACCATCTACTACAGGTTGTCGAAAAGAAGCTGTAGTGGTATCTGCCACAACCGGAGGTGCAAGGTCTTCCATAGAATCCGAGATATCTCCATGCTACTGATGCTGCAATCGTTCTCTCCTTCTCTTCTCAACTCTCTAAGAAAAGATCCTTAGATGGTGCTGATGGGGTCCCTGAATATGATAACTCTCCTCCTCATCCTCTTAAGACTCCTCAAGTATAGCTCCAGAGAGGCCCCTCCTCGCGTCCCTCGTTCAGTTAGGTATGGTCACGGTCCTTCCGATCATGAGTGACATATGATTAGCATCGTCACACGAAAGAATCTCATGTTCAGATCTAAGAGATGCTGAATAGCATACCTGATCAATGTGCTATTGAGAACCGGATCGATTCAGGCTATTGGGGTTAGCCTAAACTTGGGCTGGGATTGAGGTAGAGGGTGCAGACTGCTCATCTCGCCATCTGGACATGCGGTTGACATCCACCCATAAGTCGTGAATTTCGTTCTTGTAGGAACGAAGTGTGTCGAGTATCTACCGAAACTGTGAGACCATGGGACAAAACAAAGAAGGAAGTGGACAAGATTGAGAAGAAGAATGAGAAGACTAGCCCTGTTGGCTGGGGTACTGCTTCTGTTGCGATTGTTGCTCGGGTGGTTGAAATCCAGGGTTTTGTTGTGAAGGAGGTGGTGCAGAGGTAAATGCGGTGTTGTGAAAAGTCAGGGGCGTTGGTAAGCTTGTCGGTCCCTCCTACTTCCCTGCCTAGCAGGGTCCTGAGTATATCATACTGCATTTACCTCCCATACCGGTGGAGGCTCCTCCTAAACCGTCTCTGTGGATGGAGGTTGCTGCTGAAAAGAATGGGCATAGAAATGATCCTGCTCCAACGGTTGGGGTTGCCCTGATACCAGTTGATCCTGAACATGATGAACTCGATATACGGGAGCAACGGGTGCAGTCATGGCATGTATCTTTATCTTAGATACCTTCTCAGTCAACTCCTCCATCTGTCTGAGAATCTTGGAGATGCTCATGTCTAGCTCATCAATCCTCCGGTCGATCCTCTCAACTACTGTAAGCTTGTCCACAAGGAGTCGCATGCTAGGGATCACGTCCTGAGAGAGATCAACTACAACTGACTTTCCTTCTCCATGTGAGAGTGAACTCCGGGATTGTGCATATGCCATGTTGGTGGTCTATGCGCGGTTGGTCTCAACCATATGCTCGAATGCCCCCCAAACGGTATCCTCTCCACGTGACGTGTATCTACCTCCATAAGAAGCGCTTACTAAACCCTGTATTTCAGGGTTGAGACCAGTGAAGAACGACTGGACCAAGATGTTGTCATCTAGACCATGACAAGGACATTTTTGCAAGATTTCCTTGTACCTTTCCTCGGCGTCACAGAAGGCTTCATGGGGTAGCTGGGA
This sequence comes from Ottelia alismoides, assembly GCA_037367405.1. Lineage (NCBI taxonomy): Eukaryota > Viridiplantae > Streptophyta > Magnoliopsida > Alismatales > Hydrocharitaceae > Ottelia > Ottelia alismoides. The sequence continues at coordinate 18,430 of JAZKJV010005165.1, read as the reverse complement.
AAAGCTAGTGATGTGTGTCCTCATCATGTTAGTCCTATTTAGGGGGTAGAACTTCTTCGAAAAATGATCCTTGAACTGGGCATAGGTAGTGATTGCAACTCCAAGGTTCTTTACTTAGTAGTTGGCTTTGCCACTAAGGTAAAAGTAAGGGATGTGAGCTTAATATAATCCTGGCCAACCCTAGGATGTATAAGGTTAGCACAAACGAGCTTGAAGTCTCTTAATAATGCGTAAGGCTCCTCAGAAGCATTCCCATCAAAGTATGACAACAAGTTCATAAACTGTAGCTTAAACTCAAACTCAAAATCAACTTCAAGTTCAACCGGACTCAAATAATTCTGAATTCTGTACTATCTGAGGTTGTATCCTGTATCCATTGGTGGTTCAACCCCAACATTGAACTGTTCTAACTGAGCTCAAAGTAAGATGTGTTGCTTCTTAGATGCAGCTAATCTGGCTAGTATCATCCTCATGGGATCCTTAGGGTGTTCTTCCTCTTCATCTTTCTTCTTTGGAGGAATGTTACTTGAATCTTCTTGGAGACTTGGGTCAACAATGCGATTTTGATTAGAAGAGGATTCTCGAATCAAGATATTCTCATCGAGGCGAAGGTCTTCCTTGGTGAGGTGGGAGGAGAGAAAGAGAATGGTTTTTGAGTGACCATCGCGAGAGTGAGTGATCCTGAACTCAAGAGGGTCATGAGTCCAGGTTGGTCCAGGTCGTGAATGAACCTTTGAAGTCATACTCCTTGGAGGGTGTTGAACGTAATTTTTCACAGGTCTAGAGTATTCCACACAAGACGGGATCACAATGTCGCTGAGGCGACCCGCGAGAAATCTCAATTCAAACAACAATTAACCCATAACAGAAATCAAGCAATGAAAAGTGGTGCGGAGTTAAAATTTATTATAACTCTACAACAAAGATGTGTATAGGTGCAAGTATGTGTAGAGGTCGAACACAGGGAGCAGACAGGTAGATCAGGGCAAAATGCACAAGTGTGTGACTGCGATCAAGTGTCTATCTATGCTATTTTTTTGTAGATTTTTAATTTTATATTTTTTTATTTAATTTTTAATTTTATATTTTTTTACTTTAATTTTAATTTTTTCTGATTTTTTTATTTTCTTTTTATATTTTATATATTTTTTATTTTCTTTTTCTTTAAATAGGAATATATACACAATATAAGAAAAGGGAGGATAAAGTATTTATAAAAATAAGTAAAAATATTCAAGAATTAGGAAATAAAATATTTTTGGCTTTTTTATATTTTTCTAATGTTTTGTGATTTTTCGAGATTTTTCTTAATTGTTTTGGTATTTTAAAGTCAAAAATACTGAAAACAGTGGCAAAAATAAAGGTCTGAAACTAAAATGGAGAAATAAAAAAGAAAACGGTGGAAAAAATTCTCCAAATCAATTTTCACTTAAAGATAATAAAACAAAGAAAATTCAGAGACATAAATTAGATTTTTAGGATTTTTATAGAATTTTTAATATTTTTATAAAGATTTTTAGGGTTTTATAATTTTTAGGAGTTTTATTTTGTCTTTTTTAATGATTTTTGGTCTGAAATTAAAACACACTAAAATATGTAAAATATATTTCTTGGGAATTTTCTGAGATGTTTTTATAATTTTTATGGGTTTTATAATGCAAACAGTGCACAAAATGAGTGTTTTTGAATTTTTATAAATAATAAAAATGCAATAAAAATGGAAAATAAAATATGTCATGATACTACAATGCAACAGGAACTTAATGTGATTTTTGTGGAATTTTTAGTGCTTTAGAGATGCATGCAATAAATAAGAGAAACAAAGAGGAACTACAAGCCTAGCAGGGGTATTTTAGTAATATATAAAACATCCAGGGGTTTCACTGCAATTTTCCCAGAAAATAATTAACTAATTAACCAAATTTACGGGCCAATCATAAATCACTAAAGCTCCGGGGATGTCCCTGCAAAAATGCCAAGTCACGTGCGCATACGCACGTAACCTAGCAGGGGGCAAATAGGAATATTACAAAACTTGGGGATGCAAATGCAAAAATGCCATAAATACTTGGCCTACAGATGAAAGATTATGGCTTTAATATAAAATACAAAAACTGTTGGGCTAAGGAATGCAAAATACCCAACGAGGGTGCATCCGACGGTTGATACTATTTGACTTACGCCACGTGTCGACGCTGCATGAGCCGATACCTCTTCGATCTGAACGCTCAGGATTAGATGCTCGGGAGAGGATCGACGGCTGAGGCAGGCTCTGATCCAACGATGAAAGGGATGCTGGAAGAACAAGGGCAAATCGACGGCTCTGGAGCGTGGAGGAAGAACGCGCGAAGAACAGTCTCCGGGCGACGTTGAATCGGCAAAATCTCGATGCTTAGCGCCTTCTAGTCCCCTCTGATGGAACACGAAGCCTCCTGGGAGCTTCCTCGGCTGGACGGCGGCTTCAAAATGGTGGGGAAGCAGCCGGAGCGCCGCCGCAAGATTAACGAGGGGGAAAACTCCAGGAAGCTCAAACTCCTTCAAAAACAACCCCAGATGGGGTCTTTCGGCCCTGGGGACCTGCAATGAAAACACGCAAACAACAGTAGACGGTTCCCAGGGCAAACATGAGTGGAATGGGAGGAGAATAGCGTGCGTGAAGTCGAAGGTGATTGCCGGAGCTCGAAATCTCCGGCAAGGTGTTCGATTGTGAAATCTACGCTACTGAATTGATTAAACAGCAAACTAAGGGCAAGAAATAAAAGCTAGACCTAATAGCTATCTAAAATGCGAGAGAATAGGCGTAAAACAACCTCGACTCGACCGGGGCCAAGGATATAAGACCTCACGGCCTCTTGGCCGGAGATGGGGTGGAGGAGCGTCGCCTCGGCTGCCTAACCTCCTCTCTCGAGAGCTGGAGGACCTCCTGTCACGAGGTCCAGTCCTGAGCTCGCTAGAAGAGGAGGAAAAATGGTCAAGAAGGGTTCAAAGGGCAATGGAGGTGACGGGTGGTGTTTCGTACATGTGGTCAAGGTGACTCAAAGATCAAGGCGTATCGAGCGGTGTGATGATCCAAAGCCCAAGGAAAGTTATAGGCGTGTAAGAGCAATGGACGAGGAGCGAAAGTCATGAAGACGACGACATCAAAAGATGCAAGACTCGTCCTCGAAAAATCCTCGAAAGCGGCCAAAACTCCATTTCTGACAGGGAACAGGCTAGGGTCAGAGAGTTGACCGCGGGTCAACTTTCCAGCCCCCCTGGTTGGTCCACGTGGACCAACTAGGAAAAAGCCTGAAAAAAATGTTTTAAAAATCATTTTAAAATAATAAATGATTTTATTATCTTTAGATTATTAAATAAAAAATGTTTATTATTTTATAAACTATTTTATTATGATTTTTAATTATTTTTATGAGGTATAAAATAACAAGTTACCTTTTATAGGTCGTATAGGTCTATATATCTATATATTTAAGTATTTTATTTTTATTTTATGAACTTAATTTATTTATTTTTATTTATTATTTTATAAATTTATAAATATTTTTATACACTTGAAAATATTTTTATTTTACTTTTCTGAAGTATTTTGTACACTTAATAAAATAGAAGTATAAATTATACAGGTATGTATATAGGTATTTTACCTATGTCTTTTATATACAAGTATTTTATTTTGAGTTTTCTTTTGTATTTTATTCTGATTTTAATACACATATTGATTATAAATAATACTTACAAAATTATAAAAATACAAAATTATAAAAATAATGAATAAATAATAAAATGAATATTTTAATCTGTACAAGTATACAATAGGGGTCCAAAACTCAACTTTCAAACCGTAGCTCCTCCAAATGTGAAACCACCACCATTAAATAGCTTATTTTAAATTATATACAATTAAAGATGAGTTTGATGCATTCGGAGTTTTTATTTGGGAGATACAAGTCTGGGAAATTGGGATTCTGGAATTGCATTCAGATCATAACTTTTTATTTGTACATTAATTTTGAGTGAAATCAATTTTGTATTTTTCTATATGAAATTATCTACAACTTTGATGTACAAAGTTTCTTTATTTGATGTATAAAAAGTGGAACCAAAAATAGGTCCCAAAATGAATAAAGAATGAAGGAATTTTTATTGTATTTTAGCCCTTATCTCCCCCTACTTTTTTCCTTGTCGACCTAGTCATCGAGATGCCTAGGTCTTGAGGTTTCGGGTCATAAAATATTTACAATATTTTATTCATTTTCTTTTATTTTCTTTATTCTATAATTTTGGCTTTAAAAATCGCGTTTTATACAATATTTACACAATGATGCATGAATGCTAAAATTCCTAAAAAGCCTATTTACACGCATTTACTAGGGTTTTTAAGGCCAAAATGATAGAATAAAGATGATGAAACATAGATTCATCAGAGGGTTCAACGAGAGATTCACAAAGTTCGAGTAAATATCCCCTAATTAATCATCTTCATTGTCAAAAGAACTGTTTAGAGCATGAATTTCAATGATGTGTTAGATCTATGGTGCACTTGAATGTGCAGAGAATACTCACATAATACAAACGCAATGCGAACCCTTTGGAATGTTCACCAACTTCACAAGTGAGGCTCATAATAGATCGACCCAATTATCTTGTCAGTTTTAGTCGGTGATGAAACAATCTTGTAATACATTACTCACAAGTGTAGTCACCTAAGGTAGTTCATGTTCAAGCCAGCAGAACACACCAACTTAAAGCAAAACTACTTCTTCTAAGGATCGGAGGCAAGTGTTTGCAGCAATATTAGGACCCTATGAGTGAGTCCAAGCGCTTAGGACACAAGTCTAGAGATTTTGGCTCTAATCCTTAGGGGCTACATCCTTACCCACTCTTGTCTGTAGGTAAGTACCTGCAATCAAGATGAGGATTTATGCATCCGTAAAATAAGGTTCTTTTTATTCCAATTTTTATTGAATTAATCTGCTCGATTCAGTCCCAGTTTTAGGTTTTGGTTGTCACTTGAAAAATAATATGTGAGCACAACAAAGCACATCTATTATTCAGTCCCAATTTCCTTTTTAATCCTAAGTTGTAAAACAAGATAGGGATCCGAAATCAGAATGCAAACTAGAAACTATGATGCATGCTTAGAAGAAGGTATACTTACAATAACTCCCAACACTCTCCATGTGTTATGCACAACTGAATTTTTAAATTTACACAAAATGCATATAGATCAAAAAACCACACCTAAACAATATACTATTAATGGGGGAAGAAATAGATTTCAATTTGGCTAAGTAGTACGTGTTTATGTGTGTCTCATTATGAATCTTATAAGATGGTGCATCTTCTAAGATGTGTGGCCTAAACTACAAAGGGCACATACAAATTTGAAATTACACAAGCAGGTGCATATCCTAATTTTTCCATTCAAGTCGAGCACCATCCTCACCGGAGAGTGAAACAAATCTCAACACACCACAAGATAAAGTCCAAGTCCGGGTACACGCGAGATTCCAAACGGAATCCACTGGAAATATGCAGTTATCTAATTTATTACATATTATTTACAAAAATAAAATAATTACAAAAATAAATTCCTAAGGACTCTACACTCTCTCACAACTCAACTCGATCTTAAATTTAATGCATTCCTTCAGTCAACAAATTCTCAAAAAAGCCGGCCTCCAATGCTCCTCAGTTGCTCGACCACCTAAGCGGCCGCTCCGTCACGTCATGTCCCTCAAATAAAAATAAGATGGTAGCTAGAGAGATAGACACAATAAAATAAAATAAAGAAAAATAAAATAAATTTAGAAAATGTTAGAAAATAAACATAGAAATAATCACAAGAAAAACTGGGGGTCATATGACCTAGGGGTGGAAAATCTTAAAATTATTTTTTCTAAAAATAACCTAAGCCATGCCTTCCGGACAACAGTGCCATCTAACATACCCGTGAATTGGGAATTAACATATCAATCAAAAACCACTAATTAACGTATTAATCGATTAATGCAAGCGATCAATTTGTATTTTTTTAACTTGGGCAAGCCCAAGGTTTAACTCAGAGAGGCCACTGTCTTCTTAGGTTAATTATTAAAAAAATCTAGAAGCTAGGTTTTAAGGAAGTATTTTTTAATTATTTTTATGCAATTAATAAATGCAATGTAAAGTTCAGAGGTTAAAGTATAAATTTCAAGCAAATGAATTCTAAATCTAATGAAACTTAACCAGAATGTGTATGAATGCAAAATTAAGCTATACAAAATTAATCTACTATAATTTTTTGGAATTTTCAGATGTAATACGAATTATTTATGAATTAAATATGAATACATGGTGATTTCGAGCAAAATAATTTTAATAAATACCAAACCAATTTAATTTCAAGAACTAAAATAATCCTAGATGTATCTAATGAGGATCTATCTACGAAAATTAATAAATTTTAAAAAAGACTGACGTACGACCTATTAAAAACTAATTACTAAAATCATCGTTTAATTTATTGCAACCTCAATATGCATGCAAATGTGATGATTTTGGGAACAATATAAAACAACCTAAAATATATTTACTGTAAATTTTTAAGAACTTTTGGAGCATCAAATGATTTATCACAAATTAAAGTTCTTGTAGTAGGCAAAATATGTAATTTTCCAATTGATGAATTATATTAAATCAACCACATATCACAAAAATTCAATTAAATATCCAAAAAATAAAGCATAAGTAATTCTACAAGATGCAATTTTTAGAATAATAAAATGATGGTGAATGGTTGTTCAAATAGACAAACAAAGTGAGGGGTCCAAATGCAAAACAGAAATTAAAATAAGTAATATGCAATGAACATGGACTAGGATGAAGATACCTAGACTCAGAAGGGATCTTATGCAATTTCTCCACTTGGCACGTGCGGTACACGTGCCTCTTGAGCGACAGGAGCGCTTTGGCGAAATTGAAGATCTCCCGAGTTTGAGAGCAAATAACCATCCGGGGGGATGTTGGGCAAGAGGGAGAGGTGCGCACGGAGGCGGGCGGTTGTGCACCGCCGTAAGAAGCGGGCGGAGGACGCACGACTGCACAATCGCCGCGGGGGGAAGCGGGCGGGTGTGGGAGGAAGGAGAGGGGGAGCCCATGTGGCGCGCGAGGGCGCGACCACGTGACCAAAATAATAAAAAATAATTTAAAAATGATATTAAAATAAAAATAAATAATTTTAAATATTAATTATAACTAAAAATAAAATAAAATAAACTAAAATAAAATAAATAAAACAAAATAAATAAATAAATAAATAAAAAGAAGTAAATAATTAAAATAATAAATAAGTAAAATAATAAAATAAAATAAATAAAATTACAAAAAGAATACAAAATGGGGTGACACGTGGCGACTCCAGGAGCTGCCTCGTGTCGCTCCCAGAAAAATTAAAAATTAAATGTAAACAAAAATAAAAAGAAATAATAAAAAGGCTCAAGTTAAAAAGTGGTCAACATAAAAGTTGCTCATCTCGATGTCTATAACTTTTGTGAAGGATCCAAAACCAAAATAAATCATTTATACAAAAAAATATTTTTGGGTGGTATCCTTAGATATAAAATACCGAATTTTTATCTTTTGCAAAGTTTTTTTTGGTATTTTTTAAATAAGATAAAAATCAAATAAAATTAGATAAAATATGAAACAAATATTTACAACTTAATATATTTTTTTGGATTTTTAATAATTAAGAAATCCCACTCTTGCAGGGGTACCCACTTAATGGTCTAGTGGTAGTACAATGTGTCTACCATACAAAAGACCATGGTTTAAATCCCACTCTTGCAGGGGGTTGCGTTAGGTAGTAGCATAAAAATAGTCGAATCTTTCAAGGATTTGAGCAAGAATCCATGTAGTCGATCCTACTTATGGTGGGAGAAGGCTTGGTACATGTTAATAATTATGAAAATAAAAAGATAAAATAAATGAATTACAGGGACATATGTACAATATACAATGAGAGGCCCAAAACCCAAGTTTCACATGCGAATTCCGATTCTTTTGAATTTGGTCTTGTTTTGAAGATCATTGAACGTACATTAATTCAAAAGTGAGTAGGGGTCTATGTGATACTGTATGAGAGAGATATTAACGTTTTAAGTCTCTTGGTCTCAAATTAGGGTTTGGATTTTATTGGTCAATTTTATAAGTTAGTATTTTTATATTTTTTATTCTTTAGTGTTAGTAATATATACACTATAGAGTTGATTTTATTCAATTCAGAGTTAGAAAATTAGATACAAATAGGGGAAATATGGTGAATATACATGTGATATTTACAGCAGAACTTGGCTTTTTATTTAATGCAAATATGCATGCTAAAATGCAGATATTAATTCTAAATACATGAATGATAATAATGCAAAAGAAATGGAGAAACAAAGCTCAATACTCGGGAACGAAGCTTTATTTTCAACTTTTAGAGTGATGAATCACATATTCATCAGACCGCGATCAAAACAGTCCCCTGGAGCAGCACTTCAAGGTCTGAATAGAAGATTCAATAGCTTTGACCTCCAGGGCTCCTTCGACGTGCCTTGGACATCCTGGAGGGTCATGCTGGTGTGCGAAGCTTGGAGAGGAGTTGCTCAGCCGCGAAGAAGGAGGTCAAACAGAGGAGAAATCGACGATAGAAGCTCAACGAACACATTTTCTTTAGGTGTTCTTCCAACACTCTCTTCCATCGTAAGATTAGGCAGAGGGCTCAGATCTAATCTAGGCCCTTGAATCAAGTCAAAGCGGTACTCATTCGGAGCCGCTCATCAAGCCATGTGGATGCCTCCCCACCCTCCAATCAAGCGCTTTTAAAGCGGTAAATTTCTTAGTATCCTGTCAATTTTTTGAATATTTGGTCATGTAAATATTAAATCATGTCCAATATTTTGTGTAAAAACTAAATCTAGGCACGTGCTTGTCTTGTAATTTGCACATAGGTCTAGTGCCAAGTCAGCTCACGTGGCACCCCAAGTGAGTTGGACAAATTGCAAGGGACACCCTTCGAGTTCCTCTATTTCTTCTTAGTTTATAAAATTTGTATTTCAGTTCAAAACTTTGGGATATTTTGCATGTATACCCTCACCCTTTATTTATATTGCAAATATACCCATGCTAGAATTGTGTAATAAATTTTATGACATTTTATTTTGGATTAAATAGCTAATGTACTTGGAAAATTATAGAAAAGTTGATTAATGTGCCCCATATTATGCTTGTTCATGCCATAATTTTATTATAGCATTCTCATACATTTTTCTATTTATTAAAAATCATTAAGTTGCTATTTAATCCCTGTTTAGATATACAAATACAAAAAATAAGAAAAAATTATTCAAAATTTAAATAAATAAATATATATTATATTCCTATATAATATAACTACAACAAAAAATCACAAAAAATAGCAAAAGAAAATCTTAAAAATTGGAAAACCCTTCTAACTCTAAAAAATTTATAAACCCTTCTAACTCTAAAAAAATTATAAAATGTTTTTAAAACACTAAAAAAAGTTATTTTTCTTATGTATATTTTCTCTTTACTATATAGAATGTTCTAAAATTAATTTTGAGAATTTTTGGACTTATTTTATATTTTTTAAAACTCAAAAAAATTCAGCCTATTTATTAGCTACTTGATTTAGAGTGTTTTGGATTTTAAAAATTCCTAATTAGCAAAAATTGCTAAAAAATTCACAAAATGGAGAAAATAAAAAATAAAAAAATTATTTTCTAATTTGAGCATTTGTAGATATATTTTTAAATATAAGAGCTGATATAGCCTATCTACACATATTATTACTTATATACTTATTAATATAATAATAATAATTATAAATACTTATAAATATCTTTAATACCTTCAAAAAAAGAGGACTATATTTAATTGTATTTTCCTTATTTTTTATATTTATTATATATTATATTATATAGTTATTATATTATACCTATTATACATATATAGTTTTATATACTTATTATATATTAGAAGGAAAAGTAACTAAAAATTAGAAAAATATAATAAGAAAATAAAAAATTATCATAAAATTAAAAACAAATAAATATATATTAAGTAAAAATCCATAAAAATTAAATATCATTAAAACCCAAAAAAATAAAAAAACCCCAAAAGCACAAAAAATATCTGTTGTTTGTTTTTGTAGATAATAGTTATTTCTCTATCCACGTATTTTCTTCCTGTGTTCGACACCCAGAATACTTATGCACTATACACATTTTTTCTGGGTTGTAATAATTTTAACTCCACACATGCATTGCATTGTTTGTTTATTCATATTATGGGTTAATTGTTGCTTGATTCACCTCTTGTGTTCGGTCATCGCAACAACTGCTAATTGTGTGTGATTAGCAAACATGCCAAGAGCATTTCAACAAATCCTAGTATAGATCAACACCATCTCTCCATTGGTCTTCTGAGGCTACTCGAAAGCGAGGGGAAGGACCATTAAATTACGAGCACGCTCCTCGCTTTATAAGATCATTTTGTTTTGCCTCATATTCTTTATTACATATTTACTTGATATTGAGGTTGTTAGGTTTTGTTAACCTATATATGGTTGAGTTGATTACGTAATACATTGGTTGTAATATGATTGGGTTGTCCCTTTTTGCTATTTTTAATCCTCTAATCAATTCGGCCTATTCATTTAATCCTTGTTTTGGGATACTTTGGACTTTAAAAATTCCTAAATATTAGCAAAAAAATTGAAAAATTATAAAAATAGTAGAATAATATAAAAAAGACAAAAATATTTTATTCTATTATTTTTAAATATTTTTACCTATATTTATAATTACATTATCTCGTAGTGTATTAAACATCTATATATAGTGATATATAAGTTATGATATTAATAATTATTATAAATATTTTATTATTATTTTAAAAAATCAAAAAATATAAAAAATATAAAATTTAAATTAAAAATCTTAGTTATAAAAAATAATAATATATTATTTAAAATTAAAAACTGATAAAAACCTAAGTAAATAATGTAAATATTTATATTCATCTATATAGATATTATTTATTTATTTATAAATAATATCATGTGCTACTCAGCTTGTTCCATGAGTTCGATCCCTACCTTCTTATCCACAATACACATTCATCGTAGGGTATACAAATTTTGATTCACACCTGCTTATTTATTGCTTTATTATATTGTGTGGGTTGATTATTATTTTAGCCGCTTGGGCTTCTTGGGCTGTCATCACAGCGACTTAGGTGTTCGTGCCTGTGGATAACAAGGTAATACCTAGGATTTTGAGCAGCTAAAAAAGCGATATTTACACCCATAACCTTAAGTAATTTGGTGATTACCCTAGGAATCCTCCATAATCACGAATTACATGAGAAACTCTGAATAATGCTTAACTCTTATATTACATAACCTCGTGTTATGTTCCATTTAGGATGCCCGTTATAGTTGACATTTTCCATTTAAAAAGGTCAAAATTGCCCATGATGCTCAACCTTATTTATAAATCATTGCCTCTCGATCTCTTCTTTGATGTGCCCATGCCCTCCTATCTCCTCACTCCATCTGCACCTCTCTCAACCTTCGCTCCCACCTCTACCTCGGTGATCGATCGCTAGATACAATATACAATGTGTACTCGATGTAATAAGTGTACTTAGCGAATCAATCAGAACCGAGAAAGGATCTCCGTGAAGAGTGTCTTGGCTTTAATTTATATCCCGGGCAAGTCCGGGGTCGAACATAGGGAGGCAAAGGAACAACTTCGGGTTAATTTGAAAACTTAGGTCTAGGTTTCCTATGCGGACTTTTTTTATATTTTTTTATACAAAAAGAAAGCAAAATGCACAATGCAGGTGAATTAAGTTAATAGAAAAAGACACAACTTAACTAAATTAATTTTAATAGGAAATCAGATCAATTTAGCCAAATTATATTTTTCTTATAAACCTAATTCAATGATGAATGCAAGACACTTTTTTTGTAATTTTATGGGTTAAAATGCAATGATGAAAAATGCACACTTTTTTATAGGTTTTTTCACAATTTTTCACGCAAACAGAATGCAAAACTTATGAAAAATTTATTAGGATATAAACAAGATGCAAGGTTGCTACAGTATATTTTTGCATTTTTCTGACAAAATATGATTTTTATGGATTTTATAATGAAAACAGATTAATAATGAGTAATTAATTCCTAATAAAACCACATCATCAAATTAGCCAGAGATGAATTATCTCATATAGGTATTTTTATATGTAATCCAGGAGATTTGAAATTTTGCAAAATGAATGTGTGTATATTTAATTAAAAATCATTAACTAAAATTACTCTACAATTTATTTAAGGCACAAAACAATTCCGATTAAGATGAAATTCAGACAGTAATTCAAACACAGTTCATGGCATCATTTTTAATTTTTTAAGAATTTTGTTAGCAACCGTGAGTTAGATATTAATTAAGACCTCGCGGTGAGTAAAATATGTAGAATTTCACTTGGATAACTTTAATTATTTACCCATGAGTCACAAAAATACTAATAAATACCCAAATGATACACAATTAGTTGCTCAACATCATGACATTTTTCTTTAAAATAAACAATATGAAATTGATGTCCAAATTAATAAGCAAACACAGGGATGCCCATACCATTTCAGAAAACAAAAGTTACTAACAAACTATGTACATAGACATTTTTGCAATAATAGAAACATGTGGGATAACATATGCAATTTTACCAAAAATAAAATAAACCAACAAAAAGACATTTTCTTCTTGGTGCGCAGGGGGTTGGGCTCAAGGGAGGCCTTAGCGGTGCAGCCCACGCACGAGCGAAGGTGAAGGGCGGCGTGGAGGCGCGGCCGGCATGGGGCTGGCAGGAGGCGGAGTGGAGGTGCCGCAGCAGAAGGGCGTGACCGCAGGCCAAGTGCGCTGCGGCCGTAGGGGGCGAGCGGGCTGCCGCTCCTGGAGGAAGAGCGCCACTTGGAGCGGCAGCAGCAGCCTACCGCTGGAGAAGATGCGAGTGGCGGAGGTGAGGGCGGCTACGCACTGGGGTGCTGGCGCTATAGCCCGCACGGAGGAGGGCGGAGGACCGTTGCTGGCGGAGCCGCGCGCAAGCGTGAGGAGGCCGATGGGCTGGCGAGCGCGCGCGCCGCGCGTGAGAGGGGCGACGACGACCTTGGCGGTTGGTGGCGAATGGCGGTGATGTAGGCAGCAGTGGGGGGGGCACTCTCCTACAATCTTTTTTTTATTTTTTTTGATTTTCTAGTGTGATGTTTTTATGATTAATTTTTTTTTAAACGGGGAACAAATGTGAATATATACAAAAGGGAAAAAATGGTAGAGGGGAATGATGAAGAAGATGGAGATGGTGGTGATGTGATAACAAAGTAAATAAGGTGAAGGTGATAATGGTGTGATGTGATTAAAAAAACAAGGGAAAAATGTTAGATAAAATAAAATAACAAGGGATATGAGAGAAACTACTTACTTGAATCTTCTCCAGATTTGCGGAGCAGCTACGCTGGACTCCTATCGTGGCCTCGATCCGATTGGTGAAATAAAAATCGGAGAAGCTATGAGAGCTTGATGGGAAGTTCGTGACGCGGGGACGGTGGTCGCCGCGGATCTCGCCTAAAGGAGGTCTTCGCTTGAGGAAGATGATAAGTTGTTGTCAATGACACCACGTTCCAAACTCTCTCCTTTTTCTATAAGTATAGCAGATCAGAGAAAATGAGGATGTGGAGATGGATATAAAGAACAATGAGAAGTTAGAAAGGTGGTCGAGTTGAATGGAGGTTAGATGAAGAATATGGGGTGGAATGGGAATTAGTCGTAAAATGAAAAGAAGAGGGAAGTTAGTGTAGAGAAAAGGAAAAAAATAAAAGGAAATAAAAGTAGGTTACTAAAAAGAAAAAATAAAATAAAGAGCGAAAAAGAAAATAGAGAATTTACAAAAGTCCAACAAAACAATATTTACATGGATTTTTTTACTTTTTTACTTTTATTTTTTTGTATTTTTAATAAAATATATTTACAAAATAAAATAACATAAAATACTAGAAATAAAAATAAAATATAGAAAGGATTTTTTGGATTTTTAGTAATTAAGAAAAGTAAAATTAAAATGGAAAACAAAAATATGTACAATAGATACAATGTACGCCTAGGTCCCAAAACCCAAATTTTGGAAACGAGCTCCGATTTTAATGAAACCACTTTCATTGGATAGATAATTTTCCAACTTAAACTTTAAAAGTTAGTTTTAGTGAATTTGGAGTTTAAATGGAGCGAGAATTTAGCCAGAAAGTTGTACTTTACGGTTTTTTATCTTTAGGATCTAAGAGTATTTATTTGAGGTGAAATTTATTTTATATTTTTGTATTTTTTATATACATTTTATGAACAAGACAGAGAAAGAATTAGCCAAAAAGGAGTTAAACTGGATTTATTAAAATACATGAATACTTAGGCTATCTATAGGTGAAAAACTCCTTTATTTTGCGGCCTTTTATTATTAATTTATTTTGTACAATATAACATATAATTAGTGTATTTTATTTACAAGAGATATTTTGTTAATTTATTGATTTTATGGACATTTATTTGAGATTTTACTCAGAGATTTTGCTAAGATTAATATATTGAGATGATGAATCGTTGATTCATCACTCGACGTGACTTGTAGCTTCCTCCATCACCATGCCTGCCGATGCCCTAGGGGAGGTACTGCAGAGGTAGGCGCATAATGCAAGAGGAGATGAGGGAGGCTGGAGGAGGGTCTTGAGGCGGGGGTGGTGGAGCCTCGTAGGGAAGCTGGAGGGGGCTAAAGGAGGGGGTCCCAGAGGTGGCGATAGAGCTGGAGAGGGTCGATCCGGAGGAGGGTCCTAGCATGAGGGCAACGCTGGAGAAGGTGACGTTAGAGGATGCTGAGGCTGGAGAAGTAGGGACGAAGGAAGGGAGAGGGGTTACACAAGCCCGATGGAGGAGGGTGGGGGGAGGAAGGGGAGGGGTTACACAAGCTCGAGGGAGGAGGGTGGGGGTGGGCGGCGACTGGCCTAAAGGGGGGAGGGGTGGGAGGAGGAAGGGGCGTTGGGCATGCAGTGGTTGGTATGGCTTGGAGGTGGGTCGGAGGAGGGGCGGGGAGGAGGGTTGTTGGCCTGGAGGTGGGGGGTGCGGCAACTAGCCTGGAGGATGAGAGAGGTGGAGGAGGGGGGCGACGACGAGGCATGTAGGAGGGAGGAGAAGAGGAGGGGATGGGTGGGTGGGGTGGCTGGCCTGGAGGAGGGGGTGGAGACGGCTAGCCTGAAATATGAGGGAGATGGAGGAGGGGGCTGGTGGTGGCTGGTCTGGAGGAGGTGGAAGGTGGAGGAGGTGGGGTGGCGGCGACTGGGCTGGAGAAGGAGGGGGGCCGGCGGCACCGGCTGGCCTGGAGGAGGGGGGAGAGTGGGAGGAGGAAGGTGTGTTTTTTTCCCTTTTTCTTTTTTCTTTTTTTGATTTTAATTTAATTTTAATCGTTAGATCTAGGATGGGTTAGATTAACTCAAAGGCTTGGGTAAGTTAATTGATTAAAATAATAAAGGGTTATGGGTGTAGCATGACACACTTATTCAGGGGTTCTCATGTAATTCGTGATTATGGAGGGTTCCTGGGG
Source organism: Ottelia alismoides (assembly GCA_037367405.1). Lineage (NCBI taxonomy): Eukaryota > Viridiplantae > Streptophyta > Magnoliopsida > Alismatales > Hydrocharitaceae > Ottelia > Ottelia alismoides. The sequence goes on along the minus strand of JAZKJV010005165.1, from coordinate 2,734 downwards.
TAATTACCAAACTACTCAGGGTTATGGGTGTAAATATCCCTTAAAAAATGGTACCGTTGCCGGGCAGCAATGGAGTGTGGCACATTTTCTTGTATATAGCCTGCTTTTTATTTCTTTCTTATTTTTGCTATTCATCTCTGATAATTATTTGACTGTTCTAATCCATATTTCTTGTTGATTTTTCTTGCGAGGGACTGCTTGGCGATAGCTATCTCTTAGGACGTGGATGCACCCGAGGCAAGCTTAGGTTGGCCTTCTACTTGTGTACCAACCAGGAAAAAGCGAGAGAGAGGAGCAAGGAAGAAGGAGAAGAACAACCCAATCTTAGCTTTTATTTTCATTTTTTGTGAGAGTGTGATTTAATTAATTGTGATAATTAATTTTTAATAATTTGGTCTCTGCCACACTTAGCGAGGTCCAGTGCTCGGGTATCTATTCACCTGGGGACCTCGTCGCAGTTTTTCGTGTTTTCTTCACCTTTCTTTTATTTTGTTTCTCGTGTTTTGAGCTTTCTGCCTTTATTTCATTTGTTTTATGGAATGAGCCCTTAGACATTAGGACCGCTTGCACGGTAAAATAGGCCCAAACACCTAATATACGCATGTTCCTATAGTTCTATATGGTTGGACTTAGTTAAATTTAATTGTTAATTATTTGGACGTGAGATCGAGCGTCGAGAGAAGCTCTATACAACGCTTGCAGGACCCATTGTAGCGAGCACTGGTGAGCTTCCAAGATCGGACTTTTGGATCTCATTTATGGATAATTAGTATCCGGTTCTTAATGATAAATAGCAATTCATGTTTAGGGCGATTTCTACCATTTGCATATTGACGAATTTGTGATTCAACACTCTAAAAGAGATTAATTAAGCTTAGTTCCCCAAAATTTGTATGCATTTTATCGATTATCTTGCATAATTAGCATTCATGCATATGAAAATAATAATTGCATTTATCATTCATAATTGCATAAAATAAGAAGCCAAAAATCTCAGTCCAATTGACTTGTAAAATGAGCTAACTTCCTCGATTTTTATTTAATTCACGCTAACCCCAAATCATCTGTAACTACCTCCATTGTGTGCATATTACTGACAAGAATAAATGAAAAATACAAAAAAATCACTAGCATAAATAAGTGGACCAGAAACCCAAACCCTAATTTCAAATTGATCGGACCAAAACAATGATATCTTCCTCACACAGTATTCGATTTAATTCTACTCACTTTTGAATTAATGTAGATTCAATTACCTTCAAAACAAGACCATGTTCCAATGAATTGGAGCTCATATGTGAAAGTTGGGTTTTGTGCCTCTTTTGTACATTTTGTAGTTTACCCTATTTTGACCTATTATTTTACGTACATATTTGACTTTTTTTATTTTATTTATTTTTCGTTTATTTTATTTGACTAAAGTTTTATAAAAATGTGTGAAAATTCAAATCCAAAATAAAACCAAAATCAAAGAAATTGACTGAGTCTGAGTGTTCACTAACAGTCTGTACAAAAGTCCTCTTTATTGTACTTTGCTTTGTTTCTCCATTTTATTAATATATAAATATAAAAAATAGAGTAATGTGTAATTATTTATCTTTGATTTTGTTGTATTTTTTTCTCAATTTTTATTTAAGAATGATAAAAAATACAAAACTGAAAAAAATCAGGTATTTTATACACAGAGTACCACCAAAAATATCACTTTGTACAAATGATCTGTTTTGGTTTTGGTGTCTTCATAAAAGTTATAGATCTCATCAAGACGAGTAATTTTCATGAAGAAAAAGTTTTGATCAGAGGTTGTTTGCTATTTCTTTTCTATTTATATTTTCTTTTTATTTTTCGAATTTTTAGGGAGCGACACGTGGCAGCTCCTGGAGCTGCTACGTATCACCCATTTTGTTTATTTATACTTTATTTTATTAAAAAACAATAAAAATAATAATAACATATATATATAATAAAAATAAAAAAAGACATGTGTCATCACGTGGACCATCCGATCTCGATCAATCGAACGACCCACATGCATCATCTTCCTCCTCCGTCAACTACGCTCTTTCCTCTTTTGGTTCTACTGTGAATCGTGGCCCGTTGCCCCCTTTCCTTCAACGGTCGGGTGCTGCCCGCCATTCCCCAATCTCCAATCAACCCACCACCATCACCTGCCTGCTTCCCCCTTTGCTCTTCTGGCTGCGTGTCGCCATCTCCGATTCCCATTGAATCTCATCGTATCAATCGCCACCTTTGACTTTCCTAATTCTCCAGAACCTCACTCCTTAAGACAATAAGCTAACTACCCTTCATCGCTTTAAACTTCACCGACATCCCCCTTTGTTCGACGTTCGCCAACTGCATAAGTGAAAGAGGAGGTCAGTGGTGACAACCCATCCCTCTATCCTTTTCCAGTGAGATCCGACCCTTTCGCGGCCACTGTAGTACACGACCTCCGCCTGTCTGCCTCGCTCCAGTGTTCGTGCCTTTGAGCCCCGTCACCCTCCATCTTCATCGACAACCACCACCACCTCTGATCAACGTCATTGCTACTATACTGATGTCTGCACCGCCACGCTAATCATCATCGACCACTGAGCCTCCTGCAGAGTCAGCCTTACCTCACCGCTCAACAGCATCTCTACGAGCCACTTTGCTTTCATCATAGTCATGAAGCTCCTCTTCCAGGAGCTTCGTCACCCACCGCTCTTCGCGCCTTGCCGACTGATACAAGGGA
>JAZKJV010005164.1:0-38546 GCA_037367405.1 Ottelia alismoides | reverse complement strand
TTTGAGCAACACGGCGGGGGGCTAGGAGGTCAATCAGCAGCGTGGAGCTGATCAGATTGCGGCGCAGTTCCTGATTGAACAGGGCGCGAATCACGCGGCGCAGGCGAAAGCGGTGAGCGTGCTTTTCGCGCTCTTCAGTGTCGGCGCGGGCTTGCTCATGGACCTCGTTCGACGGAATGACCCACGATCGGGCAGAGGGGCGTGGTGGTTTCGTCGTCCAGCGGCTTCCAATGGATAGGCACGCAAAGAAGCCGGCGGCGCCCAAGGTTTCGATGGCCGGATTCAATTCTTCCAGGTGGCGGCGAATGCCTTCCTCGCGGTCGTCCATGCAGAACACGATTTGTGCTTCCGGTCGGCTGTCGCGCCGCGCCCAGCGACCACGGCCGCGATTGCTCGACAGGGCGGCGAAGATTTCCTCGCGGTAGCGGCGTTCGTAGGCGCACAGCCATAAATAGCCGCGCCGATTGGTGGGCCAATGATCCAGTTCCGCCAGCAGCGCGGCGGCCCCGTCGCGGCCCATGGCGTTCAACTGTTCGTCAGTCAGGCCCAGCTGTTGGGCAAGCACGAACAGACGCCAGCCATCGCGCGCCACCGAGCGATTTTCCGGCAGGTCCCCGGCCGCGCTATGCTCATGGGTATAGGCCCATGTCGGCGAGCTGGCGCCAAGCCTCGGCGCGATGCCGCTGGGTTCCGGCCGCCGACAGGAGCTGCCGCGCGCGCACCGCGAGGTATTCCGGCAAGCGGCCTTGGAACAGCCGCCGCCGCACCCAGAATTCCGACAGATTGCGCTCGAAATAACCTCGCAAGGCCGGCACGGTGGGCGGCAGGTTCCACAAATCTTGGCAGATGTCGGTCAGCGCTTGCCGGTCGAGCACGATGCGGACCGCCAGGTAGTCCGCCAGCGTCACCGGTGCCGTCGCATTGCGGGCGTAGTCCGGTCGCTGCTGACGCCAGTTGACGATGCCCGACCAGCCCGGCAGTTCCAGCGCCAGCCGGCGCAGGTAACCGGCCTGATGCTCGATCGGAACACCTAATCGCTGGAGTTCCGACAGAAGGGCGTCAATCGCATCGTCGGGCAGGCTCCCGGCCGCGTTGGCGCGCCACGCCGCGTAAAGCCCTTGGGCGCGTCGCGGGGAATGCCAGGCGGCTAGACCTTCATCCAAAAAGTTGCCGCACAACCGGACCAGGATGGGTTGAACCGTCTCCAGCGCGTCTCGGCCAGACAGGGCCAGAACCCAACCGCGCAAGCTCAGCGCGCCGCCGAGTTCGCCGCAAAACGCATCGAGCTCGGCGCGCGCCTCGGCCCGCAGGCGTTGGTGCGCCAGGGCGCCGCCCGACGACTCGCCGGCGGCGGCCGAGAAGCGCGCCAAAATGGCCTCCGCCTCACTGTCCGACAGATCGGTCAATTCCTCGGGATGCAAGGCGAAATGCTGCAGGCCCAAGGCCGCCAGGCTAGCGTCCCACAGCGCGCGCACCGCGGCGGGGCCAAGGTCGGCATGCACATCACGCGCGGCGCCCGGCTGCCACCGCTCCAGCGCGCCGAGTTGGTGGATTTGCCAGTCGAGCTGCGCTTCCGTCAGGGGTTCCAAGTCGCACAGCATGGCGACGCGGACGATATCGCGGCGTAGTATCTGGCGTTGGCCGGCTTGGGTGATTGGCGTTGGGTCCTCCCGGTCGAGCGCGTCGGCCAGAACAGTATCCAAATCCACATCAAGAATTCGACCAAGCTGAAAAAAGCGCCGATAGTCGGCCTCCGGCAGAAATCCCCGGATGCCGGTCAGTTTTTCGGCTGCTTCCAACGCTTCGGGCATCGGCAAGTGCTGGTAGCCGTGCAGCGTGTTGTGATGGACGAAATTGAGTATCGGCGCCTGACCGGGCAGCAGGTGATCCAGTTCGGCAATCGCCTGTTCCAGTCGCTGGCGCGGGGTTGCCGGCGCCGATTCGGCCGTCGGGTGGGGATGCTGGCTCATGATCCGCCGTGCCGATGAACGAACAGACCGCTGAGTTCGGTCATGGTCGCCTGCAGCAGATTAGCCGCCGGGGCGGGGGACACGCCCAGGGCGACGATGCCCAGGGTCAGCACCGAGGCAGCCGCCAATTCAAGTCCGGCCAAATCGGCCAGCGAGCGCATTTCCGGCCGGACCGGACCGGTGAACAGCGCCCGAGCGGTGCGGACCGAATACGCCGCGCCAATCAGAATGCCGACACTCAACACCGCGACGCTCCAGCCGAATGCCTGAAAACCGCCCAGCAGCGCATGCAGTTCCGCGACAAAACCGGCCGAGCCGGGCAGACCCATGGCCGCCAGCAACGCCAGCGTGGTGAAAAAGGCGAAGCGCGGCGTGACGTTGACCAAGGAACTGTAGTCACCGATTTCGCGCGTGTGGGTCCGTTCGTAAAGCAGCCCGATCAGCAGGAAGAGCGCGCCGGCAATGAAGCCGTGCGCGACCATTTGCAAGCCGGCGCCAATAAAGCCCAGTTCGTTGAACGCGGCGATGGCCGAGCAACACCACGCCCATGTGGCTGACCGACGAATAGGCGATCATTGCCTTCAAATCGGTTTGCCGCCACGCCAGCAACGCCCCGTAGATGATGCTGACCAAGGCCAGCCCGTACAGCCAGGGCTGCAATACCAATGCTGCCTCGGGCACCATGGCGGTGACGCGCAGCAGACCGTAGGCGCCCATTTTCAATAGAACCCCCGACAGCAGAATACTGACCGGGCTGGGGGCTTCGACATGTGCCAGCGGCAGCCAGCCATGCAGCGGAAACACCGGCATCTTGACGCCAAACCCCAGGCAAAAACCCAGCAAGATCCAAACTTGTTTGTCGACCGGTAACTGGCGCGCGGCGTTGACCATGCTGCCCATGGTGGTGGAGTGCTCCGGCGAGCCGCTGAAGACCCACAAAAGGCTGATCAGCATGAACACCGAACCACCCATGGTGTACAGGACAAAATTGAGGCTGGCGGTATGGCTGCGCTTGCCGCCCCACTGGTCGATCAGAAAGAACAGCGGGATCAGTGTCAGTTCCCAGAACACATAGAAGAGGGCCCAGTCCCCGCGCCAGGAACACGCCGATCATGCCGAATTCCAGAGCGAGCAGCCAGGCATGGTAGCCCTTGACGCGCTGCTGAATGGACTTGGACGCCCAGAAAGCGATCAGGCTCAGCAAGGTCGCCAGCATCACCATGGGCAGTGACAGTCCATCCAGACCCAAGGCATATTCGCTGCCCAGCTGAGTGTTCCACGCATGACTTTCACTCAGTTGGGTCGTGGCCAGCGACGCTTCGAAAAAAAACGGCAGGCTCCACGATGTCAGCCAGGTTGCGCCGAAGGCCACGCTGGCGATCAGGCGGACGAGATCCACCCGCCGCGATGGCGTTAGCGCGATCAACACCGCCCCCACAAGCGGCATCCACAGAACAAAACTGAGCAAATGCATTGGAAGTTCAAATTAACCGGCGATTGACCCAGGCGCGGATGGGTTCTCAAGCCCCATGGTCGCGCCTGACAGACCGTATCGGAGACGCGCACGGGATTCCATTATGGCGCGCTTCGCGGCGCGCATTAAACCATCGTGCACCATCGACTTCAATCTGCGTGGTTGAAATACACCGTCATTTGGGGTTCAAATGAACATTCGGATTCTCGGACGGTTTCCTAAGTGGCAGGAGCAATTCAGTGCATGCCATTCCTGGCTCGACGCGCTTCAAGCGCCACCTTAGACTGAATCGCAGTTAACCGCACGTTGGAGGCACCATGCGCTATTGGCTAATGAAAACCGAGCCGACCGAATTCAGTATTGACGATCTGGAAAGCCGACCCAATCGGACTGAGCCCTGGGACGGTGTGCGCAACTACCAAGCGCGCAACATGATGCGGGACGATATGCAGGTGGGCGATCAGGTGTTCATCTACCATTCCAACTGCGACGTGCCGGGCGTCACCGGCATCGCCGAAATCGCCCGCACCGGTTACCCGGACCCGACCGCTTTCCAGGCCGGGCACAAACACTACGACCCCGACAGCAAACCCGAAGCGCCGCGCTGGTTCATGGTCGATGTGCGCTTCGTCCGCAAGCTGCGGCGGACGATCTCCCTAACCGAATTGAAGGATCGTCCGGAGTTGGACGGCTTGGCGCTGGTGCGGCGAGGCAACCGGCTGTCGGTGATGCCGGTCAGCGCCGAGCATTGGGCGGTTATCCTGGGGTTGGAGTGAGAATACGCCCGGATTCCGCTACGCCACATCCGTATTGGGTTGGCTTTTGGCCTCGATGAGCGTGGCGCGAGGCAAATCGATGCGGCGATAAAGATCAGCAGCCTCCGCGTCCTTGGGTACAAATCGACCCCGGGATGAAAATCCGATTGCCAAATTCAATGCGAACGAAAGAAGGTTCTGTCCATCGTCCTTCCCTTGTTGCCGAAAGTCTATGGCGAGGAGTCCGATCCTAAAAATCGGCGCGGATAACGCGGTAGTTTCAGAAGGCTGGGCACGTCGCCGGATGGTATTTGCCCTTATACATGAGTAAAGGCTTACCAAGACCACTTGATAAGCCTTTCGCTTTATTGGTGGGCCCTGTAGGACTTGAACCTACGACTTAGGGATTATGAGTCCTACCTTGACGACATTTCTCAACGCTAACTAAATTTACTCTAGCGATATAGACTCATATAAATCATGGTCTTATAATTTACCAAAGATTAACGGAGTCCATCTTAGCTTTCCCTGTGCGGTAGCACTGAGGTAGCACCGAGGCTGGGACCGGTTGAACCGAGGTAGAACCATGAGCACCACAAAAGCGACTCTCACCAAGCGGACCATTGAGGGCGCACCAGCACCGGAAGCCGGGCGCGATTTTCTGGCCGATACCAAGTCCCCGGCTTGCTGGTGCAAATCACGTCAACCGGAACCCGTTCCTTTCAGGTTTACAAGAAAGCCGGCGGCAAGCCGGTTCGTGTGACGCTTGGGCGTTACCCGGACATGACCATCGAGCAGGCCCGCAAGGCGGCAATGGACGCGCTTTCAAAGCTGGCGGTGGGCGTGAATCCGACCGATCAAAAGCGGCGGACAAAGCTTGAGGCGAAAACGCTTCGGGAAGTCTTTGAGGACTACAAGGAAGCGCGGAAGGATTTGAAGCCGTTGACGGTTGCCGACATGGAAAAGGCGTTTAGGCAAGTTTGCCCGGACTGGATGGGCAAGCCGCTCAACAGGATCACACCGGCACTCATCGAGAAGCGCCACAGTGAGCACGGCGAGAATCGTTCGGCCGCTCGCTCAAATCTAGCCATGCGCTACTTGCGGGCGATCTTCAACTTTGCCCGCGCCAAATACAAAGACCAGGATGGAAGGCCGCTGGTGGGGGAAAACCCCGTCAAGGCGCTATCGGAAACCCGTGCTTGGTATCGGGTAGACCGCCGCAAGACCTGCATCGAAGCGCATGAATTGGGAGCATGGGTTGCCGCCGTGTTGAACCTGCCCGGCGAAGCCATGCGGGACTATCACCTATTCGTCTTGCTGACCGGCTTACGTCGGCAAGAAGCCTTGGACCTCAAATGGAGCGCGGTTGATCTGACGAAGCGGGCTTTCACGGTCTTGGACCCTAAGAACCACCAGGACCACACCTTACCCCTGTCTGACTACCTTCAAGCCATGCTGACCCGGCGGAAGTCTGCCACGACTTCAGAATATGTGTTCGCCGATACCACCGGGCGGCGCATCTCCAATTTCCGTTACGCCAAAACCGCAATCGAAAAAGCATCGGGTGTTTCCTTCTGCATCCACGACTTGCGGCGTACGTTCGCGACGATTGCCGAAAGCTTGGATATTCCGGGCTATGCACTGAAACGCTTGCTGAACCACGCGGACGGAGCGGACGTAACGGCGGGCTACATCGTGGCCAATACGGAACGGCTTAAGGGAACCCATGCAGAAGGTCACGGATTACGTCTTGAAGGCGGCGGGCATCAAGCCCACGGCTCAAGTACTTGAATTGCGGCGTGACGAGCCTATCGGCGTCTAGAAGCCCGACCGGCACGGGGACTGCCGTTCCAAGCATCAGTATTGGCGCAAGCGTGAGCTGACCCGCTGATCATTTCAAAGCCGTTCGGTCTATGCAGCCCCCCCTCTTACCGCCCCCTAAGATCACCGCTGCGGTCGATCCCAGACGACACATCAAAACTTGCCACCCCCGATTTGGACCACGACTTGCGAAAGCAACAACCAAGAAATTGTTTATCTACAATAATAAGCCCACTTTAATAACGGTTTCACGGTTAGATAACACTTATTCCACAACTGGTCACATAAGCCCCACATATATTAATTATATGGTGTGAATATAGCCTAAGTTTTCTGAAAATTGATCGGCCGCAACAGTAGCAAAGCCGGTCTTTTCCCGTTACAGTCACATAGTCCCTGTAACGGAGCAATAAATGGCTACTCATTCCCTCAAATCAGCAAACACTATTGGTGCCAGTAACCGCACCGACTTACGCTTGTCACCTGCGCTAGAAGGCGAAGCCGCATCTATCGACCTCGATAGCCTCCCAAACTCGCGTTTGTTATCGACCTTAGAAACTGCGAATGCCATCGGTGTATCCCCTGGCACACTCCCTGTTATCCGCAGTACTGGGCGCTGGAATCTAAAGTTTGTAAAAATTGGAAGAAAAGTCTTTTATAAAGTGGGCGATATAAAAGCCTTCATTGCAGAACGAACCGCCACCCATACGGGTCAGCTTTAAGGGAGGGCGGGAATATGGACGAAAAACTGAGAAATGAAGCCCTCCCCGGCGCTGGTAACGCCGAGGATAAGGCAAACGAGACAGGCAAGCGTAATTCTACCCCTAAAGCCCCTGAAATCAACCTCTACAAGCACGGCTTTGTAAAAGCGACGAATGGGGATTTCATAAAGCTCTCTCGATTCGGCATTATCAAGCCGAACGGCGACGGAACGGCTAGATGTGTCGATAAATCCGGCACGGATACAAATATTTTTTGGCCACCGGAGGGCAGAGTATGAGCGCCCCTGTCGAGAATATTCTAACCAGAGTTGCCCACCGAAAATCGGGCCACAATCGTTGGATGGCTCGCTGTCCTGGACCGCTTCATAAGCACGGCGACCGGAATATGTCGCTTTCTATCCGCGAAACAGATACCGGGTCAGTTTTGCTTTACTGCTTTACGGGTTGCGAATCTGTCGAAGTCTTGTCCGCTATTGGCCTGGAAGTCTCAGACCTATTTCCACCAAAGACAGACCGGCCCGATTATCACGGGTATAGGCCGAAAGTGCCGCCCATTCCTTGGTCGCATCTTGTTACCGCACTGGAAACTGACCTTACCGTCTGCTCGCTCGCGTTTTGTGATCTAGCCACAGGTAAAGCCTTTCCTCCCGAGGATGCGCGTTACATTGCAAAGCGAGCCGATGACCTTGCGGCAATTATCAGGGAGGTTCGGCATGCCCGCTGAGAGTACCCGTGCATGGGATGCGTACGAAGAAGAGATTCAAAGCGGCAAACTGCAAGGGGAAAGCTGGCCGGAACCGCAACCTCTGACTAACAAGGTAGAGGCGGAACCCTACCCGCTTGATGCCCTGCCCCTGCCCATTCGCGCCGCTGTGGAAGAGGTAGCGGGATTCGTAAAGGCGCCTGTCCCGATGGTGGCATCGTCCGCGCTTAGCGCGCTTTCGTTGGCGATTCAAGCCCATGTAGATGTTAAGAGGGCTGAAAGGTTGCATGGGCCTGTAGGGCTTTTCCTGCTAACCATTGCCGATTCCGGCGAAAGGAAATCGACCTGCGATGGCTTTTTTTCTCAGGCGATCAAAGAGTATGAAAAAGCCCAAGTAGAAGCGGCGAGCCCCAAACTGAAGGACTATCAGGCGGCAATCGAGGGATGGGAAGCCAAACGCGGCGGCGTAAAAGAAAAGATTCGTAGGGCAGCCAAAGGCAATGGTTCGACTGGGGAAATGGAGTCAACTTTATGTGATCTGGAACGGAGCAAGCCTGAAGCGCCGAAAATACCCCGCCTACTTTACGCCGATGCGACACCTGAGGCGCTTGCGTATGGGCTGGCAAAAAAATTGGCCATCGGGCGGCGTGGTATCTGCCGAAGCGGGAATTGTTTTCGGCTCGCATGCCATGGGTAAGGATTCAATCATGAGGAATCTTGGGCTACTCAATCAGCTATGGGACGGCACAAGCCTGACGGTCGACCGGCGATCATCTGAGTCTTTCACTGTGCGCGGCGCACGCCTCACGGTGGCCTTGCAGGTTCAGGAACCAACCTTGCGTGATTTCTTTACACGATCTGGCACGCTGGCGCGTGGAACGGGATTCTTTGCGCGGTTCCTTATAGCGTGGCCCGAATCCACCCAAGGGCGGCGGCGATTCACTGAACCCCCCGAGCACTGGCCGAGCCTGTGGGCGTTTAATCAGCGAATTACCGAGTTATTGAATCATCCTGTTCGAATTGATAACGGCGGCGCTCTGAACCCGGTCATGTTGTCGATGACCCCAGGGGCAAAAGGGGCATGGGTGGACTATCACGACGCCATTGAGCGAGAACTAGCCATCGGTGGAGAGCTTTCCGAGGTGCGAGACGTAGCGAGTAAATCGGGCGACAACGCGGTACGACTGGCGGCGCTGTTTCATGTTTTCGAGCACGGATTCGGCGGCGATATTGATCTAGATTGCTTAGACTCGGCGAGCCGAATCACGGCATGGCACCTGAACGAATCCCGGCGCTTCTTTGGCGAGCTTGCTCTACCGGCGGAACTGTCGGACGTGGTGAAGCTGGATAGCTGGCTGATCGAATATTGCAGGACAAATACGACGCAGAGTGTAATTAAAAATCACGTTCGCCAGCATGGGAAATTGCGGGACGGTGCGCGGCTCGATGCCGCGATCCGTGAGCTTGAAAAGCTTGACCGTGTGAGGATGGAAAAAGACCTGAATCGGCTAACCATCCGACTTAACCCGGCGCTATTGAGGGCGGCACCATGACCCTCTCCGCGCTGATTCGAAAACGCCACCACGAGTACATTGCTACTGCTACTTGTGCTATTCCTGCCACTCAAGACGATGAATGCGCTGGTGCAATAGCAAAAATAGCAACTTTAGCAGTAGCAAACAACACCGAACGCCAAGCCGCACACTCGACAATCGCGCCCATGTCCTTTCGAGAGGAAACGGCGATTCTGGGGTGGCTAGATTTCATTGGCGAAACCGATTCGGTGCTGATTGCCGAGATCATAGAGAAGTGCCAGCAAAGCGCGGACGCACGCGGGTACTTTATCGGGCGAGCGGCGGAAGTGCCGCACTCGGAGAAACAGGCGAACACTGTCACCTGTCGTGATTGCCACCATAGCCGAACTACGCGGCACCCGAGCTTAGTGGATTGTTCCGTTGGGAGTCCGCCCCCGGCTTGCGGTAGTTTTTGGGCGGACGATTCACGGTATTGTGAGATGTTTGCGGGAGCTAATGCCAGCGGCTACATCTAAAAGTTCCCTTTATTTTCGTGCTAAGAAAGATACCATTAACGAGCCAAGTCAAACGGCCTACATAATCACCTTTATAGGTAAATCCGTCGCGACTTTCCTTTCCTGATGCTTGGGCGAAGGCTGAAGCAACAGAACAGTTTCGGCCAACGAGCGAGCAACCATAAACTGAGTTATTGGCAATATTTTCAGGGTCTTGGCGAAATATGGCTTTCCGCCCCCTTTGAACCCAAATACCCTCTCCAATGACCGGCTGTCCGGCGACTATTTCTTGGTAGCTTCCATCTGCAAAAAAGGTAAATTGCCTATCAAGTGTTTGCCTTTGCTTGGGAAGCTTAATTCCCGTCGTGAGGTTTGTTGTTGATGTTGTGAGTCGATAAGTGCAAGCCCAATCACCCTCGATTGATCCATAAGAACTATCAACTAAAAGCAAGCAGCCAAGTGCGCTAATGCTTATAAGTCTTCCGATACCCTTTATTTTTTTCACTGATGTTCACGGTAATGACGAAAAGACGCATTCTGCCGAAAATACTAGGCCCGTGCCAAGCCCCTTATTACGAGAAGCGGCCAGCCGAAAACTACAAAAGCTGGCTCTCATAAGAAATGTTATATCGTTACCCGTCTATTCAGTATGACTAAGCAGTTCAATCCATACATACCCGGAAATCCACCAAGGTCTAACGCTGAACGCATACGCAGCCATAGGCAGCGGAAACGATCTGACGGCTATGAACGCATAGACCTTTGGCTTGACCCGGCCACAGTGGCGGCTATCAAGCCCTTGGTGGAGCCCTACGGCGACACGTTGAGCCTTCGTACCGGGAAGATTCTGAAAGATCAATTCAAGGGACGATGACGAGGCAATCGTTTTCTGACGCCACAGAATGGACCGGGGGCGGATGGAGCCGGAAATTTCCGAAGCCTTAACGCGCGCGCGAGTCCGGAAATTTGTCAGACCAAAAAGCGCTTCGGGCGTAACCGGACGGTAAAAAAGAAGACTAGCTGAGTCCGGAAATTCCGGAGCCCAAAAAAAGGCGGGGTGACAAGCAAGTGATGAGAGACAAGACCCGGCATCGACCGGGCTTTTTCATGTCCGAGGGACAGACGGCGGATTAAAAATTTCCACCTGAGGTAGCACCGGAGTAGCACCAAAGAAAAAGGCTCGCAGCCAGAAGCATACAAGCCTTTGTTTTTATTGGTGGGCCCTGTAGGACTTGAACCTACGACCTAGGGATTATGAGTGCCCCGATCCGTCAAATTCCAGTCGCTTGGTCCAATCATTAATGCTCATCTATTCAGAAAGTTACGTGGTTCGCTTCGGTCTACGTATTACGTCGTTTTTTGCAACGTGAAACCCGAACGTGAAACCCAAATTTCTGTACGGCTGTTTTCCTCCCAGGCGGTTCAGTGTGGAACGAGGCGATCTAATGCATCACGTAAGCTTGCTGGCGATAGGTGCGCATAGACCTTATCGGTTATGCGAATATCGCTATGGCGAAGTAGGGCGGAGACGTATTGAATCGGAACGCCGGTCTGAGATAACCAACTCCCAAACGTCCGTCGCAAGTCATGTGGCCGTAAGTCGTCGAGATTGGCCCGTTTCACCGCTGTCGCGAAACTCTTTTTCACCTCACCAATCCGACGTCCCCATCGGTCGCAAAAAACCCACGGGCTATTCAAAGCGTGGCGAGACCAAAATTGGCGTCTGGCCTCAATCGCGTGAACAGCCATCGGGTGCAACGGAACGCTCCCCATTTGCTTATTCTTTTGATCACTACTGCCAAGATAAATCAAGCGCTGATCGAGGTCAACGCGCTCCCAATTCAGCCTGAGCATCTCTCCAGGTCTCATCCCTGTAAAAAGTCCCAACCGAATAAAATCCACGAGATGGTCGGCACGTTGAATGCCCACTGCGGCAGCGAGCAACTGGTCGGCCTCCGTGTGGGTTAGCCACCGCATCCGTGGCGGCGGCTCCGGCAGTTTTCGTCCCTGCACGGGATTATTCAATTCCAAATCCCACTCCCTTCGAGCCCAGTTGATCGCTGTTTGTAATAGCGCCAATTCACGATTGACCGACGCCGTACTCGGTCCCATGGCCATGCGTTTAGCGATATAACTTCGAATATCCGCTCCCAGCAGTTGGCTTGTTGATTCCGGCCGAAAACTGACCAGGGATTCCGGTTGAAAATTGACCAGGGCTGGAAGCCGTTCCCGGGAGGGAACGGCTGTGGATAAGTGTACCGATTTTCGGATCAGGATGGATCGCTGGGTGGTGCCCCTCGCTTGCTCTGTTCTCGCGCCTTGATCCTGGATTTGGCGGTTTCGCTGCTGTGCCGAAAGCGGTAGGAGTCGTTGCCGGTTTCGACGATGTGGCAATGGTGCGTGAGTCGGTCCAGTAGCGCCGTCGTCATCTTGGCATCGCCGAAGACCTGCGCCCATTCGCCGAAGGTCAGGTTGGTCGTGATCATGACGCTGGTGTGCTCATAGAGTTTGCTGAGCAGGTGGAACAGCAGCGCCCCGCCGGCCTGGCTGAACGGCAGATACCCCAACTCATCCAGGATCACTAAGTCGACCCGCATCAGGCTCATCGCCAGCCGGCCGGCCTTGCCGGCGGCTTTCTCCTGCTCCAAGGTGTTGACCAGGTCGACGGTGGAGAAAAAGCGCACCCGCCGGCCATGACGGGTAATGCCGGAAACGCCCAGTGCCGTAGCCAGGTGGCTTTTGCCGGTGCCCGTGCCGCCGATGAACACCACGTTGTGGGCCACGTCGGTGAAGGCCAGGTCGGCCAGTTCGAGGATCAGGCGTTCGTCCACTTTGGACGGGCTAAAGTCGAAGCCGGCCAGGTCGCGATGCACCGGGAAGCGGGCGGACTTGAGCTGGTGACTCACCGAGCGCATCGCCCGATCGGTCTGTTCGGCCTGCAGCAGGTGTTCGATCAGCCAGCGGCACGATTCGATGCCGGCGGACCCCTGGGCGGTCAGATCGACCCAGGCTCCGGCCATGCCATAGAGGCGCAGTTCCTTCAGTTCGGCGGCGATCTCACGCATGGTCTTCCGCCTCCGTACGCAGTTGGTCATAGCGCGCCGTGTCCGCCATCGGCGGTTCCGCGACCTGCAGCGCCGTTTCCACCGTCGGGACGGTGGGCTGCGGTTGCAGTCGCGCCAGCACGTTGTGGATGTGCTCGGCGCTAACCGCGCCCGACTCCAAAACCAACTCGACCGCGACCAGCACGGCTTCCAGGCCGGCTTTGGGCACGCTGGCTAGGACTTCGGCCATGAGCCGGTCACCGCCCGCGCGCTTGAGCAGGATGCCACGGAGCCGTTGCAGCGGATCGGGCAAATCGGCGAACGGCGCGCCGTTGCGCAGCGCCCCGGGTTTGCGCTCGATCAGGTGGAGGTAGTGCTGCCAGTCATAGCGCGTCTGGCCGCGATCCAACAGGCGTTCATGCGAGACGGTCTCGCCCTCGGCGGACACCAGGATCACCCGCTCCGGGTACAACCGGATGCTGACCATCTGTCCGACCCATTCGCAGGGCACGGAATAGCGGTTGCGCGCTACCGTGGCCAGGCAGGTACTGGAGATTCGACCCAAGGTCTCGACGTAGCCATCGAACGGCGCCGGCATCGGCATCAACGCGGCTTGTTCATGCTCCAGCATCTCGGCAATGGTGAGGTCGCCATACGCCGGATGACGCGTCTCGCGCCAGACCTGCCGGCAGCGTTCCAGTAACCAGGCATTGAGTTCAGCGAAACTCCCGAAGCACCGCTGACTGGCCTCTTGCCAGATACGCCGGCGGCTATCCTGAACGTTCTTCTCGACCACGCCTTTCTCCCAACCCGAGGCCACGTTGCAGAAATCGGTGTCGAACAGGTAATGGGACGCCATCGCCGCAAACCGGGCGTTGACCACCCGGGCCTTGCCCGGCTTGACCTGGTCGACGGCGGTTCTCATGTTGTCGTAGATGCCGCGCCGGGGGATACCGCCCAAGGCGGTGAAACTCCGGGTATGCGCATCGAACAGCATCTCGTGCCCCTGGCTCGGATACGCCACCAGCACGAAGGCCCGGCTGGCACACAGCTTCAGGTGGGCGACTTGCACACGGCGGAAGACACCGCCAATGACCAGGCCTTCCGCGCTCCAGTCGAACTGGAAAGCTTCCCCCAGGCCAAACTGGAGCGGCACGAACGCCCGTGTGACCGATAACCCACCGTGCTTTCGCCACGCCCGCACAAAGTCACTAACCAGCGTATGTCCGCCGGTGTACCCCTGGCTGCGAAGCTCGGCGAACAAGGCCCGCGTGGTCCGTCGGTCCCGCTTCGGGCGCTGCGCATCGCAGTTCAGCGCCCGGATCAGAATCGCTTCAAAGGCACTCAGCTTGCCGGGTTCGGGTTTGCGCCGATAGGTCGGCTCCACGCCTTCGGGCCTTTTTAGCCAGGCTTTGATGGTGTTACGAGACAGACTCGTGCGTCTGGCGATTTCGGAGAGGGACATCCCGTCCCGAAAATACATCCTGCGGATTTTGCCTAATGTGGCCATGCTGATCACCCTCCAACTCCTGCCTAAAAATTGGTCAGGATAGGTTGAACAACCTGGTCACTTTTCCGCCGGAATTACCCCCTAAAACTGGTCAGTTTTGAACCGGCATCAACAGACCGTACTTTCAAGCTTGGTATGGCCCAGCAATAGCTGAACCGCGCGCAGGTTTTTCGTCCGTCGATAAATCAGCGTGGCCTTGGTCCGTCGGAGTGTATGGGTTCCATAGATCGCCGGATCAAGGCCAATGGAGGCCACCCAGCGAGCCACGATTCGCGCGTATTGCCGCGTGGATAAGTGCGGCGATTCATGCAGGCGGCTCGGAAACAGATACTGATCCGACTTGAGGTTGGCTTCACGCAGCCACTGGGTCAAGGCCGTACGGGTTTGCTCCGTGATCTCGAACTGCACGGGGCGGTGCGTCTTCTGTTGCATGACCATGGCGCGGTTGGCGACACGGCCACCCTGACTGACGTCCGAAACGCGGAGGCCGACCAGATCGCAACCCCGCAGTTTGCTGTCGATGGCGAGGTTGAATAAGGCCAACTCCTTGGCTTGGTGGGCCATTTTCAGGCGGATCCGGATAGACCAGATTTCCTGAAGTTTCAGCGGTGGCTTTTGCCCAACCAGCTTGCCCTTGTTCCAGGGCACGGCACCGGCGCGATGAGAGGGTTGTGTCGAGGTGTGCATGTGAGGCTCCTTTGAGCGGTTGAAGGAACCTCCGAATATGAAACAAGCTGACCAGATTGCCGCACTCGGCGGGCGAGCAGCAATCCCGGCTGAAAACGCCGCGCGGAATTAGTCGTTGAACATCTCGCTCAACGAGGTGGCGGTCAGCACCCGCTCACCCCAGCGGAGCAAATTGTCGGCATCGGCGGACTGGATACGTCCGCGTTCGAATTCGCTCAATGGGCCAAAGCGCAGCTCGATCTGCCTGAGCAGCAACGCAGCTTCACCTTCCTGCCGTCCTTCCTGCCGTCCTTCCTGCCTGCCCTTTTCCAAGCCTTGCTCCAAACCTTGCCGCTTCCATTCCTCGGTCCATTCGATGACGCGTTCGGCCAACATGCTCTGTACCTCTTGCAATTCGTTGATGCCATTTAATTCTACGCCAGGCATGCGGCCAGGCAAGAAAACCCGCTTCAGCCAAACCGTGAACGCCCGCCGCAATGAACTTTGGTCGGGTGCTTCCAACCAGGTGATCAGCGCCGCCAGAATGCGCTCGACGTCTTGCGGTGTCCGGCTATTTTCCATCCGGAACAGCGCGGCCGCCAAGTTGCGGAGTGGCGCCAATTCGCTGTCGGCGTAACTGCCTTCATCGAGTAAAAGGTACCGGAAGTTGGGTAGAAACCGTTGGAGTCTGGCCGGCACCGGGGCGATCAGGTCGGCGATTTCTTCGGGTGCGTCCCAGCGGCGATTGCCGTTATAGAGAACGATCGGCAGCACCGGCGGGAGCCAGCCTTCCGCCGTCAAGGCCTCTTTGCGAATCAAATCCTGATAGAGCAATGCAACGTACGCGAGAGTCCGCACCGCCATGTGACGATCGATCCGCGATTGAAATTCGATCAGCAGATAGACGTACAGCGTCTCGCGGCCAAAGCGGAGTTTCCAGATGACGTCGCTCTCGCGTTCGCGGAGGTCTTCGGAAACGTAGCTGCTGCCCACCCGCTCCAGGGTACTGAAATCCAGGTCCTGGACCCAATCCTCGCGGATAAAGCCCCGAATCAGATCGGCGACCATCTCGGGATGCGAAAACAGTAGCTTGTAGCTTTGATCGTGATCCATGCGGTCAGTTTACCGCAGGTCTGATCGCTAAAAATCAAGCCGGAACGGCTGGCAGATGAGATCTGACGGTAAGAAGGAGAAAACGGTCATCACCGATCTAAAATCGCTATTGGCGGGTCTGACCGCTTTCGCAAGATTAGCGGCCAATGTAAATTGGATGTCAGCAACTTTTTCGGATTCCAGACAGAGTCGCAGCCGGCGGAACCAGTCCAATGGTCAGATCGCTTCGAGGCGTTTTTGGAACACCCCGCTTTCCAGACCGAAGCGGGTAACGCGCCGCTCGGATCCCTATCCTGTTCGCTTGGGCGAGAAGAGCGCCGCGACGGCGGCTGAGTCTCAGATTTGTAACACAGTCGTGCGAATATCCGCCGATTGTCCGCCCTGCTTTAGTTTCGGAGCTTTCCAATGAACAAAACCATCAGCCTGGCCGTCGGCCTGCTGCTATCCAATTTTGCCGCCGCCGCACCAACCTTCGTCAACGGTTTGACGATTGGCGGCGATACGCCGGATCTCTCCGGCGGTTCCAATTTCGACCGTCGCGTCGGGTTCTTTTCCGATCTTTACTACGATGCCAACCGCAACGAATGGTGGGGGCTGTCCGATCGCGGTCCCGGCGGCGGAACGCTGTCGTACGAAACCCGCCTGCAGCGCTTCACGCTCGGAGTCAACAGCAGCACCGGCGCCATTTCCAACTTTCAGATCGCACAAACCATCAAGTTCAGCAACGCCGCTTCGCCGATGAACGGCTTGGCGCCGAATCCGGCGAACACGCTTGGAAATGCGCTTGATCCGGAAGGCTTTGTCGTCAACCCCAAGACCGGCCATTTCCTGGTGTCCGACGAATACGGCCCTTCGCTGAACGAATTCGACCGCAATGGCAACTTGGTACGGCAGTACACGATTCCGGCCAACCTGGTTCCCAAAGTCGGCGGCAATGCCGATTACACCAGCACGCCGCCGACGCTGACCAGCGGCCGCGAGCCAAACCGGGGCTTTGAGGGGCTGGCGATCAGTCCGGACGGCAATTTCGCTTATGCGGTGCTGCAGAACGGCACCATCCAGGACGGCTGGAGCGCTTCCAGCCGCGGCCAGTTCACCCGGATCGTCAAGTTCGACACTGGCACCGGCCAAGCGGTCGGTCAGTATGCCTACCAACTGGACCGCGCCGGGCAAGGTCAGGGAATTTCCGCGCTGGTCGCCTTGGGCGGCGACAAGTTCCTGATCCTGGAGCGCAATAATCGTGGCATCGGCGTCGGCGCGACACTCAACACGGCCGACAAGAGCGTTTACGAAATTGACCTCGCCAACGCCACCGACGTCAGCAACGTCAACCTGCCCGCCACTGGCCCATTTACAGGCGCAGTGGCCAAATCCACGTCCAAGTTCATGGACCTCGACGCCAATACCTTGGCAGCGTTGGGCAATAAGTCGCCGGAAAAGTGGGAGGGTTTGGCCATCGGGCCTAAGCTGGACGATGGCGGCTATCTGATTCTGGCCGGCACCGACAACGACTATTCGGTCACCCAGAACGGCACCGGCACGCAATTCGACGTTTGGTTCGACTTCACCAAGCCCGATCCGTACGCGGCATCAATTCAGTGTCCGGTCGGCTCGACCCTGAATTGCTTTCTGACCACCGGCGGCACTCCGGCCAGCCTGACGGACAGTTTCGCGCTGCTGCCCGGCGTCCTGCATGCCTACAAGGCCTCCGGCGCGGATTTGGCCGGCTACGTCGCGCCGGTTCCGGTACCGGCGGCGGTTTGGCTATTCGGCAGCGCATTGGCGCCGCTGGTCCTGCGCGCGCGTCGCAGTCACGGCGGGCAAACCGCTTAAGCGTTACTGCCGGGGAGCGTCGGGGACCGTCCCGCCGCTCCACCCTTCGTCCCGTCAGACCACCTCGGATGGGGATCGACAGACTCTCGGCGCAGAGCGATTTGACCATTCGCTCTTGCGCCGGATGCGCCCTTGTCACCGCGCCGAAAGGCCGTCGTTTTTACGTCATGTTGAGTCGCTAGTCTTGACGGCGCCTTGATCACCAGCCCTTAGCGGAGCATGACATGACCGACGTCCCCGACACCAAAACCCAGCTCATTCTGCCCAATACCTCCCGGCGGCGCTTCATGCGCGACGTCGGTCTGGTCACCGCAGCCAGCTTTGTTCCCAGCGCCCTGCGGACCGCTTGGGCCACGACCGACGGCAAACCCAGCGACCTCTTCACGCTGGGCGTTGCGTCCGGCGATCCCAGCGCGCATGGGTTCGTCCTCTGGACCCGGCTAGCGCCGGACCCGTTGAACGGCGGTGGCATGGACGACCGCGATTATCCGGTCACCTGGCGGGTCGCCATTGATCCGGCGATGCGTAAGGTGGTCAGACAAGGCGTCGAGATCGCGTGTGCGCGGCGCGGCCATGCGGTGACGGCGGAAATCGGCGGTCTGGAGCCGGATCGCTGGTACTACTACGATTTTGGTTACCGGGGCGCGCGTAGCCGCATCGGGCGCACCCGGACGTTCCCGGGCCATGGCGCCCGCGCCGAACGACTGCGCTTTGCGCTCGTGTCCTGCCAGGACTATCAGGCCGGCTATTACGCCGCCTACCGCGACATCGTCGCGCAAGACCTGGATTTCGTCCTGCATGTGGGCGACTACATCTACGAATACGCCGCCGACCCCAAGGTGCCGCTGGAACGGCGCCATACCGGCAATGAAATTGCCTCGGTCGCGGATTACCGCAACCGCTACGCGCTCTATCGCCTCGACGCCGACTTGCAGGATGCTCACGCGGCCTTCCCGTTTGTGCTGACCTTCGACGATCACGAGGTCGACAACAATTACGCGGGGCTCATTCCCGAAGACGACCAAACCGCCGCGGCCTTCCGCGAACGGCGCCGCAACGCCTATCAGGTCTATCGGGAAACAATGCCGCTGGCACGCCGCGTCCGGCTCCGCGCCGACGAGTTAAGCCTCTACCGGCGGCTGCGATTCGGAAAGCTGGCCCAGTTCCTGGTGCTTGATAGTCGGCAGTTCCGCAGCAATCAGCCATGCAACGACGGTCTGCAGGTTCTACAGGCCTGCCCGCAAATCCTCGACCCGACGGCGACCCTGTTGGGCGCGGAGCAGGAAGCTTGGATGTTCGACCAGTTGGCGGATTCATCGGCCAATTGGAACGTACTAGCCCAACAAGTGATGATGATGAGGTGGGATTTGGGGGTCCTGACCGGACAACCCGTGAACTTCTTCAACGTCGATGCGTGGGACGGCTATCAGGTGGCTCGCGACCGAATCATGCAGTTCCTGCATAACTGGTCGATTCGAAACCCAGTCGTTCTGACCGGCGACATTCATTCATCCTGGGCGGCGGAACTCAAGCGCGACTTCAGTGATAGTCAGTCGCCGGTGGTTGGCGCGGAGTTCGTCTGCACGTCGATCAGCTCCACCTTCGGCGATGCCAATGATGCAGCGGTGCGGCTAACGCTCGCCGCCAATCCACATATTAAGTTCTTTGACGGGCTGCACCGGGGTTATGCGCTCTGTACGGTGACGCCGGATGCCTGGCGCACCGACTTCCGCGCCGTGGAGCGGACCGCCGACGCGGTTTTCACCGTGCCAAGCGCCGACCTGGCGGTCACCACGCTCGCTTCGTTCGGTCTGAAGGCGGATCAACCGGGACTGACCCGTCTGACCTAGTATTCCTGACGGGCTGAATCGCCCGGTCGTGCCGACTTGCCCGACCTAAACCGGGCTAGGAACCGCTACCCGGCGGAAATCACTTCCGCCGGGGACCCGCGACCGGACGTTTAGGGCGACTTAGTCACCGTCCGGCCCGTTGTGGCAGGTATAGCAGCCCACCTGCGTGCCTTTCGGCAAGCGCTTGGTCCGTCCCTCGATATTGAAGCTCCGATCGGTGGTCGTGCTGGACAGCACCGTGCCACGCAGATCCGCGCCATGACAGGCTTGGCAAGCCGCGGGGTTACTCTCGAAGAGACTCTCGTGGCCGCCGTCGGCAAACTTCGCATCACCGATGACATGCAATCCGTGCGGACCATTCAGGGCGTTCGAACCGCTGCGCGGCAGCGAGCCGGCCTTATGGCAGGTCGTACACTCGGCGATCGTGCCGATATGACCTTGCAACTGGGTCGCCGTGACGTCGTCGTTGGCAGTCGTCCCTGGCGTGCCGGGCCAAATGGCGTGAGTCGAACCATGACAGGCTTCGCAGGCGACGCCACCGTGACCTTTGCTATGGCGGAACAGCTTGTTGGGCTCTTCGGCGAAGCGGGTATTGGTGGCGAGCAGCGGCGAAGCGGCCGGATCAGCCGGATCGTAAGCCAGCATCAGCCGCAGGCCGTCGCTGGCTAGGGTTCCCTGAGTCACGTGATTGACGGCGTCACCGGTATGGCAGGATTGGCAGCGTGGTTCGTCAAGCCAGGGAATGCGTGTACCGCCCAGATGCGCGACCGCAGGATTGATCGGCCCATAGCTTTTCAACGGTGCTGCGGCGCCCACCGAACTCATCGAGCCGTGGCAGTTTTGGCAGGTGACTTCATCGGTCATGGCGCCCCGCAGGCACTTTGTGTTGGCGCCAGGGTGACACTGATAGCAGGCTTGCTGGTCATCCGGAGGAAACCCCCACACCCGCCACCGGAGCCGGTGCATCGTAAACCGTCTTGCCGCTGCCGTTATCGATCTTGCCGGCGTGGAACTTGTGCATGACGGCCGACATCATCGGCTTACCCACTTGCTCACCCACCGGACCGGTTCCGCCCAGGTCCAAAGCCGGTGAGTAATGGCAACTGGCACATAGCACCGGGGTGGAATTCTTCAGATTGGTCCCCTCATCAGCGTCATGCAGAATGAGGATATTGGTGCGCGCCTGACGGTCCAGATCCGGATCGCTGGACCAGGCGAGTCCCGCTTCGCGGGCCGCAGGCTACGAGCGCGCCATGCGCGTCGTGCTGCAATTCATTGTTCGCTAACCCGGGGCGGCGAAATCGAATCGGGTCTTTGCGCCACCCGGCTCTGAACCTCTTGGCGGCTGGTGAACTTCGCAAGTGGTCATGGGGGTTCCCGCAGTCGGCTGCTTAGCTTCGCTCATCGAGCGCGTGGGCCAAATGCAGCTCACGCAGCATGGACCGCTTCTTGGTTTGATGGTCCTGCATCCGCCTGAGGATATCGTCCAGCGCGCTGACGGCGGCAACAATATGCGGACCTTTGTTGAGCATAACGCACTCGGCCCGATGTCCCATCGCCGCATCGGTAATTCCGAGCGGGACGGCATGCCTTCTTTAGCCAGATTCTCCAGCACCTGCGTCGCCCAGATGACGGGAACATGGGCCGCTTCGCATATCCACAGGATTTCTTCCTGGACTTCGGCCAGACGCTCAAAACCACATTCCACCGCCAGATCACCACGGGCGATCATGACCCCGCAACATGGCCAGCGCATGGCATGCAACAGCATGTCGGGCAGGTTCTCGAAGCCCCGCCGGGTTTCGATTTTCAGTACAAGGCCGGGACGGCGCGGTCCCAGACGCTCAAAGTGTTTATAGATTCCTTCAACATCGGCGGCACAATTGGCGAACGATAATTCGACCACATCGGCATGCTGCGTCACAAAAGCGAGGTCCTCGATATCCTTGGCCGTCAACGCCGCCAACCGCAAGTTGCTTTCAGGCAAATTGATGCCTTTGTCGGCGCGCAGCTTGCCTCCGCCGAGACGGGTATGGGTAATTTTGACGAGCACGTGGTTTGCTTCTACCGTTTGAACGACCCCACGAATCTTTCCGTCATCAAAGCAGATTTGCTCTCCCGGTCGGACGTCCTCAAAGACCTCCGGTAATGTGCATCCGATAATTGGTGGTGTCAGAACTCGCCCCGCGCTGTCAACCGTGGCCGGGCGCCCCGGCTCCAAATCGCGGGAGACCATGAGCAAGTCGCCTTCCTCCAAGCTCAGGATGGTTTCGACCGGCGGTAACACCCCGAGCGCAGCGGCGCTGCCGACCAACTTTCCGGACTTAGTTCGCGGCCGCAGGCGGGTGCCGGGGATCAGATAAGCGGTTTCGGTCAATTCGGCCCAACAACCCTGCGGAATAACATCGACGACGCGCATTCCCCGGCGCGCGCGTCGGGCGTCGCGAAACTCCAGGACATCGCCAAGCTTTAGGCCGGCGAGCCAGTTGCCGGGAACCGGGAGACACGCATCGGCGCGGGAGGGCGGGGCGGCCGGCGACTCTTCGGCGGAGAGCCAGACCCGTGCCGGCGCGGTGACGCAGCCGAAGAGGTCGCGGCGCGGTCGGATTCGCACCAAGGCCGGACCGGGTAGCAGGGGCCCCG
Organism: Ottelia alismoides; assembly: GCA_037367405.1. Taxonomy (NCBI): domain Eukaryota; kingdom Viridiplantae; phylum Streptophyta; class Magnoliopsida; order Alismatales; family Hydrocharitaceae; genus Ottelia; species Ottelia alismoides. Next base: position 16,413 of record JAZKJV010005164.1, on the reverse strand, counting down.
TCCGCAGTTTTGGCCCGCCAAGGTCCATGACAATCCGGCAGGTTCGGCTCAGGACATCCTCGGCGCGCCTCACGTGCTCGATAATTCTCAGCCAGGTGGCGGCGTTGTCATGGGCGCAGTTGATGCGGGCGCAGTCCATTCCATCGCGGAGCAGATCATGCACCAGCGCGTAGTCGTGGGCCGCTTCGCCCGGCATCGTGACCATGATACGCACCGTGCGCCCGCTAGCCGAGCGCCCCAGCAGTTCCTCGGTGTGCGCGGCCAGCCGCTCTTGGCCTTGCGTGAAGGGGATCGGTTCGGGCGCCGAGGTCTTGTTGACTTGACCCGCAAGGTGGCGGAGCGCGCCCTCGACCAAGTCGATGTTGGCGAGGACCTGGGATTCGGCCCGGCCCAGCGACGAAAGCCCCAACGCCGCCAAGCGCGCTTGCAGGCCGCGAAGATCGCGCTTTCGCAGCACGAGATAGTGGAGAAGGTTGCGCGCGCTCTCGCGCTGACTGGGATGAATGCGGTCCAGCAACGCTGGCGGAACGGCCTTGCTGGAAACGATCTCCGCGCGAATGGCGCTAATCCGCGCGAGCAGCTCGCTTGCTTCGCCGATGCCGTCGCTTAAGCCGGACTGTTGCTTTTTCATTCGCTTCTGGTGAGGTTTGATCGGCCGTTCCGCCCTGCGGCGCCCGGCCAGGACGATGGGTCTGAGCTAGCCGCATGATGCCGCGCATTCGACCGACGCGCAGTTCGTACGACTACGAACAAGCCTGCTCAGGAGTCTTGCCGACGAGGGAAAGCGCCGCGCCGTTTCACCATCGGGAACGTCGGGAAGAACCGACCGCGCCTTGGTCGACGAGGGCCGTCCGGCTTTGCTTCCGTGACCCAGCGCACCAAAAGCAAAGGCGGCTGACAGAGGAGCGGGACGGGTGACGTTCCGCTCCTCAGGCGTGGGGTTGGCTTACTTGGCGTCCTTGGCGCGGCACTTTTTAAGGTCAAGCGGTGCCGGCAAGGTGATTTTCAAGAACTCCGTGTTGTCGGCGAAATTGCCGCGGCCACCGCCACCTGGATAGTTGTTGTCATTGATGACCAATAACGTTTTCTCGTCCAGGATCAATACGTCTTCGATGGTCACGAACGGGAACGTGAAGCGCGTGCTGCCATCGCCGTTCAGGTCGTTCGGATCATCGACGTTCATGAGATCGACCAGTTCGGTTTTGGCGACGAATCCGCCACTGGCCACGCCACGGGTATCGATCAGGTAGATCTTCTTGAACGGCGTCGCGGGTGGCGGCGTGGTCGCGGTGGCGCCATTTCGCTCGATGACCAGGAACTGATGGTCGTTGACCGCCGTCATGTCGCCGATGTTGGTGCCCTGTGCCTCGAGTTGATAGAAGTACTGCGTGCCCGTGTAGGACTCGCTGGCGATGTCGAACAGGTTGATGCGGAGACTCTTGAGCGGGTCGCCGGTGACCGTGCCTTCCAGCAAGGTGAAGAGCGTCTCGCCCCGCGCATCGATGGCCATGCCCTCGAATCCGCTGGAACGCCCGAGGTTGGCTACGCCTTGACCCAAAAATGGGCTTTGTGGCGATTGCACGCCCGGTAGCGGTACTTCGGCGCGTAGCACCTTGCCCGACTTATCCGTTTCGACCAGAAACGGGCCAAATTCTTCGCCGAACCACCAATGCCCATCGGCGTCAACCCGAACCGATTCGATGTCGAAATCCGCCCCGGTCAGTAAACGGTCCTTGGCGATCGACGGGTCCACAGGGATGTTATTGACACCGCTGGGCGTGGTGTTTGGGTAAACCGCCTGCTCCGCGACGATCGAGAAACCCAGCTCGTGGCCCGGATCGCGGAGATTGATGAAGCTCTTCTCGGTGAAGGATGCCAATGGCGCGCCGGTCTTGAAATTCGCCGCCCTTACGGTGCCGGAACCGACAGTCGCGGCGCCTTTGCTGGTTTTGAAGTCCGGGCGGACCGCATAAACCCGCAACAAGGCGTCCGCGGAGTTGGTCTTGGCGCCGAAGCCATTGTCCGGCATGACGTAAAACACGCCGGGACGCGGGCCGCGCAATACGGCGGAGAGCCCCTGCACAGGCTGTTGGTTAAGCAGGGGCAACGGGTTATCCAGCGGGAACGCGGTCGTCGTGAACTGGCCCGAAGTGGGGCCAGGGGCGAAGGTATTGGCTGGCATCAAGGCCCAGCCAGTCAACTCGGCGGCGGAAGCGGCGGAGGCCAGCGCGGTGGCCAAGGCCAACGACAGCATGGGAACGTGGGATCGCGAACTTGGGGACATGCAGAACCTCGTCGTAAAGGCGTGAAAGCCAAAGCGTAAATTTTTCAGCCGGTGTCATGCGGCTCGCGCGACACTCTACGACGCTTCTGTGACGGTCCTATGTCAGTTTTCGTCTACCCATTTTCGGCTTGAGTTCTGACTTTTCTTTACAGGAGGTCTCGAATATGACGGTGGGTCGGGCAGGCATCAACAACTGACATCCGATCAATTAATATGAATTGCCAAACTTGGGCCGGCTGCTTTGGGCTTTCGAAAGCACCACTCGATCGCGCTTTTTGGTAGCAGACCTTACGTGCGATTTAGGAGACCAAAGGCGAAATCGCGACCCTGACCCATCTTGATTGCCAAGTAAATCCAGGTCATGGCAAACGGTTCCAGGAATCGCGCGGATCTCAAACCGCCCAGATCAACCGCCTCAAAGCCAATCAAGCTCACCAGAGCCAATACCTGGTCTTTCGCTTCTGGATCGTCTCCGCACACCGGCATAAATGGCGCTCCGCCCGGATATTGGCTATTACGCATATTTTCAGCGCCCGTCGTATTGAAGGCCTTTACGACCCTGGCATTTATAGCCGCCTTAGCAATTTCCTCCGCGCCAGAGGTTGTGGTACCGATGGTGAGCCCGGATAAAGTCCGATCCAGGGGGTTGGTGGCATCGACGAGGATTTTTTCCTGCCAATTGGGAACCGATTTCGCGATCGATTCGGCCGCCGCGTAGGGCACGGCTAGGATGACAACGTTGTTGGCGTCAATAGCCTCTGCCACGCTCCCAACGGCGGCTTGCTCGCCAAGGGCCACAACCGTATCGCGGTACTTGGCTGGGTCGTTGACCCCGAAAACGATGCTTTTACCCTGACGAATGAAGGCGCTAGCTAACGCCTGGCCGACGTTGCCGGCGCCTAGGATAGAAATACTCATGGGGATTCCTCCTGATGTTGAGGCAAGGTTGAACGTATATTGCTGGTCGCGTTACCAGCCGCCGGTGACGTATCCATTTTGGACCTTCACAGTTCTGCCGCTGGCGCGTTGACGGGCTTGTGGCCGTTCATGCGGGGTGAAGCCGGACTTAGCGACCGAGGGCTTCGATCACCGTGCGGGCGGTTTCGGCACCGGAAAAATTCTGTTGCCCGGTCACCAGATTGCCATCGCGAACTGCGAAGCTACGCCAAAGTCCTGCCTGGATGTAATTCGCACCGATGGCCTTGAGTTCGTCCTCGATACGCCATGGCGCGACGTGTTTGTCCCGGGTCAACATGCCGTAGCGCCAGACCGCATTGTCGGCAAAATCTTCTTCCACATTGGCAAAACCGGTCACGGTCTTGTTCTTCACCAGATATTCCCCACCGGGCAGCTTCGCGTACCGCAGTATCGCCGAACCGTGACATAGGGCAGTCGCAATCTTGCCGGCGGTATAAAACTCAACGAACGTTGCGTGGAGGTCAGTGGCAGTCTCGAAGGAAAACAGGGGCGACTGTCCGCCGGCTACCACGATGGCGTCGAAGCTCGCGACGTCGATTCGCGGACTGAACGAGTTTCCTGAACCAGCGCCTTGAGTTCCTGGGTATGAATAAAGCCTTGGGTGATGAGATCGGTCTTTGAATATCCGCTCGCATCGTTCGGGTCGCTCATCGCGTCGGCTTCGCACCGGCCGCCGGCCGGGCTAAAGATTTCGACTTGGTAACCCACCTCCACAAATTCCAAATAGGGGTGGGTCAGTTCGCTCCACCAAAAGCCGACAGGCCACCCGGTGGTCGTTGAGACCGTCGGATTCGCGATCACCATGGCAATGCGCTTTCTCACGTCCGGATTGGTGACGTTTGGGTTATGCAGACTCATGACCGATCCTCATTTTTAATTCAGGGCTTGTGGCGCATGCTAATCTGCCCAGGTTTATGATAAATAGGCCTATCCACGACAGACTGTTGCCTAAGATATCAACAATGGAGATCTCCGAACTGCAGGCGTTTGTGAAGGTTGTGCAACTGGAAGCTTTACCAAAGCTGCTGAAGCCATGAATACCCAGAAGGCTCACCTATCGCGAGTGATTACTCATTTAGAGAAACAACTTCGTGTGCGTTTGTTAGAACGAACCACCCGTTCTTTGTCTTTAACCGAAGTGGGTCAGGAAATCTACGACCGTGCCGTCGGGATCTTGAGCGCGGTCGAGGACAGTGAACGTTTCGCCCAACACATGTCGGCCGAACCGAGAGGTTTGCTAAAGCTAACCTGTGGTGTCGAATTCGGCATGATCGCCGTCAGCCATTGGATCAACACCTTCTTGAGCCGCTATCCGGAAGTGCGAGTGGAGGCGGATTTTACTGGCCGCTTGATCGACATCATCCATGACGGGTTTGATCTCGCCATTCGTCTCGGCACGCTCCCCGATTCGAGCCTGAGTGCACGCAAACTGGGTGAGCTGCGCTATGGGCTGTTCGCTAGCCCTGACTACCTCCTGCAAAACGAAGTATCTCGGGTACCGGGAGAACTCAACGGACATTGCCTGATCGCCTTTAGCGGCGGACGTCGTGGACAGAACTGGCGGCTAATCCGTGGCCGCGAGGAGCAACGCGTCAAAGTGGTTCCGCGTTTACGAGTTAATAACAGTCTGGCGGGGTTAAGCGCCGCGGGCTTCGGCATCGGTATCGTTCAATTGCCTTGGATGATCGCTGCTTCGGACGTCGAAGCCGGCAAACTGGTCCCTATCCTGATGGACTGGCGGCTTCCGGACGTGCCGGTCAATGCGTTATTTCCCGGCACCCGCCAGCTCACCCCTAAGGTTCGTGCCTTTATAGACCATGCGGTGGAGGCTTTTGATAAAGTGAGCGAGACGGACTACGTGTCCAAGTGGGCTAGCGTGCGATCCAACGACTTCTGACGGTTGATTGCCCGCTGTACCGAGCGGGGTAATTGCAGATGACTTATCTGCGGTTGCCCGAGTGACCGTCATCGACCGTGCCCTATGCGGGATTTAGGTCCCCCTAGTCAATTTTCAACCGGAATCCCCCCTGCTCAGTTTTCGGCCGGCATCAAAAAGTGAGCCAAGATTTGAGCGAACGCCCCCAGCGGTGTCCGCCTGTGATGAGTCGCTCGCGGTTGGATATTCAAACTCTCGGCGATGGCGTCGCGATTGTCTTGGCAGAAGACACTTTAGGCTTGGCGGAAAGCCCGCCAGTGCCAAGGCAGCGGTAGCGTCCTCCATCTTGGCCAACAGTTCCAAGCGGCTGGTGGGCTCCACCAAGACGCCCACGTTGGATTTGTTGCCTACGCTTTCCTTGAGGTCGCCATACCAGTGGCCGAGCAACACCCAGTCGCTAACGAACGATGACTTGCAGCGCCACACGCAACGCCCGCTCGTAGCTTTCATCGAGCGGAAAGCTGGCCGATGCCGAACCGGGCATCGAACGGTCTAGCGCTAATCCAAGCGCCGCGCGGATTTGGGAGACGGTCACGAAGGAATCTCCCCCGGCCGGAGCCGCCATCGCGACACCTACGATCCGCCCATAACCATCAAAGACCGGGCCGCCGCGCGGTCCCGTGCGTAGCGCAATTCCAAGCCGTCGCGACGGCGAACTCAAGGTCTGCCCGCCAAGGAATCCTGGCGTGATGCGCGGCCAGGACGGGGCCGAGCCGGACACCGTCGGATAATCTGCGGCAAATCCGGGACTACCGCCAAACGGTTCGCGACTTGCCCAAGCCGCTAATCCCATCGAAATCGGTTTGCTAAGCTTGAGTACCGCCAGTTCGACGGAGGCGATACGACGCTCCACTTTGGCGCTTACAGTTTGGCCCAAACCGTTTCGCACCCAGATTTGCGCCGCGCCGTCGATCGCCCGGACCGGCACCAGTCCGCGCTTGCCGCCGTCCCAAAGCACGCCATTGGCGCTTACGGTTGCGTAGGTCGGCGGCAAGCCTCCAGCAAGCCTCTGTTCATAGGGTGCCAATCGATGCGGGGTAGCAAACCATTGCGCCGACGGAGGAGATGGATCGCCGGACATCCGCCGCTTCACCTCCTGAGCGATGGGATTACCGGGCTCGCGCGCAAGTGCTTCATCCAGCATTCGCATCGCGAACTGACCCTGCCCCCCCAGATCCAGCAACCAGGCATAAATGGCATTGGGGGTTATGCCCTCATCCACGTGAGCGCCAGCGGTATGAGCGGCGAAGGCGGTTGCTTGCCGGTATTCGCCAGCGGCCAACATGGCGCGGATTTGCAACATTTCTGTGTCGGCGGAATGCTGCAGAAGCGCCGCCGCTTCCAGCCAGGAAAGGGCCTTTTGTGCCTGCCCCTTGGCGAGCGCTCGTTCAGCGTCAGCCAACAAGGCTAACCGTCGCGGCGATGCCGTTTCATCGGCATGCGCCCCTGGAACTCCGGCTGACGGCGCCGCTAACCGAGGTGAATGGTCCGCAGCAAAAGGCGCTGACGCAAAGCACGTCAGCGCCACCAAGAGAAGAGTGCGAATCACGGAACCTGAGTGATACGCGGCTTGCTCAGCACTGTGGCGGTGGGATCGTAGGGCGGATTGGGAGCCGAAAAGGCGGCAAGATAGGCCACTAACGCGTCGATATCCTGAGCGCCTCCGAGCTGATTGAGTCCGCCAATAAACGTCGCGAAGCCGTCACCGCCAGTCGCCATGAAGTTGTTGACGGTGACCCGAAAGGTCTTCGTCGGGTTTTGCACCACGCCGCCAGAGACGATGGTCTCGGTGGCACCCAACAGGGTCGGCGGGTTAGCCGTCACGTCGGTCGGCGTGAGCTTTACTTCCTGGATTCGGCTTCCACAGGTACCGGAAGCAGACCAGCTATAGGAGAATCCGTTCGAAATCTGCATGATCCGATTGGCGCCACCTTGGCCCAGGCAGTTGGCGAATTGCTGCTCCAAGACGTCTTTGAGTTGCTTGGCGGTCAGCGTCATGGTGACCAAGCTGTTACCGAACGGCTGCACCGTGAATGCGTCGCTGAAGGTCAGGTTGTATGGATAAGCACCGCCGGCGGGCGCAACAAATCCGGGGTTGCGCACGCCGCCCGCGTTCATGAAGGCGATTTGCGCCCCGCCTAGCGTCGCAGGTTGTGTCGCAGCGAGTTGCGCATCGGCGATGAGATCACCGGCGGCCATTTCACCCGCGGCGTTCGCGGTATTGGTCATAGCCGCCGAGATGGTGGCTATGACCCGGTTGGCGAGAGGCGAAACCGCCGTTTTGTATTCGGTAACGACGTTCCTGACCGACGGATTGGCGGCAATATCCGCGTTGACGTTGGTATCGGTCCGATCGACGAGAATATTTCTCGGACTGACGGCGACGATGTCCCGAGTACTGGGGTCAATCGTGACGTCAACCTCGGTGAGGAGGCGACCAAACGCGCTGGAACTGGTGACCGGTACCAGACGGCCCGACTTGTTCGGGATGCCGGTTGGACGCGCTTGCGACTGGGCATTCGTGAGACTTGTGCCGCGGACATCCACCGTGTTTACCGAACAGTTGTATGCCGCATGGGTGTGGCCACTCACCACCAAGTCGACCGCATTATCCAGTCGTTTGACGATCGCACGAATATCGGAGTCGGTGCCGTTAGAGTTTCTCAAATCGCCCGTACAGCCGTTGATGTCACTGGTGATCGGCTGGTTGGAAACGCCAGTGAGCGCATTCTGGAAGCCGCCTTGATGAACCAGAACTACGATTGCCTCGATGCCTTGCGCGCGTAAGCGGGGGACCAGGGCATTAACGGTATCGGCCTCATCCTTGAACGTGAGACCGGCAACACCGGTTGGGGTGACGATTCCCGGCGTGCCTCTCAGCGTCATGCCAATAAAGGCGACCTTGACGCCGTTGAAGGTCTTGATGCCATAAGCCGGCAGTAGCGTTCGCCCGGTCGCATTTTCGATCACGTTGGCCGATAGCCACTTGAATTTAGCGCCGTCGAAATTGCCCGGAACAGCCGAGCCAAACCCCTTACAGCTATTCGGATCGGCCACGCCGCCGACCAGCTTGCAGCCGCCGTTCTGCAGGCGCTTCAGTTCATCCTTGCCTTTGTCGAATTCATGATTGCCCACCGCGTTGAATTCAAGGCCGATCTTGTTCAGCGTCTCGACCGCTGGTTCGTCGAAAAACAGGGCTGAAATCAAGGGTGATGCGCCAATAAAATCGCCAGCGCCGACGACAATGTTAAATGGATTCTGCGACTTCATGCGCGCCACATAAGCGGCCATGTACTCGGCCCCACCAACGGCGGGGCGATTGGCGGTAGGAACCAGCGTATTGACGCCAAAGGTGCCAGGCGTTTCCAGATTGCCGTGGTAGTCGTTGAAGCCAATGATCTTGACTGAGAAGCTTGCCGGAGCGGCGATGGTCGCGCTCTGCGCGGCGTCGATGCTAATGCCGATGGCGGCAAGCGTGACAGCGACAGCCAGGGATTTGATTTTCATGTACAGGACTCCGATTTGTTCAAGCGACGGCGGCGCGGGGCAAAGCCAAGCGTGCTTAGGGCGGACAGCATCAGAAAGAGCGCCGCCGGAATCGGCACCGGCGCGACGCTCAACTTCACGGCGCCGCTCGTCGCATTCAAGGGAATAGCTGTATCCAGCATCACCGACTGAATCAGCTCGCCCGTGATGTTGTAGTTGCCGCTCGGAAGGGTGAACACACCGCGGCTGAAACTCGGGATCGCTAAAGGCAGCATCGAAGTCGGCCGACTGCGCGTTTGAGTCATAACTAGACGTCGGCACGGCCGAGGTATTGCCAAGCAAGCTGCCAGCGTTGAATATGCTGAACCGATCGCCCGCAAAGCCGGCATCCAGCACTGTCAAGGTTGCAATGCTTCCGGGGTTGACCGTGAAGGAGAATGACAGGCTTGTCCCGTAGCCAGGCGATAAGGTCTCAGCGTCCACCCAGGGCAGATTGCCTGGCGCGCTCACCAATTCGTCAACCGTAAATGAATTCCACTGGCCGTCCGCGGCCAGCGGTACAACGGTCGCCTGGGCCGGAAGGGTGCAGACCACAAGAACCGCGGAACAAAACAGGCGCGAAAGCGTAATCATGAGAGGGACCATTGAGTGAGTCGAGATTAAGACAAGGAGGAGCTGGCGCGCGCCACGGGCGGGCGATGCCTTTATGCCCAACATGGGTGACATGTTCATGACGAGGTAGCGAAAGATTGGTGAATTCGCGCTGTCAGCGGAATTAAGTTTGTCCAGCGTTAAACTGTCGTGACGGCGAGCTTTCCCGTTCCGACCGACAATAGCCTATGGAAGGCATGAAGTTTTGACTGGTCCTGTCTGTCACAAAGCCGGCGCTTAGTCGGGTGATCAGAGCCTTGTGTCACTTTCTCCGCTCCAATCCTTTGTGACCGCTTTGCCACGGAAAGCATTCGTTAGTTGCTCGATAGCCTGAATGGCCGTTTTGAGCGCGAAAAGCGCCTTTCCTCGGGAATGGAGTGTGGACCGGCGACAGTAGGGTAAGCGTTCAGCCCAGCCATCTACCGGAATGCAAGCTGTGAGATCATCCTCCCGCCTTTTGCGCGAGGCGCCTCCATGGCCATCCCCGAGAACGCTGGCAGCGGCACATTGAAGCTTGGCAAACCGGCGGTCTGAGCCAAGCGGAGAATTGCCGGCAGCATCGGCTCAACGCCAATACCTTTTCCGGCCGATGGTCGACTTACCGTGCGGCAGCAGCCGGTTCGGCGCCAGAACTCATCCCGATTCAACTCGAAGTGCCGCCCGCAGCTCCCGCGACAGCCGCCGTGGTCGTCCAACTCGGCGCCGGTCTCCAGCTCGATATCCCCGCCACGGTTTCGCCCCGGTGCTCGCTGAGTTATTGCGATGTCTGCGCTGATCGACAATCCAGGTCCTATTTGGCTGGTGGTGCCGCCGGTCGATATGCGTCGCGGTATCGATGGCTTATCTGCGGCAGTGGTGCGGCTGCTTGGACAAACGCCCTGTACCGGCGCGGCGTTTGTGCTGCGCAATCGAGCGGGTAATCGGCTCAAGCTGCTGGTCTGGGATGGCCAGGGCGTCTGGCTGTGTCAGCGGCGACTCCACCGGGGCCGTTTCGTCTGGCCCAAGATCGGTGACAGCGCGCTGGTCTTGAGCCGTGCCCAATGGCACTGGATGGTCGCCGGCGTCGATTGGCAACGACTCTCGCAACCGCCTCGAGCCGATTGGCAACCCTGAGGCAGGACTTGTATCAGTGCCGGAAAATACGTTGTTGGTGCCGGCTCAGTTTTGACCATCTTTGCGGCATTATTCCGGAAATTGACTGCTCAGGGGGCAAGAGAACATCAATAACGATTTCCATAAGATGTATCTCCATCAGGTGGTCAGTCGAATTCGGGAATTGTTGATCAACAATCAACCGGCGCCAACACTCCAGCCATCTCCCCACCGTTTAAGATCGGGCCACGGGCTCTTCTCACACTCTCAAATCTTCCTTGTTCACCTGGAATGCCGTCGAAGCGCGGAGACCCTGGTCGGGCCAACACATGAGTCGAAAAATGGGACCTTAATTTGCCCAAAAATGTTTCATCGATTTGATCAACAGGTAAAATCTGCTGGCAATTCGCGAAACGATGTTTCCCATGGCTTTTTTCAAGTAAATCCGAAATCAATTTAGCGACTCGAATCAAGGTCATGCTCAAACTCGAGAACATCCAGAAAGACGCCGCGTTAATTGGAATCGAACCCGGCCAGGTGGTGCGCATCGTCACAACCGAACCGGTCGGTGACAACGCCCTGACGGTCTACTACAAGACCGCAGACGGCAACCTGCTGGAACGGATGCTGTTCCCGATCCAATGAGGCCGATTTGTCATTGGCCGAGGAAGGTCGCCCATGGGCTTTCGATGCACCTGGAGAGGCATTCAAACTGGCGGCGGAAGCCTACCGCATCAACCTCGCGCACCTGTTCGACCCGATGATGGCTGTCCACACATCGAACGTGGTTCCGCTTCCTCACCAAATCACCGCGGTCTATGAGTCAATGCTTCCCCGCCAGCCGCTGCGCTATGTCTTGGCGGATGACCCTGGTGCCGGCAAAACCGTCATGGCGGGGCTGCTGATACGCGAATTGCTGATGCGTGCGGATGCGCGGACGCGTGCTCATCGTCGCGCCTGGCAGCCTGGTCGAGCAGTGGCAGGATGAAATGGAGGAAAAGTTCGGCCTGCAATTTAAGCTGTTCGGCCGGGACATGATCGAAAACAGTCGCGCTAATCCTTTCGACGATTTTGATTTGTTGGTCGCGCGGGTCGACCAGCTCGCCCGCAACGACGACCTGCAGGAAAAACTCCGTCTGTCCCGCTGGGATCTCGTTGTCGTCGACGAAGCGCACAAGCTGTCGGCGAGCTACTTTGGTAACCGGGTCAACAAGACCAAACGGTTCCTCCTTGGGGAACTGCTCGGATCGATCACCCGGCATTTCTTGCTGATGACGGCGACACCCCATAACGGTAAGGAGGAGGATTTCCAGCTGTTCATGTCGCTGCTGGATTCCGATCGGTTTTATGGCAAATTCCGCGACGGTGCCCATAAAGTCGACGTGACCGACCTGATGCGCCGAATGGTCAAAGAAGACCTGCTGACTTTTGAAGGCACCCCGCTATTTCCTGAACGGCGCGCCTATACCGTCAACTACAAACTCTCGCAGCTCGAAGCTGCGCTGTACTGGGCCCGTTACCGAATACGTCAAAAACCGAATTCGGCAAGGTGGATCAATTGACCGATGGGGACGCAAAGCACAGTCGGTTTCGCCTTGACCGCTTTGCAGCGCCGTCTAGCCTCCAGCCCGGAGGCCATCTACCAATCCTTGAAGCGCCGCCGCAACAAGCTCAAGCGCCGCGTCGAGGAGGAAAAGCTTCGCCAGCGTGGCCAGATACTGGCCGAATCCATGCTCGGCACCCCAGGGGTTCCCGACGATGTTTGGGAGTCGGCCGATACCCTCTCCCCTGACGACTACGAAACTTTCGAAGAAACCCTGGTCGATCAAGCCACGGCGGCACAGACCATTCAAGAACTCGAAGCCGAAATCATCTTGCTCGAATCGTTGGAGGACAGGCGCGAACCGTCGTCCATTCCGGCCAGGACCGCAAATGGGATGAACTCTCCCGCCTGCTGCAAGACACCCCGGAAATGCGCGATGCCGAGGGTAACCAGCGCAAGATCATCATCTTCACGGAGCACCGCGACACGCTGAATTACCTGGCCATTAAAATCCGCAGCCTTATGGGCAGCGAAGAGGCCGTCGTCATCATCCACGGCGGCATCAAGCGTGAGGAGCGCCGGAAGGTACAGGCCCTTTTCCGCAGCGATGTCGCGGTGCGCGTCCTGGTCGCCACCGATGCGGCCGGCGAAGGCGTCAACCTGCAGAACGCCAATTTAATGGTCAATTACGACCTGCCCTGGAACCCCAATCGTCTGGAACAGCGTTTCGGGGCGCATTCACCGCATTGGGCAGCGCGAGGTTTGCCATTTGTGGAACATGGTCGCTTCCGAGACCCGCGAAGGCGACGTGTTCCAACGTCTGTTCGAGAAACTGGAGGTCGAACGCGACGCGCTGGGTGGCCGGGTTTTCGACATTCTGGGCGAAGTGTTCGAAGAAAAAAAGCTTGAAAGATCTGCTGATTGAAGCCATTCGCTACGGAGCCGACCCGGAGGTACAGGCACGGTTGCTCCCAGAAAATCGAGGGCGCGCTGGATACCCAACATCTCGAGCAGATCATCGAACGCAATGCGCTTTGCGAAGAGGTGATGGACGAGAAGCGCCTGTTTGCCGTCAAGGAGGAAATGGAAAAGGCCGAAGCGCGGAAGCTCCAACCGTATTTCATTCGCGCCTTCTTCAACCAAGCTTTCGACCAGCTGGGTGGAGAACTGCGGTCCCGCGAACACGGCCGGTTTGAGATTACAAATGTGCCGGCCATCATCCGCGAGCGCGACCGCCAGATTACCGGCCGTGATCGCCGCAATACCGATCCGGTCCTGCGCCGCTACGAGCGGGTGTGCTTCGAAAAGCAGTATGTCCGCCTGGCTGATCGCGCCAGTGCGCCCATGGCCAGCCTGCTGCATCCCGGTCATCCCTTGATGCAGGCGGTCACGGACCTTGTCCTGGAAGCCCATCGCAATAAGCTAAAGCAAGGCGCGATCTTGGTGGACCCAAGCGACTTGGGTTTAGCCCCAAAGGTTATGTTCATCGTTGACCATTCCGTTAGGGAAGGCTCCGACTCCAACCGCATCGCATCGCGCCGCATGCAGTTCGTCGAGATCGACCCGAATGGAAATGCCATCAACGCCGGCTGGGCACCGCACCTGGATTTGGAGCCGCTCGATCCAGCCGATGTGGCTTTGATTCCGGATGTCCTGGCCGCGCCCTGGATTGCCAAAAAATCTCGAGGGTGTCGCATTGGCCCATGCCTCCTCGCACCTCGTCCCCGAGCACTTCGGCGAAATCCGTGCGAGACGCGAGCAGTCGGTCGATAAGACGCTCGCCGCCGTCCATCAGCGCCTGGTGAAAGAAATCAACTTCTGGTCTGACCGTTATATGAAGTTGCAGGACGATATCGCCGCCGGTAAGGACGTGCGCCTGACCCTGGAGAACGTTCGGCGAACCATTGACGACCTGACGGCCCGCCGCGAATCCCGCGAAAAGGAATTGAAGGCCATGCGCCACGTGGTTTCGTCCACGCCGGTGGTATTGGGCGGCGCGTTGGTGATTCCCGCCGGTTTACTCTCCAGCGCAAAGGCCAGTCAGGCTGGACCGCGGATGCCAATGCGCGGACGCGTGTGGAGCAAATCGCCATGCAAGCCGTGATGGAGGCGGAGCGCGCCCTCGGCCACGACGTCATCGATGTCTCCGCCCAGAAGTGCGGATGGGACATCACAAGTCTGCCCAAGCCCATCGATGGCCGGATACCGCCCTCTCGCCATATCGAGGTGAAGGGCCGGGCAAAGGGACAAGACACGATTACCGTGTCCCGGAACGAAATCCTTTACGGCCTGAACCAGGAGGACAAGTTCATCCTGGCCATCGTGCTGGTCGATGGCGACTCTCACGAAGGTCCTTTCTACGTTCCGCAAACCGTTTACGCAGGAGCCTGACTGGGCGGTCACCAGCATCAACCTCGACCTCGGCCAGCTACTGGCACGGGCCGAACGTGTTGCTTGAACCGGCAAACTGTTGCCGCCAATCGTGCCCGAAATAACTCTGATTTCTGTCGCCAGGGCCGACTTTTTCAAGCAAGCCGCGGCACGATCGGCGTCGTATTTCTGCCTCGGATGAACGCTCACCGGGGGATGAGCGTTGGCCTTCTGACTCTGACAACAATTAAATCGACGACCAGCACTAAAAAACAATATGGATACCAACGACGACCGTCGCTGACACGCTAAACCGGATCAACCAGCAGCTTTTTATTCCGGCGATTCAAAGACCCTATGTCTGGACGCCCGAACAAATCATCCGATTGTTCGATTCTTTGATGCGCGGTTATCCCATCGGCGCACTGATGTTTTGGGATCTGCCTCGAGCGAGCCGAGACGACTGGGAGATCTATCGCTTCGTTACCCACTTCCGCTGGGGATCGATCCATAACGAACCCTCGGAGTTAACCCCAGATCAGCCGGTTGCCCTGGTGCTGGATGGTCAGCAGCGGCTCACGTCCCTGCTCATCGGTCTGAAAGGCTCCTATACCCTGAAGCGCAAACATAAGCGCAAAAACACGGAAGACGCCTGGGACGAAAAACTCCTTTATATCGATCTTGCCCATGCCCCCGAGATTGAGGCCGGCGAGGACGACGACGACATCAGTCCCGTCGCAGAACACTATCGGTTTGAATTCATCGACCACACCTATAAGCCGGCCAGTAAGGGCGACGAATTGTGGTTCGAGGTCGGGCTAATTTTGGCGGCAGCGACGCCGGAGGAACGGGACAAGCTCGTCCGGAATTGGGTCGACGCCAATCTCAACCTAGGCGAAACCGGGCGGGACATGGCCCGCGCGAATCTGACCCGGTTATGGGCCGCGGTCTGGCAAGACCAGGCAGTGGCGTATTTCACCGAGCAAAGCGCGTCGGAAGACCCGCGTCCTCGATATTTCATTCGGGCAAACGATGGTGGTACCCGCCTGAGCCGTAGCGATCTGCTCATGTCGGTCATTACTCTGCGCTGGGGAACGATTCAATGCACGCGAAGAGACCGAAACGCTAATCGATGATCTGATGGAGGTGCTGAGCCCGAAACGCGCCATTACCCGTGAATTCGTGCTCCGGACAGCTCTATTCCTCAACGATCTCGATTTTTCGATCAAGGTGCAGAACTTTGTGCCGGCCAATATCCGGATACTGGAACAGGGTTGGGTTCGAATAAAAAATGTCCTGCATTTTTCCCGCCCGTGTGCTGAAGGAATTGGGGTTTTATGGCGACCGCTTGTTCAGTACCAACATCTTGATGCTGCTGGCCTACTACGTACACCGCAGCAATCCCCCAAACATGCTCGATCTCAGCGCGGCCGATCGGCAACTGGTGCGACGCTGGTTGATTCTGTTGGACTTTAAAAGCCTGCTCAGCCTGCAGACGACGGCAACCTTCTCGACCTATCGCAGTGTCGTCAGGCGGCATTTAAATACCCGCACCGGCTTTCCTCTGGCGGAGATCGCCGATGGTTTCGGCCGGATGGGGCGATCCTTGGCTATCGGCGATGCGGATTTTCGCCATTGGCTCAACACGTCAATGGATGCGGCCGAAGCCGAAGTTCTTTTATCGCTGATCTATCCCGATCATTTGGCCAATCTACGGCGACGCGCCCTGCCATTCATCCAGTCCCGTTATTTCTTGCCCGAAGAACTGCGGCGTGCCGGAGTGCCAGAGGCGCTGATGCCGGTCATTCAAGGATTTTGCCAACCGCCTCGTGCTCGGCGTCGCTTTGGATGCCCGTGAACAGGAAGGCTATTACGCCCTGCCTTTCGAGCAATGGGCCGGTTCGCTGTCGGCGGAAGCCCGCGCATTCCATTGTCTGCCCGATGACACGGCGCTTTATGCGTTGGAACGGCTACCGGAATGGGTCGGCGCACGGCGGGAGTTGCTGGCCGCACGTCTATTCGGACTCGTCACCGGAACCACCGGATCTGCCGATTTGGCACTGGCCACGGCCA
>JAZKJV010005163.1:0-260160 GCA_037367405.1 Ottelia alismoides | reverse complement strand
CCGTCCCGGCGACCACCAGCCCGCCGACCCGAAACGTATAGCCCTTCGGCGCCTCGCCCGAGGCGACTTGGGCAGGCGTGTAGAAATACAGCAGATTCTTGTTGAAAGCGGTCAGCGCCAATCCGGCCGCCGCGCTGACGCCGAGCAGAATCAGTGCAACCGTGGCCATGCGGCGCTGCCGAGGAGTCCAGCTCATGTCGCCTTGCTCTCCTTCGCCAGTTGCAGCGTGACCGTCCTCAGGACTTCGGATCGGCGTCGGTATGACAAGACCAGATTGCCAACCAACACCAGCAACATCAAGCCATAAGAGGTCCAGACATAGATGGCGTAGCCACCCATATTAAAAAATTCAGTCCAATTCATTGGCAGTCAAAAAATCCAAGCCGGTGCTCAAGCTGGCCATTATCCCACAGCAATTGGACACCTGGGGTGTCGGTCTGTCGATGGCCGAGGCAACCCCAAAAAAATGAGTCGATGCCGCGCTCTCGCGCCAAAGTTCGAATGCCAGTCATCCATGCCGAGCCGCCCACATGACGTATCGCCTGGGCAACCGCCACAAAATCGCCCGAGAAGCCGCCGCTGGAGGACAACCCCGAACGCCCGCGCTGCTCGCTAGTAGGCAGAGGAAGGGAGTACGGGCGAGGCGCAACGCTGATGTTGCCGAAGCGTTCGCAAACTCGCCCTGGAAGCCACGCGGAATTCGGCTTTCGGAAGGAACGATGATCCGAGGCATATTCGCCTCGGCGTCATTGAAGCTGGCTGGGTTTTGCCCACTGCCCTGCCCCCTCCCGCTTGCAGGCGAGGGATTATTCGATGCGTATTCGCCCCGGCCTTATTGAAGCGGTGACGACTGTGCGAATGAATTCGTACCCACGGCTCATCTTCCGAGGTACATGAGCGGCGGCCTCGACGAACCGAATAGGTGCGAATCGCACATTTCCAACCAATCAAAAGGCGAAACCGTTCGCCGAGGGTTTGGATGTTGCCCACCGCCCGACCAAGCCGATCCTTTCCGACCCATTTGGCTAACCCTCCTCCGGATACGGCAAATAATGCCGCCAATTGATGTCCTCGTCGGGCGGGTTCCGTTCCTGTAAGGCTTTGGCGTCCCAGCCACCGCCCAGCGCCTTGACCAGCCCGATCGTGGCATCCAGCCGTCGCCCCTGAACGCCGACGGCGCTGCGCTGACTATCCAGCGCCGCCGTCTGGGCGGTGAGCACGGCCTGGAAGCCGGCGATTCCCGCCTTGTACTGGTTGGTCGTGAGACGCACCGCTTCCTCGCCGGTCTTGACCGTCTGGTCGAGAAATTTCGCTTCCGCTTCCAGCGCCCGCAGGGCGGACAGGTTGTCCTCCACTTCCTGAAAGCCGGTCAGAATCGATTGCTTGTAAGCCGCCGCTGTGGCCTGGTGGGTGGCGATCGCCTGTTTCAATTGAGCGTTGCGGGCGCCGCCCTCGAACAGCGGCAAGGCCGCGGCCGCTGGCCCCAGCGCAAAGTAATGGCTGGCGGAGGTCAGCAGGCGTTCGATCCGACTGCTTTGGAAGCCATTACTGAAGTTTAAGGTGACGTTGGGGAAAAACGCCGCCTTGGCGGCGCCGATGTCGGCATTGGCGGCGACCATCTGCAACTCCGCCGCCTTGATGTCGGGACGGCGTTCCAGCAAGGTGGCGGGGAGCGCCGTTGGCAGTTTGGGTACCGCCGCCAGCCCTGCGATCGGAGCGACGGTCAATTCCGTCGGCGGCTTGCCGATCAGCACGGCGATGCCATGCTCCAGTTGCGAACGTTGCACATCAAGATCGGCCAACTGTGCCTGAGTGGCGGTCAGTTGGGTTTCCGCCTGGACCACATCGGCCTTGCTGACCACGCCGGCGTCGTAGCGGTTGCGGGTCAGTTCGGCGGTTTTGGCGAATGCCGCGACGCTGGCGCCCAGGATATGTTTCTGGGCGTCCAGCGTCCGCAGCAGAAAGTAGTTCTGCGCCAATTGCGCCTGTAGCGACAGCCGCAGCGCCGCGAGGGTGGCGTCATTGGCGGTCGCGGTGGCCTCGCTCGATTCCACCTGGCGGCGAATGCTGCCCCACAAATCCAGTTCCCAGACGGCGGCAATCGCCGTGTTGAAGGTTTCGCGAACGCCCGGAATGATCTGGTTCTGGCCGGTCGGCGAGACAAAGCGGTTATAGCTCGCCGAGGCCGTGAGGCGCGGAAACCAGGCGGCGCGGGCATTCTCCACCAGGGCCGCCGACTGGCGGTATTGGGCCTCCGCCTGGGCGAGCGAAAAGTTGCCGCCAATCTGGGCTTCGAGCTGATTCAACAGCGGGTCGCCAAAGCTTTCCCACCAACGGCTGGTCAACGGTTTACGGCTGGCGTCGACCAGCTTCCAATCCGGCGATTCCTTGAATTTTGCCGGGATGGCCAATTCCGGTCGCTGGTAGTCTGGACCGACGGTGCAGCCGGGCAGCAGCAACAAGGCAAACCAAGGGGCGAGACGAGGCGAACGGGTTTTTCTGGGCTTCATGATTCTTTTGCTAGGGGCTCGGCAACGGACAGCGAGAAGGTTCGGATGCACCACCAGCGGAACCGATCCAGGTAGAGGTAAACCACCGGCGTGGTGTAAAGCGTCAGGATTTGGCTGACCAGCAGCCCGCCGACGATGGAAATGCCCAACGGCTGGCGGACTTCGGCGCCATCGCCGTGCCCCAGGGCCAGCGGCAGAGCGCCCATGGCGGCGGCCAGCGTGGTCATCAGGATCGGCCTGAAGCGCGTTTGGCAGGCGGCGAAGATCGCCTCGCGCGGCGCCAGTCCACCGCGGCGTTCGGCGATCAGTGCGTAATCGACCATCATGATGGCGTTCTTCTTGACGATGCCGATCAGCAGAATCACCCCAATCATGGCGATCAGGCTGAAGTCGGTCTTGCACACCAGCAACGCCAGAATCGCGCCGACGCCCGCGGACGGCAGCGTGGACAGAATCGTCAGCGGATGCACATAGCTTTCATAAAGAATGCCCAGCACCACATAGATCGACAGCAGCGCGGTGAGGATCAGCCAGGGCTGGCTGTCCAGCGATTCCTTGAAGGTCTTGGCGGTGCCTTGAAAGCTGCCGTGAATCGACGCCGGCATGCCCAGCGACGCCATGGTCGTCTCGATGATCCGGGTGCCCTGCGACAGCGCCAGGCCCGGTTTCAGATTGAACGAGACGGTCGCCGCGACCGCGCCGCCCTGATGGTTGATTTCCAAGGGCGCCGCGGCGGGTTCCAGCGTCACGAAATTGGCCAGGGGAATCTGCCGGCTGGTGGGAAACTCCCGGCTGGGCGGAACGCTGACGTAGAGCTGGCGTAGCGTGTCCGGGTTTTGCCAGTGTTTGGGATCGAGTTCCAGAATCACTCGGTATTGATTGAGCGGGTTGTAGATGACCGATACCGGCCGCTGGCCGAAGGCGTCGTTCAGGGTCTGGTCGATCAAATCCTGACTGACGCCCAGCCGCGCGGCCGCGTCCCGCTGCACCACCAGATTCAATTCCTGACCCTGTTCCTGCAGGTCGGAATTCACGTCCAGCAATTCCGGGCGTTTGCCCAGCGCCTCGACCAGCAGCGGCGTCCAATGGCGCAGTTCCGCCAGGTCGCCTGATTCCAGCGTGTACTGAAAGCTGGCCGGCGAGCCGCGCCCACCGGTACGCACATCCTGAGCTTGAAACAGAAACACGCGCATGCCGGGAATCTTGCCGAGCTTGGCGCGCAGCCGGCCGAGAACCTGGTCCGAGCTGGCGCCACGCTCGCCTAGCGGTTTCAACAGCACGTTGAGTCCAGGGCCGCCGCCGCCCATGAATCCCGCCGCGGTTTTCACGTCCGGGTCGCGCATGATTTGTTGGATGGTGTCGGCCAGCTTGGCCCGCGCCACCGGAAAGGCGATGTTGGGGTCCATCTGGATGCCACCCACCAGTCGGCCGGTGTCCTGGGTCGGAAAAAAGCCCTTGGGAACAATGATGTACAGGTAGACGTTAAGCCCCATGGTCAGGGCCAACAGCGCCAGCATGATGCGGCCATGGGCCAGGGCCCAGGTCAGTGACCGGCTATACCCGCTCAGCAAGCGGTCGAAGCCGCTCTCCAGCAGACGGAACAGCCGGCTCGGCCGCGCTGGATGCGCCTGTTCCGGCTTGAGCAATTGGGCGCACAGCATGGGCGTCAGGGTCAGGGACACCACCAGCGAAACGATGACCGCCGCCCCCAGCGTGACGGCGAATTCGCGGAACATTCGGCCGATCAGGCCGCCCATCAGCAGGATGGGAATGAATACCGCCAGCAGCGCAAGACTCATCGACACCACGGTCGAGCTGACCTCGCGAACCCCGGCGATGGCGGCCGGCAGCGGCTTGAGGCCGGCTTCGATCTTGCTGGTGATGTTCTCCAGCACCACGATGGCGTCATCGACCACAAAGCCGGTGCCGACCGCCAGCGCCATCAGCGACAGGTTGTCGAGGCTGTAGCCGCACAGGTACATGACGGCGAAGCTGCCGATCAGCGAAACCGGAATCGCCACCGAGGGAATCAAGGTGGAGCGCAGGTTGCGCAGGAACAGGAACACCACCAGCATCACCAACCCGACCGAGATCGCCAGGCAGTTTTGCACCTCGCGCAGCGAGGCGCGAATGGTGCGGGTGCGCTCCATCAGGATCTCGATGTCGGCGGCCGCCGGCAGCGCCGCTTCCAATTCCGGTAGCACCGCCAGGATGCGCTCCACGGTCGCCACGATGTTAGCGTCGGGCTGCTTGTAGATGCGCACCACGATGCTGGGATGGCCGTTGGCAAAGCCGGCGTTGCGGAGATTTTCCACCGCTTCGACGACCGTGCCGAGGTCGCTGATGCGAACCGGGGCGCCGTTGCGATAGGCGACGATCAGCGGCAGATAATCCGCCGGCGCTCGGGCCTGATCGTTGACCTGGACCTGCCACTGACGGCCGCCGGCTTCCAAGTCGCCCTTGGGCCGGTTGACGTTGGCTTTGTCGAGCGTCGCGCGCACATCCTCCAGGCCCACACCGTAGTGGGCCAGCGCGGTCGGATTCAATTGCACGCGGATGGCTGGTAGCGAGCTGCCGCCCACCTCGACCATACCGACGCCGGGGATTTGCGCGATCCGCTGCGACACGGCGGTCGCCGCCAAATCGTACAGGCTGCCCCGATCGAGAATGTCGGACAGCAGCGCCATTTCCATGATGGGCTGATCGGCCGGATTGAACTTGCGAAAGCTGGGCGCGGAATGCAGGCCGCTGGGCAGTTGATTGCGGGCGGCGTTGATGGCGGCCTGCACATCGCGCATGGCGCCGTTGATGTTGCGCGATAGCTCGAATTGCAGGGTGATGCGCGATGAGTTCTGGTTGCTGGTCGAGGTCATCTCGCTCACCCCGGCGATACGGCCTAGGGTGCGTTCCAGCGGCGTGGCGACGGTGGTGGCCATGGTTTCCGGATTGGCTCCCGGCAGTTTGGCCTCCACCGAAATGGTCGGAAAGTCCACCGTTGGCATGGGCGCCACCGGCAACTGGAAGTAGGCCACAACCCCAGCCAGCACCACGGCCAATGCCAGCAGGCTGGTGGCAACCGGGCGGCGGATGAAGAGTTCTAGGAACACGGGCCGCAATCCCGCTTCTTATTGTGCGTACGCGCCTCCTCATCGATCCCACGCGCCGCCTCATTTCTATCGTTCCCACGGTCCGCGTGGGAACGAGTTCTGGACCGCTCCGCGGTCCGAGTTGGGCCGGCAGGAAGGTTAAAATTGGTAGCAGAAGAACCGTTACGGGAAGCGGAGCGTTGGAGCGAGAGAATCCTTTGCAGGGTGCGATAGTCCACGTCATGTACCCAGACGCCTAGCTGTCCTACATAATAGGTATGAAAGTCCTCGACTTCGAGGTTATATGCAGTGACTCGGAGTCGAGATTCATCTCTGCCTAGACGCCATAAGTCTTCGGGTATGCATCTTGGAACTCTTAGTGCCGCTTTATCCCAGTAATTAATGCGGGGATCTCCGTGGCGGAAATCAATATTAGAACCATACTCAAAATTTTGATTGTCATCTCCGCCAAATATACTGGGAACCCAACCAACCCCCTCCGTAACGGTCGCAAAAACAGCTCGAACGGCAGAAACTTGGGCATCGCGAGACTTCACCAATTCCACTGGTGCGCCACAATAAAGCCGATTGGCAAAAGTCCATCCGTAGTCCTTTCTCCAGAATTGATGGTTTCCTGCAGTTACGACGCCGTCAAGTTCTTCTGAAGCAGAAACGTAGAAACTGACGCTGTAAACCGGTTTGTCCTCAAACCGGAGGGTATTCGTAACGCGCTTATACGCCAACTCGCCCTGCGTTTCCGGCTGCGATAACACCAGGTCACTGACTTTGATTTGTTCGATTGGAACAAGACCCTCTTGGGTATGAACCAGCGTTCCGGCAATAAGGCCGCCACCCTGATCGGCGATTGAACCCAGCACGGATAAATCCTCTTACTCTTGATCGCTCTTATCGTTCCCACGCTCCGCGTGGGAACGGGTTCTGGACCGGTCAGCGGTCCGAATCCGTGCGGCGGATAGGCGAGGTCGAGAGAGGGTATGCCCGTCGCGGGACGCGGAGCGTCCGGGGATGCATTCCCACGCAGAGCGTGGGAACGATCCAATATTCAGACGTAGGGTGCGCATCGCGCACCATCCCCCAACAGAAATTGTTCTCACGCCTCTGCTCCAAACGATTCCGTCTCTCCCGGCCATAGCCGCCGTTTCAGCCGGTCAAACGCCAGATAGATCACCGGCGTCGTGAACAGCGTCAGCAATTGGCTGACGATCAAGCCGCCCACCAGGGTCAATCCTAGCGGATGCCTCAATTCCGACCCCACGCCCGTGCCCAGCATCAAAGGCAACGCGCCCAGCAAGGCGGCGAGGGTGGTCATCAGGATTGGCCGGAAGCGCAGCAGGCAGGCCTGGACGATGGCGTCCTCGGGACTTTTGCCCTCGTGGCGTTCCGCGGCCAGGGCGAAGTCGATCATCATGATGGCGTTCTTCTTGACGATGCCAATCAGCAGGATGATGCCGATGATGGCGACAATGCCCAGATCCGAATCGGACAGCATCAAGGCCAGCAGCGCGCCGACCCCGGCGGAAGGCAGGGTCGAGAGGATGGTCAGCGGATGGATATAGCTTTCGTACAGGACGCCCAACACGATATAGACCGTGACGATCGCCGCCAGAATCAGCCACAGCGTGCTGCCGATCGAGTCGAGAAACGCGGAAGCCGAGCCGTGGAAGTCGGTGCGGACGTACAGCGGCAGGCCGATGTCGGTTTCCGCCTGCTTGACCGCCGCGACCGCCTGTTCCAGCGAATAGCCTGGCGCCAGATTGAACGACAAGGTCGTTGCTGGCAGTTGCGACAGGCGGTTGATGACCAGCGGCGCGCTGCGTTCGGAAAAGCGCGCCAACGCCGACAAGGGGATCTGCGTGCCGTCGGCGGCGGGCACCCGCAACCGGTCCAGCGCGGCGAATCCGGACAGTTCCGCGCGGTCGACTTCCAGCACCACGCGATACTGATTGGACTGGGTAAAGATGGTTGAAATCAGCCGTTGGCCAAAGGCGTCGTAAAGCGTGTCATCGATCGCCGCCAGCGACACGCCGAGCCGCGAGGCGGTGGCGCGGTCGACTTCGACGTAGGCTTCCAATCCGTTGTCTTGCAGGTCGCTGCTCAAGTCCTGCAATTCCGGCGCGTCGGCCAGCCGGTCGAGCAGGCGCCGGGTCCAGGCGCTCAGCTCCTCGCTGCGGCTGGTGTTCAGGGTGAATTGATACTGCGTGCGGCTGACCCGGGTCGCGATGGTTAAATCCTGCATCGGCTGGAGATAGGCCTTGGTGCCGGGAACCTCGGCCAGCCGCTCGCGAAGCCGGGCGGTGACAGCAATGATGTCGGCGTGACGCTGTTCGGGCGGTTTCAGCATGACGTCCAGTCGGCCGCTGTTCAAGGTCGTGTTGGTGCCGTCCACGCCAACAAAGGACGCGACGTGCTCGACCGCCGGGTCTTGCAGAATCACATCGGCCAGCACTCGCTGGCGCTCCGCCATCGCCGGGAACGAGATGTCCGGCGGCGCCTCGGAAATGACTTGCAACTGGCCGGTGTCCTGAATTGGAAAGAAGCCTTTCGGGACCGCCAGATAAAGCACCACGGTCAAGCCGAAGGTGGCGGCGGCGACCAGCAGCGTCAGCCCCTGGCGGGCCAGCACGGCTTTCAGCAGGACCGCATAACCGGCGATCAGCCCATCAACCGCCCGGCCCAAGGCCCGGGCGACCGGACCGTGGTCACGTTCGGGCACGTGGCGCAGCAGCCGGGCGCACATCATCGGCGTCAGGGTCAGGGAAATGACCGCGGAGATCAGAATCGCCACGGCCAGGGTGATGGCGAACTCGCGGAACAGCCGGCCGACCACATCGCCCATGAACAGCAGCGGGATCAGCACCGCCACCAGCGACAAGGTCAGCGACAGAATGGTGAAGCCGATCTGCTCGGTGCCCTTCAGGGCGGCTTGCAAGGGCGACTCGCCGCTCTCGATGTGGCGGGAAATATTCTCGATGACCACGATGGCGTCGTCGACCACGAAGCCGGTGGCGATGGTCAAGGCCATCAGGGTGAGATTGTTGACGCTGAATCCGGCCAGGTACATGACCGCGAAGGTGCCGACCAGTGACAAGGGCACGACGATGGCGGGAATGCTGGTGGCGCGAGTGCTGCGCAGAAAGACGAAGATCACCAGAATGACCAGCGCGATGGACAGCAGCAGTTCCGACTGGACGTCATGGATCGACGCGCGAATCGCGTGAGTCCGATCGGTTAGCGGCAGCAGCCGCACCGCCGCTGGCAGTTCGGCCTGCAAGCCGGGCATCAGGGCGTTGATCCGCTCGGCCACGGCAATGACATTGCTGCCCGGCTGGCGCTGGATGTTGATGAGTATCGCCGGCGTCTGGTTGGCCCAGGCCGCCAGATTGCGGTTTTCCACATCCTCGACCACCGTGGCGACATCCGCCAGCCGCACCGGGCCGCCGCTGCGATAGGCAATGACCAGCCGGGCGTATTCCTCGGCGGAATGCAGTTGATCGCTGGCATTGATGCTGGCCGAGCGGGTTGCGGTCTCGACCGTGCCCTTGGGCTGATTGACATTGGCGTTGGCGATGCCGCCGCGCAAGTCTTCAAGGCCCAGCCCGTAAGCGGCGAGCGCCCGTGGATTAGCCTTGACCCGCACCGCCGGACGCTGACCGCCGCTCAGCTTCACCAGTCCCACTCCAGCGATTTGCGACAGCTTTTGCGCCAAGCGCGTGTCGACCAGTTCTTGAACCTTGGCGAGCGGTAGGGTATCGCTGGTCACGGCGAAACTGAGAATCGGCGCGTCCGCCGGGTTGACCTTGTTGTAGATCGGCGGCATCGGCAGATCGCGCGGCAGAAAGGTTCCGGCGGCATTAATCGCGGCTTGCACATCCTGCTCGGCGATATCCAGGTCTAGGTCCAGATTGAAGCGCAGCACGATGACCGAGGCGCCGGCGGAACTGGTCGAGGACATTTGCGTTAGGCCAGGAATCTGGCCGAACTGGCGTTCCAGCGGCGCCGTCACCGTGGATGCCATCACGTCCGGGCTGGCGCCGCTATAAAACGTCGCCACCTGGATGGTCGGATAGTCGACCTGCGGCAGGGACGATACCGGCAGCAGTCGATAGGCGAGTAGGCCCAGGATCAAGAACGCCACCATCAGCAACGACGTGGCGACCGGACGCAGAATAAACGGTCGGGAGAGGTTCACGGCTTGCGTCCGCGCCGGGTTGCCGCCGCTGGATCGGGCGCTGCGGCTTTGCGTTCGCCAGCCGCATCCGGTTCCGGCCCGATGACACGCACCGCCGCGCCGTCGCGCAGCCGATCGACCCCGTCCACGACCACTTGGTCACCGATCGCCAGCCCATCCAGCACGGCGATACGCTCAGCGTCCTGGGCGCCGGTGCGTAGTGGTCGAAGCTTGACCTTGCCGTCATTCACCACATAGGCAAAGTCACCCGCGCTGCCATGCTGCAGCGCGGACGTGGGTATCAAGGTGGCGTCTCGGATCGGTGTCAGGTTCATGCGGACGTTCACAAACTGATTGGCGAACAGGCTGCCGTCGTCGTTGGGAAATATCGCCTTCAATTTATTGTGCCGGTTGCCGGATCGATCTGACTATCTATCGCCAGCAACCTGCCCTTTGCCAGCAGTGTGCTGCCGCTGCGGTCATAGGCCTCGGTCGCGATGTCCGGGTGGCTCCGAAGTTGCGCGGTCACCGCCGGGAGTTGATCTTCAGGCAGGGTAAAAACCGCCGCAATGGGTTGGGTTTGGGCGATAACAACTAGTCCGCCGGCGTCGTTCGCATGGACGATGTTGCCCGGATCGACCAGCCGCAAACCGACCCGCCCAGTCAGCGGCGCGGTAATGCGGCAATAGCTGAGTTGAAGCTTGATGGCGGCAATCTGTCCCTGATCGACGCGCAACGCCGCCTCATATTGGCGGACCAGCGCTCGCTGGCCGGTCACCTGCTGCGTCGCGATTGAGTCTTCCTGCAACAGCCCCTCGTAACGGGTCAGATCGGTGCGGGCATTATCCAGCAGGGCCTGATCGCGCGCCAATTGGCCCTCGGCCTGGGCTAGTTGCGCTTCAAAAGGCCGCGGATCGATCTCGGCCAGCAGTTCACCCTTGGTGACCGTCTGACCTTCGCTGAAGGCCACGCGGATCAATTCGCCCTCGACCCGCGAGCGCACCGTGACGACATTCAGCGGCGATACCGTGCCAAGACCGTCCAGATGAATGGGGATGTCGCCACGAACCGCTGGTGTCGTTGCAACGGGAATTTCCATTGCGCCGCCGCGACGCCCGGCTCCAGGTGGTTCGCGATGCTGATCCGGATCGGATTGCTGAAATTTGGCTAGTGGCAGCGTGAAATAAGCCAGCGCACCGAGCGATAGAGCGAGGCTGACGATTCCGGTGGCGCGACCGGAGCGGGATTGAATTGTCTTGATGGGAAGGGTCCTTGAGGCGTTATCTGTCATGGCTCGGCGAAGGCAACTTCCGCCGTCGGGACGGAATGCGCTGAGTCCTCGTGTTTAATCTTTGCGTGGGGACGTGGTGAGGCGAGCCGGCCAGTGTTCGACGCTAGCCCGGACTGCCTTCCAAGCAGCAGTCATGCCACCATTGCAAGGCTTGGCGTTGAGCCAGACTGTTAAAACCACGCGGGCGAACCGCGCCTAATTCTGCTGTCTCGCCAACAGAACGGCAGCACAGTCTGTACGAAATCAGGTCTGTCGCGGTTAACTCCGACGCCATTCAACTGTTTTGGGTTGCATTTTCGTTGCGTGGAGAGGTGTGGCCTGCTCACGGCTATCGGTCGCCAGATCGAAGAGGAATTCCGTCCCGCGTAGCGCCGGAGGTAAACCACCGATGGCCGCGTTCTGTTCGGGACGCGCCAACTTGATATATTTGAAGTCGCCATGCCTAACCGCACGCTGGCCGCCGATACGCCAAAAGAATTGACGGGCAATGGTATTTTCGCCACGACCCGCCGTCGCCAAATAAGGTAGAAGGTTAAGACCATCGAGCGGATAATTCGGATCGGTTGGCGAGCCCGCGGCAGCCAGTAAACTGGCCGTCCAGTCAAACGTTATGGCTGCTTGATGGCTGACGCGACCGGAAGGCAACACACCTGGCCAGCGAACGATCGCCGGAACCCGATTACTTCCTTCGAATACTCCACCCTTGCTACCAATAAATGGCCAGATTTTCGAGAAGCGCTCACCGCCGTTATCGCTGGTGAAAACCACGATCGTGTTGTCAGCTAAACCGGTTGATTCCAGCGTCGCCAAAATTCGGCCAATCCCGTAATCAAGCGACTTGACGATTTCACCGAATACCTTTGGCGAACCGCCTTCAAAGTCGAACAGGTTGGTGAGCTGCTTGCTCACCGCCTCGTCTTTTGGTCCCTCCCACGGCCAATGTGGAGCGGTGTAATGCAAACTGAGGTAGAACGGCTCGCGTTGTTTTGCGCGTTTCTGCAAAAACTCGACGCCACGATCGGTGATTAAATCGGTAATGTAGCCGGTTTTTTCAACTGGCGTTTCGTCCTCCCACAGGTCGGCTTTCCCGTTATTGTCCTTATGGGTGAAATAATCCACACCACCGCTAAAGATACCGAAGAATTCGTCGAAGCCACTTTTCAATGGACTGAATGCCGGCAAGTAGCCAGCATGCCACTTACCTATTAATGCGCTTTTATAGCCGGTATCACTAAGCAAGGATGCGATGGTCGGGTGTGTCGGCGGCAGCCCAAGCTTTTCCACTTGCCCGTTTTGCTGTAATTGTTTTCGGTACGCCAGCGGTTCTTGTAGCCCAACCGGTAAGCGCTGTTGATACCGACCCGTAAAGAACGCGATCCGGGTTGGCGTGCAGACGGAAGAATTGGAATAAGCCTGAGAGAGACGGACGCCTCGCGAAGCCAACCGATCCAGATTCGGTGTCCGGTAGTCCGTACGGCCATAGATGCTCAGGTCAGCCCACCCTAAATCATCCGCCAGAATAAACAGAATATTTGGCGGGCCGGATTTCTTCCCTTTCAATTGAATACTTGGCGGGGCTGTTTCGGTCGTTGTCGCTAAAGACGAGATAGGCAATTGAGACAAGCCCAACGTCGCGGTTACTGCCGCGGTTTTTTCTAAAAACTCTCTGCGTGAAATTTTTTTGTCTGTCATGACTAGCAATCACTCTAAATTGATTCACCACATTTCGCTACTTTCAAGGGTTTTAGTGGGCAAGGTAGATCGAAGTAGAGATTTTGAAGCGTGCATGCATCTATTGATTGAATAGAATCCATCATTACCCGGCTCATTGGGCAGCAACTTCTGAGCCAGTAGCCGGCTCTTACTGATCACTTACAATTTTCAGTAAGGTAATCTATACATTTGTCCATGAATGCTGCCAGATAAGCATCTAGTGTTGATGCCATGTTGGCGAAGATGCAGAACGGCCGGGCCGCACTGGTGAATTGGAAGTTTCTTGCGGACGCTTAGAGATGACGAAAAAGATTCCGTCGCAAATAGCGAGGACATTCGATGAATCAGCGCACAAGATAAGCCGTGAGCGGCTCAAGTAAATGCTCAAAAAACAAGCTCCGGTCGAGTAACTAAGCCGAAGCTAAAATGAACTCCGCTGGTTCGGGTAGAAATCGCCTCACGTCGTTGCCAATATGCGCGATCGAATCAGTCTGCAGGCACGGTGTGCTCCTGATCAGCCCGGCGATCTTTCGGGACTACGCCGAAGCCAATCCGAATGCCGGCGCATGGAAAACGATCCAGGTCCGATTCCTTCGGCTGAACCTGCATCACCGCCAAGGGCAGCAAGGCCTCAACGTTCTTCAGTATCAGATCAAGGATGCGGGATCACGTTTGACAGGACATCTCATCGAAGACGTGTCCTATTTCTTTTCGACCAATCCAAACCCCAATCCGGCGCTGGCCAGGCTGACACCGAAATAGCAGCCTTTCGTATCGAACATCGGAGGGAGCGAATGGCAACCGAATGCTCGTAACAAGGAGAAAGCCGTCGTTGTCGTCGCGAAATTTTTGTTGTTGACTATGCCCCGCTTTCGGAAAATTACCCGTCATTGTCAACTGGATATTTGAAGTGATTCATGATTCAGATGTCGGCAGAACTCTCCCTAAATTTCTAACAGGGTTTAGATTTTCTCTGGGCTGTCGAAAATTCCCCGCAAAATTTCACAGAAACCACATATGGCGTCTACAGTAATTCGGATAATACGAGCATATAAGTCAGTCAGATTGACTAAGATCGTTATGACTATCCCGGAGTGGAGAGCAACTTCGTTTTCCAAAACCCTGTTATGCCGGTTGACTGTTCGATTGCTCCCTGGACCCCGTAATGGCTGCGACCGCAATTTGGTTGCGGCCGGCCTTTTTGGCAAGGTAAAGCGCTTGGTCCGCCTCCCTAACTAACAGGGCTTGTTGCGAGGCATCCCTAGGATGAAGGATCGCAATGCCCGTGCTGACGGTAACAATCGATCCTTGCAAGGCTTGACAGTGGGGAATAGCCAATTTTCTGATCTGGCTATGAATGGCTTCGGCAATTTCCTCCGCGCCTTTGCGCTCTGTTTCTGGGAGGATAACCGCAAATTCTTCTCCTCCGTAACGGGCCGCGATGTCCCCCGGTCGATGAAGTTGCTCCCGAATCGTTGCGGCAATCCTGACAAGACAATCGTCTCCCGCAGGATGACCGAAGTGGTCGTTGTACTGTTTGAAGAAATCGACATCGATCATCAGCAGCGAGATTGGATGCAGGTTCCTTACACAGCGACGTAACTCACGTGCAAGGTCATTGTCAAATTGCCTACGGTTCGATAACCCCGTTAGATGATCCCGGGTCGCCAAATCCTCTAGCTGCTGGATGAGCCGTTGCATCTCGTAATCCCGCTCCTTAAGAAGTTGGCGGTTCATCTGGTCGCGAGTAATCAGCACACTGGTTCCCCAAATCAGAGCCAAATAGATCGAGCGATTGATGGCGACAATGGGCCAAGTGACTAATCGTTCTTGATGGATATAAGCACCGAGGGCCAGAAGCACGGAGCAAAGGATGGCATACAGAACGGTTATGCGGGTGGATTCGGAGGCAGAACCCAGAACGATTACGAAGACAAATAGCGCACCGCTCCCGATACCTAGCGGAACGTTGAGGTCAAACAGAAAAATCACCAAGGTCAGCAATGAACACATGACGACATTGCTGAGCCTTGATTTCATATGCCTAGCTCCACCTTTATCTCAACTCGGGGGATCATCTGACTGTTGGTTGGTCAGACAGGTATCGACCGATGGCCGACCACACGCTGCGCAGAGATTCCAGCGCAAGCGGTGAGTAGTCCTTGGGAACGGTTGCGAAAAGTGCGATGACCGAGTTGCGGTCAAAATCAATCAATAAGCTATTGCCGAAAGGACCGATGATCGCTGCTTGATGGAATTGCCCCTGGGTCGCAAAACGATATCTCCACCCCAATTCAGCGACCGATTCGGCGAGTTCTTTCGGTGCGGCGCGACGCGTTGTTTCGACAGCGGCGAGGGACTCGACAAACCAGTTCGGCACCACCCTGCCTCGCCGCGCTTTAGCGCTAGCCTCAAACATCGCCACGCCGAAACGAGCGAAGTCCCTCAGCGACAAGGCTAGTCCATCAGCCAGCGCCATTCCTGCTGGATCCGATACCCAAAATGCTTCGTGTTCCGCTCCGACTCCAGAAAGTACCGTCTCACAAAAACGACGGGCGACCGTTACTTTCGTGGCGTGTTCGATTACTTGGATCAGCAGTTCGCCCTCAGGTCCGCCAATTTCCGGCGTTGACAATTCGGGCATTCGCGGCCATTCCGTGCGGTTTCTCAACCAGTTATTTATGTCGTCTGCGACCGGAAGTTCTTCGCGAGCTTTCCACCCGGCTGCACCCATCCAAACTCGGCGGTCATCGTCGGTCCAAATCAGTCCAGTCCGATCGTCCAGCAGTCGTTGGACCGAAATCTTGCGTAGATTCGCGTGCTTGGCCAACTCCGGAAGGGTGCTGGCAAGTGACTGCTCGCGCGATACCGTGCCGGCGTCCATCACTTGGGCCAGCATCGCGGTCAAAAATGGTCGACTGGCTTGCAGTAGCAGCCGGGGCGAACTCGGGGAAAACCCCGGTCGATAGTATTCGAGCAGGATCTCATTGCCTTTCATTACCAAAATGCCATCCGCGTACAGCCGAGTGTTTAGCAACACCCTAAGGGCTAGTTCGGTGCCGCCATCGGGATCGACAGCCGTTACTCGATCGAGGTCAATCGGCGTGGAAGAGGCTACTAGGTCGCTAGCTTTAGCCAGGCTGCGAATGATCGTGCCCGGCATGAAGCGGCGCGGTGCATCTAGTCCGACGCGCAGATGATCGGCGGCCAGCCAGTCGCTACGAGTCACCAGAGTCTTGCCCAACTGGGGCGGAGCTGTTTGTCGGTAGCTGCACATTTCACCCAACGCTGGTCTAGTTGCAGTTAGCATGAGGAGCAAAGCAATCGCAAAAAATCGAGAATGCATGACATGATCTCAGGGACTGGTTGGGGTCGCGGGTCGAGCAAATAGCTTGGCGGCCGATCTGACGACATCGTTGTGGTTGCCGAGTCTACGGCACTCCTCCCTTAGCCATCGCGCGCCGGTTAGGTTCTGTCGAACCACTTGTTCCAACGCAAAAATCTCGGCGCCACAAGCGAGGGAATCGCGTCTCCCGCGATCGCCGCAAGGGTTTGGAGAAGGTCATCGCGCAGCGACACTCGGGTTCGTAGGTATGGGTCCGCTAGCAGACCATCAAAGCCATACCGGCAAGCCTGAAACTTGTTGTGCCGAGCGACGAGTTCATTCAGCTGCGGGTCAATCGTCGGTCCAACGCGCAGCAGGTAATGTGTCAACGATTGAGCGAAGGCGGTCAACCCGACCGCTCGCTCGATCGTCAAAGGGGTGTCGCAGACACGAATTTCAACCGTCCCGAACTCCGGCTTGGGCCGGATATCCCAATACAAGTCTTTGAGGCTCTCCACAACCTCGCAGTCTTTGAGCATCACAAAATAGGCGAGGAACGAGTCCCAGTTAGCGACCGCGGACGGCACTTGGCCACTGAGCGGAAACGAGGACACGGCCGAGAGTCGGGACGATTCGAAGGCCGTGTCGGTCCCGTTCTGATAGGGAGATGAGGCGGAAAGGGCAATGAAATGGGGAACATATCGCTGAAGCGCATGGCATAGCCAGATTGCCTGGTCGCCGGATTGACAGCCGATGTGGATATGCTGGCCGAATACAGTGAACTGCTTTGCGAGATATCCGTAGCGGGCCTGCAGTTGCGCGAAGCGATCGCCGGGAGAAATGCGCCGTTCCGGCCAATGGTGAAATGGGTGACAGCCACTCCCGCAGACCGAAACGTTCTGCTGTGCACAATGGCTGACCAGAAGGTCACGTAAGAACGCCAGATCGTCGGCGATTCCGGCAATATCGGAACGCGGCTGAGTGTTCACTTCGATCATGCTCTCCGTGATCTCCAGCTTCACCTCGCCATGTTCTGCGTTGGTGCCGATCCCGTGGAGCAGATCGCTCGCGGCGCGAGTTAGATTGAAGTCCCGATTCGAGATGAGCTGTAACTCCAGCTCAACGCCTACGGTGAGAAAGCCGCTCGGCGCAAACGCTTCAATGGCGTCGCTCATCCGATACCTCCCTTGTGCGATTTTTCTTCGTCAGTCTCCCCGGCCTTCACGAAGGCTAGCTTGCAAAAGACCGGTCCGACGAATTCCATCAGCGCGGCGGCGAACAGCGGTAGGGTCAACGCCGGCCTTCCGAATTCAGGATAAAGCGCGGCAAGTTCCATGGTCATGAACACCGCAGTCGAGGACAGCGGCTGTATCCCCAAGGCCACCAGCAAGCACTTGGATCGTTCCAGATCGGTTCCGCCACCGTAAAGAATGCCGATGAGCTTGGCCGCGGCGCGCACCACCAGAAGACCGGCTGCCTGTAGGCCGGCGACCAGCGAGAACTCCCGCCAGGGCAGCGACGCCCCGGTGATGACGAACAAGATGATGGCGAGTAGCCAGTGGCCTTGCGGCAACTCGGTATAGGCCATGGTCTTGCTGCGGTCGAGGAACGCAATGGCAGCCCCCATTAGGAACAGGCAAAGAAATACGGGGACAGCGATCATGCGTGCCATGCCAACCGCCAAGAGTGCTACGGCAACCAGGATGAAAACCTGGGCCAGCGATTTTTTGGGCAGGAAGTGACCTATCTGTAAACAGAGGCCGGCGGCAAAGGTGGCGACCATCAATGAACCCAACGAGACCCAGATGGATGAACGAGTGCATTCAGCCAGTCTGCACTGTGTTCGCCGTGGATTAGGCCCAGAACGATGGTAAAGACGACGAACGAGAGTGCGCAATTGAGGGACGTGTAAAGAATCGTGCGCGAGGCCACCTGGCCCTGGGCGCGCGTTTCCTCGGCAGTCAGCAAAACGACAGCGGGCGCCGATGCCATGGTAATGGCGGCAGCCGCTCCGCTCCAGGCCGGGCTCAAGCCGATCAAGAGCCAGGCATAGGCAAATACGGCAGCAAAGGAAAGCGATGCTTCAGCGGCGGCGGTGCGCAGCAGCAGGAGGTTGCGGCGCAACCAGCGCAGGTCGAGGCGACGGCCGATCTCCAGCAACAGCAGACCTAAGGACGTATCCGCCAGCGGCCGGGTGATGGCCAGGGATTCCACCGTGATCCAATTGAACAGGGATGGCCCGAACAGGCTTCCCGACAGGGCGTACCCGACAATGCGCGGTAGGCGCAGTGTTCGGTTCATTAACTCACCGATGATCAGGCCGCTTACCAAAAGCAGGCTAAACAGCGCCAAGGGGTCGGCCTGATCAGGGAAAGGCGGCAGGAAGATGAGCCGCTCCTGCAGCGCTTCCCAGGCGGAGCGCAACCAGGTCAGCATAGGACGCCCGCTGGCTTGATCGAAGATTTAGGTGTCATCGTAAGTCCGGGAAGTCGAAAGGGTAGGGAACGCTCCTCGTTGTCCCGCCAGTACAGGGCGGAGAACAGATATTTGGTCCTTTCTAGCGCGTGAGCGATATTGCACTGAGTGACCCCCAAGCGCCGGCTGATCAACGAAGCGACCAAGTTGCCGACGGACTCTCAACTGGCGGATTGGGCAACTCGCCGCATACGTCACCACCAGGGCTGCTTTCGCATCCGCTCGGCAAGGATAGGAAAGACAAATACGGAAATCATCCCGGCACAGACGAGAACGGCGGACCGGTCCGAAGCCATCAAACCCGACGAAACGCCAATTTCCGTAATGATCACGATCAGGGGAAGACCGGTGGCGGGAATAAAGTGCAAACGGCAATCGATCGGCGCTCGACAGTTCGTCCCGATAGAGGAAAGCCGGCATCCCGCGAACCAGGATCAGCAAACCCATCAGCGCGAGAATCTGGACCGGAACTAACGGGCTGGTCCACAGCGAACCGAGGTCAAAGCGCATCCCGGCGACGATAAAGAAAATGGGAATAAGAAATCCGTAACCGATGGCATCAAGCTTCTCGCGAAGCAGGCTCCCGTTTTCGCCCTTGCTGGCGAGACCGACGACCATGCCGGCCGCAAAGGCTCCCATCACGACATTGAGACCGAACTTGGCGGCCATGGCGACCAACAGCGCTTGCAGCGCAATGCACAGCCGAACCGGAAATTGACCGCTGCTCTGCATGGTGTCGGCCAATGCATCGATCAACTTGGACGAACGCACCTGAATGGCCGCGTAGGCGGCGAGAAAGGCAATGGCGATAAACACAGCCATAAACAGTGTGAGAATCACGGTGCTGTGGGTCGGGATCAACAGAAGCGAAATGATCACTAAAGGGCCGAATTCGCCCATCGCCGCAGCCGCGAGTACATTCCTGCCAAACGCGGTGTCCAACAGCTCGTTGTCCCGAAGAATGGGCGCCAAAACTCCAAGTGCGGTCGTGGACAAGGCGACTGCTGCCAGCACGGGTGGCGCCTGAATGAGTCCGATTGCATGGACGACGACCATGCACATCAAGGCTACGCCGAAAGAAAGTACCCATCCACCGATTGCCAACGCGATTGGCCGGCCGCGCAGTTCTCCGAGATCGATTTCCATCCCCACGACGAACAACAGGAAGGTCAGCCCCAGCTCGCCCAGGGTCCCAACCAAACCGCCTGGAGAGACGAGATTTAGGACATGCGGCCCTATGAGGATTCCCAGCAGGATCTCTACCACGACCACGGGTAGACGGAAGCGTGACGGTATTTCGGCCAAAAACGGCGCGAGAGCGGCAGTGAGCGCGATGAAGAAAAGCTCTAAGCGGAAAGTTTCCATGGCGACCTCATTTCTTTTTCGTCACAGGATCGGTGGTCAAGCTCGGATTCGATCAGTCTGCTCCTCAGCAGCGATCTCTGCTCTGCTGGCTCTGCAGTAACGCTTCGTAGAGCGGGAGGTTTCCAGCCCATTCCGCTACCAGAAGGGCAGTAAAACAAGCAATGAACAATGGCAAAATCAAAGCGTAGTTACCGGTCATCTCAATGATCAACACGATGCCCGTTAGGGGTGCATGGACCACGGCGGTGAAGTAAGCCGCCATGCCGACCACGGCGAACAGCTTGGGGTCAACGCTCAGAGCAGGAAACGCCATGGGTATGGCCACGCCGAGGCTCCAGCCCAATAATGCGCCGAGCACGAGAATAGGGATAAAGAGTCCGCCAGCGGCACCTGAACTGGAGCTTCCAATTGTCAGGAAGAATCGGATCAGAAAAACAGGACCGCCGTTTTAAGCGACAGCGCCTGACCTTCCAATACACCGTTTACGTAATTTTGCCCGCTGCCCAATAGCTGGGGAGACCGCCATCCGACGATTGCAACGATTGATGCGAGAAAGAGCCACCAAGCGAGCCGAGGCCAGGGTGCGAGCGCCATGAGCCGTTGCGCCGACAGCAGCGAACGGTTGAATAGCCCGCCTAGAAGCGCTGAACAAACGCCCAACGGAACGAACGCAATTAGTAGTGACAATGGTGTGGTTCCGGAGATGGCCAAATGGAACGTTGGGTACTGCCCCAGTGCTGTGCGGCAAACCATGTCGGCAGCCAGACAAGCGACCGCTGTGGTAAAGAATCCCAGCGAGCCGAAGCGCCATTCCAATTCTTCGAGCACGAAAAACCACCCCGCGACAGGGGCATTGAATGCCGCAGCCAAGCCAGCTCCTCCCCCCGCAGCCACCAGAATCACACGATCGTCGCCTTGCTTTCCCGCCGTCAGGTTTGCCACGCACTGACCGATCGCGCCTCCCATGTGTACGCTCGGGCCGCCACGGCCGAGCACCAAGCCTCCGGTCACACCGATGACCGTGCTGAGAAACTTGACGACGAGTACTCGCAACCAGCGAAACGGGCGGCGTCCTTGAAGCACGATTTTCAAATGGGGAATGCCGCTGCCCGAGGATTCAGGAGCGAAGCGGAACACCAATCCGGCGGAGAGCATGATACCGATTAACGCCTGACCAAAAATGACCCAGGGTCCGGCATCCGGCATTTGCCGAGCTAACTCGATGATTCGATTGCGGAGAGATTCGCCCTGGTCCAGCAGTACATGAAATCCGACAGCGACACCGCCAGTCAGTACGCCGATCAAGATGGCCTCGACCATGAGGCGGTGTCGGCGTCGACTCAAGGGGATAAAGTGACTGCGCGTCCATGCTCGCCCTGTTGTGCGTTCGAACTTTCGATGTTCAATCCTCGCAGCGCTGGCCGCCGATGTCATGTGTTCTCCATTCGGTCAGTTAGAACTGGTAAGGATGTTGATTCAGCGCTTGCCGCTGAACAGCTAATGGACTCACGACGTACGACACTCCTGTGGGACGTCTCGGAAATGTCGGTGAAATATCGCCAGGCTTGCCCGTAAGAAGAACACTCAGTCTCCGTCCATGTTATTGGTTGCTGCTCCGCACTTAGGTCAGGGCGAGTGTGGAAGGAAGGTTCACCGAGCTTGCCAATGGCGTACTCATTCGAAGACACCGATAAAAAAATTTGCCATCAACGCTGGCGATGGCATCATAAGCGTAAAAGAATGTTTGTACAAACAGTGTTTGTGCCAAAAGACCCGAACGGAAAGCCCAATTTTCATGGTCGTTCGGAACTACAATCTCTTCCGGGCCTAGATGTCGACAGCAATAGCCCGATAACGATCGATTCGAGCCAACGTTCACCCACCCTCCCTAAAGTTAAGCAACGTACTAGTTCCATACGTCGACAGCCGATGACGAAGAAATCGACCGAAACATTTCACGCGAAACACCTCCAGACTTTCGAGCCGAAAGCCTGGGGGCATGAAGTCCTGAAACGCTTCAGATTGGTTTTCAAAGCGGTTCAGCAACATTCGCAATGGGTGGAAACCCAATGTGGTTTAACCAGCGCCCAGTTGTGGGCCATGTGGGAGCTATCGAGCAACCCAGGACTCAGGGTGACTGAACTGGCCAAAGCCATGTCGATTCATCACTCCACGGCTAGTAACTTGCTCGACAAGTTGGCCCGAAAAGGACTGATCACCAAAGAACGGACCAGTCACGATCAGCGTTTCGTCACGCTAACATTGACCCCGGAGGGGTTGGCGCTCATCGATAAAGCTCCCGCGCCGGCACAGGGCATCTTGCAACATGCGCTGTTCTGTTTATCAGATGTCGTACTTCAGTCCCTCGCCAAGGATCTGGATTCGCTCATTAAAGAAATGAAAATAAGAGATAAAGAAGCGGCTATGGAACCCCTTAACCCCATCGTTAGGACGAGACGCAAGGGCGCCAAGTCGCCAACTTCGGCGCAATAGCATGCCTTGGTGAAGTTTCGGTCGTTACGAATGCTCCGCTAGGCTTACTTAGCGTACGATTTTGTGTTCGCCTTGCTGACGCAGATAAGCCAAACCTAACATCACCGCGTCACATCTCGACTTGGCCCACTTCGTGATCCGATTCCAGGAAGACCAGTTGAGTGTCGTGGGCTGGGCTTGGTGGTCAGCTCATGTGTTTTGGAACTCTATCTAGATCGAGTTCGCCCTGACGCAGTTAATGCAAGAAGGCTCTCCGAAATCCCGTCTGAAAACGGCGCGCGGAATCAGTCGTTGAACATTTCGCTCAACGAGGTGGCGGTCAGCACACGTTCACCCCAGCGGAGCAAGGTGTCGGCATCTGCGGACTGGATACGTCCGTGAAGCACTGGCGAGTTCGGCATCACCGCTTCGATGAGCCTTCGCGGCGACTGGTGGGAAAACGCCTGCAGTAAATCGCTGTTTGGATCTACGAAAGTGGAACGGCTGCACGGGCAGCGCTTCAAGACCCGGCGCCAGGCCATGGACGAGGTCATCGCCTGGGTGCTCTGGTACAACCGGAGCAGACTGCACTCGACGCTGGCCTATGTCAGCCCCATGCAGTTCGAAGAAAACTGGCTGGCCAATCAACCCCAGCAAGCCCGTGCATGAGATCGGCTATGGGATACGGATTTCAGGGGCAAGGTCACCCAGCCTCCACCCTGCAAAATCCGCCATGCAATGCCTGCATCCGCCTAATTCTCAAAGCGCTTTTTGAAAAGACGTGGCAATGCGAACCACATTAGTGTCGAAACCTTTCACCAACCTTTCAGGGCCACGGCGGAGAGAATCGATGAGAATCCTATTGGTGGAGGACGACGCAACCCTGGCGGATGGGCTTTTGAATAGCCTCGTCCAGTCTGGCTTCGACCTCACATTGGCGGTGACCGCCTCCAATGCCGATAGCGCCATGCGCACCCAGTTGTTCGACCTGGTTATCCTCGATCTGGGGTTGCCCGACGGGGATGGGCGCGAGGTGCTGAGGTCGCTTCGGACCAGGAAGTGCCCGACGCCCGTGTTGATCCTAACCGCGCGGGACGGCATCAACGACCGGGTCGGCGGGCTCGAATCGGGCGCTGACGACTACATGGTTAAACCTTTCGAACTCCGCGAACTGGAAGCGCGGGTCCGGGCGCTGATCCGCCGCAGCCATGGGGGTTTCAACCACGAGATCGCCTTTGGCCGTTTGGTGCTGGACACCGCCAGCCATCAGGTTTCGGTCGATGGCGAGCCGATGCTGCTCCCCTCCCGTGAGTACGGCGTATTGGAAGCTTTGTTGTTGCAGGCGGGCCGGGTCGTGAGCAAGGACCGTATCGCCCAGCGCCTGACCGTGCGACAGGAGGAACTGGCGGACAACGCCATCGAGGTCTACGTGCATCGCCTGCGCAAGCGCCTCGATCCGCTGGGTATCAACATCAGGACCTTGCGCGGACTGGGATATTTATTGGAGATGGACGCGAATGCGTAAGCCGCAAAGCCTCAGGAAGCAATTGCTGCTAAGGCTGACATTGCCCTTGACCGTGGTGGTCGTCCTAGATACTGCCGTGTCCTACTTCGTGGCTCTGCATTATACCAACCAGGCCTATGACCGCTGGCTCTTGGATTCCGCCCGCTCCTTGGCGCAGGAGGTCAAGGCCTACAAGGACAAGGTCACGTTCGAACTGCCGGCCATCGCAGTGGAGGTATTTCGCTGGGACGATACCGACAAGACCTTCTTCAAGGTGGAATCCGAGGCGACAGGCTTCATGGCCGGCGACAAAGGACTCCCCAGCCCCAAGCTCGACACCCTGGAAAAAATGCAGCCGTATTTCTCAGATGGCGAATTTCAGGGCCAGCCGGTCCGGGTCGTGTCCGTGGTAACGGAACCAACGGAGGCGTCCGGCGAGGCGTTGATCTCCGTGGCGGAGACTCTGCGCAAGCGGCGGAGCATGATGAAGGAAATCCTCCTGGCAGTGGCCCTTCCCCAGGTGCTACTGGTCCTCGTCACCGGACTGCACTTTTGGACCGGCATCAACCGGGGACTCAAGCCCCTGCGCGACTTGGCCGGCATGATCGCCCGGCGCTCGCCCAAGGAATTGAGCCCCATCCCTGATTCCGGGGTTCCCCTGGAGGTGCGCTCCCTGACCCGAACCATAAACGAGTTGTTACGGCAACTAGCCGAGGCGATGGCCGCCCAGCGTCGGTTCATCGAGAACGCCGCCCACCAGTTGCGCACCCCATTAGCGGGACTCAAGATCCAAGCCGAGCGGGCCTTGCGGGCCGATGGCCCGGAGCACATGCGGCCCGCCCTTGGGCGGATCAAAAGTTCCGCCGACCGGGCGTCCCACCTCACCACGCAATTGCTGGTGCTCGCCCGCTCCGAAACCAGCATGGATGGCACACACCCCTTCGCCCCGGTCGACCTCTGTCAACTGGCGCGGGAAACCTGTATGGAGTGGGTACCCAAGGTTCTGGACCTGGGGATGGACCTGGGCCTCGAGGAAGCAGACGGACCCGCGCCGGTCACTCGGGGCGATCCGACCTTGCTGCGGGAATTACTGAACAATCTGATCGACAACGCCATTTGCTATGGCTCCGAACGGGGGCAGATCTTAGTCTCAGTCGGGAAGGAGCCATCACCCTCCCTAGCGGTGGAGGACGGGGGAATGGGGATTCCCGACGCGGAGCGCGAACGGGTGTTCGAGCGCTTCTACCGCATTCCGGGCAGTCCCGGCGAAGGTTGCGGGCTGGGGCTCGCCATCGTCAGGGAGATCGCCGAACTCCACGCGGCCCGAATCGATATCGGCCCCAGCCCCGGCCGCCGCGGAACCCGCATCGAGGTCATCTTCGGCCGGGAAGCCGGACAGTAAATCAACAAGTTCCCCTGCGCCTCGTGGGGGTATCGAAAGGTTCATGAAAGCTTGGCGGCGTAGGCTGGGAAGCCGCCATCGAAATCACCCTCATGAACCTCTCCAGCTTGACTTTGACCGTCGGATCGAATTTGCCGGTTCCCTTGCGCGCCCGCCATGACCATGCGCCCGGAGATGGAAACCCGCCCGTCCGCAAGGAATCGGAGTAACCCCCCATGGAAAACCTGATCCGAATCGCTCTCAAGCAACGCTTGATCGTGCTCGTCATCGCCCTGGCGCTTCTGGCCGCCGGCATCTCGGCCATGCGCCAATTGTCGGTGGACGCCTTTCCCGACGTGACCAACGTCCAGGTGCAGGTGGCGGCGAAGGCGCCGGGGCGTTCTCCGGAGGAGGTGGAGCGCTTCGTGACCGTGCCCTTGGAAATCGCCATGACCGGCCTGCCGGGCTTGGTGGAGATGCGCTCGGTGAACCGCAACGCCCTCTCGCAGATCGTCCTGGTGTTCACCGACCAAACCGACGTGTACTTCGCCCGGCAATTGGTGCTGGAGCGGATGATCGAAGCCGCCGCCAACCTGCCGGAAGGGGTGACGCCCGTCCTCGGGCCGGTGTCCTCCGGGCTGGGCGAGGTCTA
The DNA here is from genome assembly GCA_037367405.1 of Ottelia alismoides. Classification (NCBI taxonomy): domain Eukaryota; kingdom Viridiplantae; phylum Streptophyta; class Magnoliopsida; order Alismatales; family Hydrocharitaceae; genus Ottelia; species Ottelia alismoides. The sequence continues at coordinate 234,197 of JAZKJV010005163.1, read as the reverse complement.
CCAGTACACCCTCGAACGTCCCGACGATGGCGACCGGGCGCTGAGCGTGGAGGAGCTGACCGCCCGGCGCACCATCCAGGATTGGGTGGTGCGGCCCCTGCTGCGGGGCATTCCGGGCGTGGCCGAGATCAATTCCATCGGCGGCTACGAGCGCCAGTACCAAGTGTTTCCCGACCCCGACCGGCTGCGCCATTATGGCCTGACGCTCAGAGACGTTTACACGGCTTTGGCCTTCAACAATGCCAACAGCGGGGGTGGCAAGCTACCCCACTACGCCCGGCAATCCCTGATCCGTGGCGTCGGTCTGATCGAAGGGGTGGAAGATATCGATGACATCATGCTAAAGGAGGTCAAAGGCACGCCGGTCTTCATCCATGACGTCGCCGAGGTGCGCATCGGCGCCGCCGTCCGCTCCGGGGCAGTCATCAAAAACGGCGTCACGGAATCCACCGGGGGCATCGTGATGATGATGCGGGGCGGCAACGCCAAGCGGGTGGTAGGCGACATCAAGGCGCGGGTCGAGGAAATCAACGAGCAGGGGATGTTGCCGGACGGACTCAGGATCGTGCCCTATTACGACCGCTCTCTGTTGGTGGACGCGGCCATCCACACGGTGGGCAAGGTGCTGATGGAAGGCATCGCCCTGGTGATCATTGTGCTGTTCCTGTACCTCGGCGATATACGCTCTAGCCTGATCGTGGTGGCGACCCTTATCATCACGCCGCTCTGCACGTTCATGGCGATGAACCACTTCGGCATCTCGGCCAACCTCATGTCCTTAGGGGGGCTCGCCATCGCCATCGGCATCATGGTGGACGGCTCGGTGGTGGTGGTCGAGAACGCTTTCCACCATCTCAGCGCGGCGGCGGATCATCCCCGGGACCGCCATTTGACGGTTCTGCTTGCCGCGACCGAAGTTGCCATCCCGGTGCTGTTCGGCGTCGGCATCATCTGCTTGGTGTTCCTGCCGTTGATGACTCTGGAAGGCATCGAGGGCAAGCTGTTCGCGCCCCTGGCGTACACCATCGCCATCGCCTTGTTCATTTCGCTGATCTTTTCCCTGACGCTCTCGCCGGTGCTGTGCGCCTATGTACTGAGGGGCGGTTCTGAGCACGACACCCGCGTCATCGCCATAATGAAGCGGCCCTATCTAGCCCTGTTGAATTTTGCCCTCGACAACCCAGTCAAGGTGGTGCTGTCCGCAGTCGCGACCTTGGCGCTGAGCCTCGCCCTGGTGCCGTTCCTCGGCACATCGTTCATCCCCGAGATGAAAGAGGGCACCATCGTGACAGGCATCAACCGGGTGCCTAACATTTCGCTTGATGAATCGATTAGCATGGAGACCGAGGCAATGCGAATGGTGATGGAGGTTCCCGGGGTCGCCATGGCCGTGTCCCAGCTTGGCCGCGCCGACAATCCCACCGACACCCAGCCGGAGAACGAGTCCACGCCGATTCTGACGATCAAGCCACGGGATCAACTGCCCGAAGGCTGGAGCCAGGACACCATCATGGAAAAGCTACGGGATAAACTGAGCGTGCTGCCGGGCGTGCAAATTGTCATGGCCCAGCCGATTTCAGACAAAGTGGACGAAATGGTGACCGGAGTACGATCGGATATCGCCATCAAACTGTTCGGCGACGACCTCCGCGTACTCAAGCACACCGCCGACGAGATCATCAAGGTGCTCAACACCGTGGCGGGCACCACCGACATCCGGGTGGAACGGCTCAGCGGCCAGGACACCCTGACCATCGACATCGACCGCCGCGCCATCGCCCGGTACGGCATCAACGTGGCCGATATTAACGACATCATCGAAACGGCCATCGGTGGACGGGTTGCCACCGACATTTTCGAGGGCGAGCGTCGCTTTTCGGCGGTGGTGCGGTTCCCGAAGGGCTTCCGGGATAGCCAGGAGTCCATCAATGAAATCCTCCTGAAATCGCCCAATGGCGCTCTGATAAGGCTCGAAGACTTGGCGACCGTCAAGGAGGTGGATGGACCCGCCCAAATCAGCCGAGAAATGGCCAAGCGCCGCATCGTCATCGGAGCCAACGTCCAGGGCCGCGACTTGGGCGGCTATGTCGCCGAGTTGCAGAAGGTGGTGGTCGAGAAGGTGAAGCTGCCGCCCGGCTATTTCCTGAAGTGGGGCGGACAATACGAGAACCTGGAACGGGCCATGAACCGTCTGAAACTCATCATCCCCATCACCATCGGCGCGATCTTCTTCCTGTTGTTTCTGCTGTTCAACTCCCTGCGGTTCGCGGCCCTGATCATCCTGGTGCTTCCGTTCGCCTCCATGGGCGGTATCTTCTCGTTGTTCCTCTCCGGGGAATATGTCTCGGTGCCCGCCTCGGTGGGCTTCATCACCTTGTGGGGTATTGCGGTGCTGAACGGGGTCGTGCTGGTGTCCTATATCCGCGGCTTGAGAAACCGTGGCGTGGCATCCCGCCAGGCCCTGGCGGAAGGCTGCAAGCAGCGGTTCCGGCCCGTGATGATGACCGCAACCGTCGCCATGCTGAGCCTGATCCCGTTCCTGTTCTCCACGGGACCGGGATCGGAAGTCCAACGCCCCCTTGCCATCGTGGTGATCGGCGGGCTGATTTCATCCACGTTGCTTACCTTGGTGGTGTTGCCAGCCTTGTATCGCTGGTTCGAGGGGCGCGAGGCATAAAGCCGGTTCACGATCGAATAACCTAACGAAAATTAAAGGAGGGCGACGATATGCCTCAAGCAGCTCCCGCCGCTAGGGCAAGTTTCCGCTTCAACCGGGAGTCGCGCCCAATACGGTCATCGAAGTAAATCGGGGACGGTAAAACATCAATGGCAGCAATGGCTAGCACTGCTGTCGTTTCGAGATTTGCTCGGAAAATGACCGCAATGAGCGCGAAAGCGCCCTTCCTCTGGAATGGAGTTTGGACCGGCGACGACTCGGAGCGCCGCCGGTCCCGCGAGGACTAAACTTCCGTTTGCTCGGAAAGCTCCAAGGCATCGTCGAATTCGATTCCCAGGTAGCGAACCGTACTCTCAAGCTTGGTATGGCCCAGCAATAGCTGAACCGCGCGCAGGTTTTTCGTCCGCCGATAAATCAGCGTCGCCTTGGTCCGGCGGAGTGTGTGGGTTCCATAGACCGCCGGATCAAGGCCAATGGACGCCACCCAGCGAGCCACGATTCGCGCGTATTGCCGCGTCGATAAGTGCGGCGATTCATGCAGGCGGCTCGGAAACAGATACTGATCCGACTTGAGGTTGGCTTCACGCAGCCACTGGGTCAGGGCCGTGCGGGTTTGCTCCGTGATCTCGAACTGCACGGGTCGGTGCGTCTTCTGTTGCATGACCATGGCGCGGTTGGCGACACGGCCACCCTGACTGACGTCCGAAACGCGGAGGCCGACCAGATCGCAACCTCGCAGTTTGCTGTCGATGGCGAGATTGAATAAGGCCAGCTCCTTGGCGTGTTGGGCCATTTCCAGGCGGATCCGGATAGACCAGATTTCCTGAAGCTTCAGCGGCGGCTTTTGCCCAACCAGTTTGCCCTTGTTTCAGGGCACGGCACCGGCGCGACGAGAGGGTTGAGTTGACGTATGCATGAGAGGCTCCTTTGAGCGGATGAAGGAACCTCCGAACATGAAACAAGCTGAGTAGATTGCCGCACTCGGCGGGCGGGCAGCAATCCCGGCTGAATGCGCCGCGCGGAATCAGTCGTCGAACATCTCGCTCAACGAAGTGGCGGTCAGCACCCGCTCACCCCAGCGGAGCAAGGTGTCGGCGTCGGCGGACTGGATACGTCCGCGTTCAAATTCGCTCAAGGGGCCAAAGCGAAGTTCGATCTGCCTCAGCAATAGCGTGGCTTCGCCCTGTTGTCGACCTTTTTCCAAGCCTTGTTCTAATCCTTGTTCTAAACCTTGTTCTAAACCTTGCTCCAAACCTTGCCGCTTCCATTCCTCGGTCCATTCGATGACGCGTTCGGCCAACATGCTCTGTACCTCTTGCAATTCGTTGATGCCATTTAATTCTACGCTAGGCATGCGGCCCGGCAAGAAAACCCGCTTCAGCCAAACCGTGAACGCCCGCCGCAAGGAACTTTGGTCGGGGGCTTCCAGCCAGGTGATCAGCACCGCCAGAATGCGCTCAACATCTTGCGGTGTCCGGCTGTTTTCCATCCGGAACAGCGCGGCCGCCAAGTTGCGGAGTGGCGCCAAGTCGCTCTCGGCGTAACTGCCTTCATCGAGCAAAAGGTAGCGGAAATGGGGCAGGAAACGTTGGAGTCTAGCAGGCACTGGCGCAATCAGATCGGCGATTTCTTCCGGTGCGTCCCAGCGGCGATTGCCGTTAGAGAGAACGATCGGCAGCACCGGCGGCAGCCAGCCTTCCGTCGTCAAGGACTCTTTGCGAATCAAATCCTGATAAAGCAAGGCAACGTACGCGAGCGTCCGCACCGCCATATGCCGATCGATTCGCGATTGAAATTCGATCAGCAAATAGACGTACAGCGTCTCGCGGCCGAAGCGGAGTCTCCAGATGACGTCGCTCTCGCGTTCGCGGAGATCCTCGGCGACGTAGCTGCTGCCGACCCGTTCGAGGGTGCTGAAGTCGAGGTCTTGGACCCAATCCTCGCGGACAAAGCCCCGAATCAGATCGGCGACCATCTCGGGATGCGAAAACAGCAGCTTGTAACTTTGATCGTGATCCATGCGGTCAGTTTACCGCAGCTCTGATCCCCAAAAATCAAGGCAGAACGGCTGACGGATGGGATGTGGCGGTAAGAAGGAGAAAACGGTCATCACCGATCTAAAATCGCTATTGGCGGGTCTGACCGCTTTCGCAAGATTAGCGGCCAATGTAAATTGGATGTCAGCAACTTTTTCGGATTCCAGACAGAGTCGCAGCCGGCGGAACCAGTCCAATGGTCAGATCGCTTCGAGGCATTTTTGGAACACCCCTCGTCTTTACAGACGGAAGCGCGTAACGCGACGCTCGGATCGCTTTCCTGTTCGCTTGGCCGAGAAAAACACCGCGACGGCGGCTAAGTCTCAGATTTGTAACACAGTCGTGCGAGTATTCGGCGATTGTCCGCCCTGCTTAGTTTCGGAGTCTTCCAATGAACAAAACCATCAGCCTGGCCGTTGGCCTGCTGCTATCCAATTTGGCTGCCGCCGCGCCGACCTTCGTCAACGGCTTGACGATTGGCGGCGATACGCCGGATCTCTCCGGCGGTTCCAATTTTGACCGTCGCGTCGGGTTCTTTTCCGATCTTTACTACGATGCCAACCGCAACGAATGGTGGGGGCTGTCCGATCGCGGCCCCGGCGGCGGAACGCTGTCGTACGAAACCCGCCTGCAGCGCTTCACGCTCGGTGTCAACAGCAGCACCGGCGCCATTTCCAACTTTCAGATCGCGCAGACCATCAAGTTCAGCAACGCCGGTTCGCCGATGAACGGCTTGGCGCCGAATCCGGCGAACACGCTTGGAAATGCGCTTGATCCGGAGGGTTTTGTCGTCAACCCCAAGACCGGCCATTTCCTGGTGTCCGACGAATACGGCCCTTCGCTGAACGAATTCGACCGCAATGGCAACTTGGTACGGCAGTACACGATCCCGGCCAACCTGGTTCCCAAGGTCGGCGGCAATACCGATTACACCAGCACGCCGCCGACGCTGACCAGCGGCCGCGAGCCAAACCGGGGCTTTGAGGGACTGGCGATCAGTCCGGACGGCAATTTCGCTTATGCGGTGCTGCAGAACGGCACCATCCAGGACGGCTGGAGCGCTTCCAGCCGCGGCCAGTTCACCCGGATCGTCAAGTTCGACACCGGCACCGGTCAAGCGGTCGGTCAGTATGCCTACCAACTGGACCGCGCCGGGCAAGGTCAGGGAATTTCCGCGCTGGTCGCCTTGGGCGGCGACAAGTTCCTGATCCTGGAGCGCAATAATCGTGGCATCGGCGTCGGCGCGACACTCAACACGGCCGATAAGAGCGTTTACGAGATTGACCTCGCCAACGCCACCGACGTCAGTAACGTCAACCTGCCCGCCAGCGGCGCCTTTACCGGGGCGGTAGCCAAGTCCGCGTCCAAGTTCATGGACCTCGACGCCAATACCTTGGCAGCGTTGGGCAACAAGTCGCCGGAAAAGTGGGAGGGTTTGGCCATCGGGCCTAAGCTGGACGATGGCGGCTATCTGATTCTGGCCGGCACCGACAACGACTATTCGGTCACCCAGAACGGCACCGGCACGCAATTCGACGTTTGGTTCGACTTCACCAAGCCTGATCCGTACGCGGCATCGATTCAGTGTCCGGTCGGCTCGACCCTGAATTGCTTTCTGACCACCGGCGGCACGCCGGCCAGCCTGACGGACAGTTTCGCGCTGCTGCCCGGCGTCCTGCATGCCTACAAGGCCTCCGGCGCGGATTTGGCCGGCTACGTCGCGCCGGTTCCGGTACCAGCGGCGGTTTGGCTATTCGGCAGCGCATTGGCGCCGCTGGTCCTGCGCGCGCGTCGCAGTCACGGCGGGCAAACCGCTTAAGCGTTACTGCCGGGGAGCGTCGGGGACCGTCCCGCCGCTCCACCCTTCGTCCCGTCAGACCACCTCGGATGGGGATCGACAGACTCTCGGCGCAGAGCGATTTGACCATTCGCTCTTGCGCCGGTTGCCTCTTGTCGCCGCGCCGAACGGCCGTCGTTTTTACGTCATGTTGAGTCGCTAGTCTTGACGGCGCCTTGATCACCAGCCCTTAGCGGAGCATGACATGACCGACGTCCCCGACACCAAAACCCAGCTCATTCTGCCCAATACCTCCCGGCGGCGCTTCATGCGCGACGTCGGTCTGGTCACCGCAGCCAGCTTTGTTCCCAGCGCCCTGCGGACCGCTTGGGCCACGACCGACGGCAAACCCAGCGACCTCTTCACGCTGGGCGTCGCGTCCGGCGACCCCAGCCCGCATGGGTTCGTCCTCTGGACCCGGCTAGCGCCGGACCCGTTGAACGGCGGTGGCATGGACGACCGCGATTATCCGGTCACCTGGCGGGTCGCCATTGACCCGGCGATGCGCAAGGTGGTCAGACAAGGTGTCGAGGTCGCCTGTGCGCGGCGCGGCCATGCGGTGACGGCGGAAATCGGCGGTCTGGAGCCGGATCGCTGGTACTACTACGATTTTGGTTACCGGGGCGCGCGTAGCCGCATCGGGCGCGCCCGGACATTCCCGGGCCATGGCGCCCGCGCCGAACGACTGCGCTTTGCGCTCGTGTCCTGCCAGGACTATCAGGCCGGCTATTACGCCGCCTACCGCGACATCGTCGCGCAAGACCTGGATTTCGTCCTGCATGTGGGCGACTACATCTACGAATACGCCGCCGACCCCAAGGTGCCGCTGGAACGGCGCCATACCGGCAATGAAATTGCCTCGGTCGCGGATTACCGCAACCGCTACGCGCTCTATCGCCTCGACGCCGACTTGCAGGATGCTCACGCGGCCTTCCCGTTTGTCCTGACCTTCGACGATCACGAGGTCGACAACAATTACGCGGGGCTTATTCCCGAAGACGACCAAACCGCAGCGGCCTTCCGCGAACGGCGCCGCAACGCCTATCAGGTCTATCGGGAAACAATGCCGCTGGCGCGTCGCGTCCGGCTCCGCGCCGACGAGTTAAGCCTCTACCGGCGGCTGCGATTCGGCAAGCTGGCCCAGTTCCTGGTACTTGACAGCCGGCAGTTCCGCAGCAATCAGCCATGCAACGACGGTCTGCAGGTTCTACAGGCCTGCCCGCAAATCCTCGACCCGACGGCGACCCTGTTGAGCGCGGAGCAGGAAGCTTGGATGTTCGACCAGTTGGCGGATTCATCGGCCAATTGGAACGTACTGGCCCAACAAGTGATGATGATGAGGTGGGATTTGGGGGTCCTGACCGGACAACCCGTGAACTTCTTCAACGTCGATGCGTGGGACGGCTATCAGGTGGCTCGCGACCGAATCATGCAGTTCCTGCATAACCGGTCGATTCGAAACCCAGTCGTCCTGACCGGCGACATTCATTCATCCTGGGCGGCGGAATTGAAGCGCGACTTCAGTGATAGTCAATCGCCGGTGGTCGGCGCGGAGTTCGTCTGCACGTCGATCAGTTCCACCTTCGGTGACGCCAACGATGCAGCGGTACGGCTGACTCTCGCATCGAATCCGCATATCAAGTTCTTCGATGGACTGCACCGGGGTTATGCGCTCTGTACGGTGACGCCGGATGCCTGGCGCACCGACTTCCGCGCCGTGGAGCGGGCCGCCGACGCGGTTTTCACCGTGCCAAGCGCCGACCTGGCGGTCACCACGCTCGCTTCGTTCGGTCTGAAGGCGGATCAACCGGGACTGACCCGTCTGACCTAGTATTCCTGACGGGCTGAATCGCCCGGTCGTGCCGACTTGCCCGACCTAAACCGGGCTAGGAACCGCTACCCGGCGGAAATCACTTCCGCCGGGGACCCGCGACCGGACGTTTAGGGCGACTTAGTCACCGTCCGGCCCGTTGTGGCAGGTATAGCAGCCCACCTGCGTGCCTTTCGGCAAGCGCTTGGTCCGTCCCTCGATATTGAAGCTCCGATCGGTGGTCGTGCTGGACAGCACCGTGCCACGCAGATCCGCGCCATGACAGGCTTGGCAAGCCGCGGGGTTACTCTCGAAGAGACTCTCGTGGCCGCCGTCGGCAAACTTCGCATCACCGATGACATGCAATCCGTGCGGACCATTCAGGGCGTTCGAACCGCTGCGCGGCAGCGAGCCGGCCTTATGGCAGGTCGTACACTCGGCGATCGTGCCGATATGACCTTGCAACTGGGTCGCCGTGACGTCGTCGTTGGCAGTCGTCCCTGGCGTGCCGGGCCAAATGGCGTGAGTCGAACCATGACAGGCTTCGCAGGCGACGCCACCGTGACCTTTGCTATGGCGGAACAGCTTGTTGGGCTCTTCGGCGAAGCGGGTATTGGTGGCGAGCAGCGGCGAAGCGGCCGGATCAGCCGGATCGTAAGCCAGCATCAGCCGCAGGCCGTCGCTGGCTAGGGTTCCCTGAGTCGCGTGATTGACGGCGTCACCGGTATGGCAGGATTGGCAGCGTGGTTCGTCAAGCCAGGGAATGCGTGTACCGCCCAGATGCGCGACCGCAGGATTGATCGGCCCATAGCTTTTCAACGGTGCTGCGGCGCCCACCGAACTCATCGAGCCGTGGCAGTTTTGGCAGGTGACTTCATCGGTCATGGCGCCCCGCAGGCACTTTGTGTTGGCGCCAGGGTGACACTGATAGCAGGCTTGCTGGTCATCCGGAGGAACCCCCACACCCGCCACCGGAGCCGGTGCATCGTAAACCGTCTTGCCGCTGCCGTTATCGATCTTGCCGGCGTGGAACTTGTGCATGACGGCCGACATCATCGGCTTACCCACTTGCTCGCCCACCGGACCGGTTCCGCCCAGGTCCAAGGCCGGTGAGTAATGGCAACTGGCACATAGCACCGGGGTGGAATTCTTCAGGTTGGTCCCCTCATCCGCGTCATGCAGAATGAGGATATTGGTGCGCGCCTGACGGTCCAGATCCGGATCGCTGGACCAGGCGAGTCCCGCTTCGCGGGCCGCAAGCTTTCCGGTCGCGTGACAGTTGCCGCAGTCGGTCTCCTCCGACACCGGCAGGACCGTGTCCGTCGCGGCCAAGGCGGCTCCGGCCGCGTTCCGCGCCGTAACGCGCATCAGTGGATAGTGGTTGATTAAACCCGCATCATCCGTGGGAATGATCGGAATACCGCCTGCCGAGAACAGACCCAACCCAGCATCCCAGTCGAAACCGGTCTTGTCGGCGACAGCCGTGCCGGTCGGCACATCGCCCGGCATGTAGAGGCCCTTCAAACCTTGGCCAGGTGCCAGTACGGCACCGAACAATTGCGTCGAAAACTCCCAGAAGTTGGTTTTGCCCAGGCTATGGGAATTGATCGAACCCGTCGCATCCGCGATCGGGGAGTATTGCAATTTGATGCCGTCAGCGTTGGACAATAGCTTCGGCTTGCCGCTCGAATCCTGCCCGATCACCTGCGCGTTGACCACGTTGAACGGCGGCAGAATCGAGAACACCGAGAAATCCTTGTCGACGCAGTGCATGCCCAGATCATTGTTGGCAAACACCTTGAAGTTGCTAAGCCCCGACGTTCCGCCGCCGTTGCTGCCTCCAGTGCCTCCGCCTCCACCGCCGCTTGGCTGGTAGGTCCAGGCTTTACCCGTACTGGATTCGCCGTTGGCATTGACCACCCGCAGGTCGACTAACCCGCTACCCGCAGGCGCGGTCACGACGATGCGCGCACGGCTCCAGGATGACGGCCGACTGGCCTTAGCGGTGCCGAAGTAGACGCCAGACGAATTCCGGTAGGACGATCCAAAGTTTTGTCCGGTGATCGTCACGATGGTCCCCGCTCGACCCGATGTTGGCGAGAAGGACTGAATGATCGGCGTTGCCGCCCATGATTCCGCGACGTGGAAAACCGCCCAAAGCGGCAAGAAAAAGACGACAAACAAACGACTTAGGACGGGCATGATCTCCCCCGAGACGGGTTGGCAAATGCATTTCTCGGGATGAACCCCTTAAGATTTTTCCCTTTGAGGAACGCGCGGGCGCATCACAAAGACGATACCCATAATCACTCATGAGTGACGTCCGTGCTTTGATCTGGGTCAATTAATTAACGCCAACTTTGTGCCAGACGCGAAAGAGGCCGATTCGGAGCCCATTCACTCGCTTTGTTGCAAGGTTGTTCGTATTGCGCTGGCGTTTCCGTGGCCTGCTTTCGGTTCGCGGCCCGCCATCTCGGCCACGACGTAATTCAGGCGTTTCAGGTTTTTGTGGAAGATGGTCGTGTCGGCCTGGGTTTCGCTGACGCTTCCCAGTTCACTCAACGGCACCAGCGCGCCACCCGCGCCACGCACCCGCAGCAGGCCCAGGTCCGCCATGCTGGAGCGCGCCGCGCGCGGCAGGCGCACATCGATTTCCAGCGGCAGACGCTCGGCGCCGCCATGCACCACCCGGGCGGTTCGTCCGCCCAGCGCGGCTTGCAGGGTGTCCGCCACCTGCTGAACGGTGACGCCATTCAACGCAGCCTTGTCGCGGTTCAGCCGGTAACGAACCACGCGTTGCGGCTCGTCGACGTAATCATCGACATCGACCATGCCGCGAATGCCGGCGACCCGGTCGCGCACCTGCTCGGTCACGTGGGCCAGTTGCGTGTTGTCGGCGTCCAACGGGCCATAGACCTCGGCGACAAAGGTCGCCAGTACCGGCGGACCGGGCGGTGTCTCGACAATCTTGATCCGCGCGCCAAACGGTTTGGCGATGGCATTCAGCTCCGGCCGCAACCGCAAGGCAATTTGATGCGACTGCTGGGCGCGGCGCGCCTGACTCAGTAGATTGATGCGGATATCGGCCTGCCACGGATCGCCGCGCAGGTAGTAGTGGCGAACCATACCGTTGAAGTCCATGGGCGAGGCCTGGCCGACATAGGTTTCGAAATCGGTGACTTCATTCACTCGCGCCAGGTGCTGGCCCAACGCCCGCGCCACGGCGTCGGTATCCTCCAACGTTCCGCCGCGCGGCATGTCGATGACCACCTGCAACTCGTTCTTGTTGTCGAACGGCAGCAGCTTGAGCGGCACGACGCGAAATACCGCCAGCAGCGCCGAGCCGGCAAAGGCGATCAGCACCAGCCGGAGGAACATCTTGGCGCGCGCCGGCCGCCGCAACAGGCCGCCCAGGGTACGGTCGTAAAAGCGAAACAGCCCGGTGTCGGTTTCCTCGCTGGGATCATCGTGGCCGTACTCACTTTTGAGCAGGTGAAACGTCGCCCAGGGCGTGACGGTAAACGCGACCAGCAGCGACACCAGCATGGCGATGGGCACGTTGAACGCCATTGGCGCCATGTACGGTCCCATCATGCCGGTGATGTAGAACATCGGCAGGAACGACACGATCACCGTGAAGGTCGCGAATATCGTCGGTGGGCGGACTTCGTTGACCGCTGTCAGCGTCGCTTGCAACGGCGGCTCGCGGCGCAACTTGAAGTGGCGGAAGATGTTCTCGACATCGACAATGGGATCGTCGACCAGCAGCCCCAGCGACAGGATCAAGGCGAACAGGGTGACGCGATTGATCGTGTTGCCGAAAAGCAAATCGCAAAGTAGTGAACCGCCCCGGGTTTTGCGGAGGCTCCAACGCATGAGAAGAAAGAGCCTCCGCAAAACTCGGGGCGGTTCACATTACTATCGATAGGAACTCTGAAAAACTCCCTGCCTTAGGCTCAATTGATGTGAACTGTAGTTTGATGGATGAAGCAGACGACCTCTTCAAAAGCTCTCCAAGAAAGGCCGTAAATCAATTTCATGAGTCCATGCCGACCTTGGTTGGCAGTGCAGAGCCCAATAGATCTGGGCAATGGCCTCAGGATCGATTAACCCGTTGTCTCCTTTGGACGCGACGAAGTCTGGAAACTGCCCGCGGGCCCGATCACCGTCAATGACGCCATCGATGATGGCGTGAACCACATGTATACCTTTGGGGCCAAACTCACGAGCCAAACCTTGGGCGACAGCTCGCAGACCGGCCTTGGCAGCGGCGAACGCAGTAAACGGCGGACGGGCGCGCGTGGACGCAGTGGCGCCGGTGATGAACAGGCTGCCGCGTTTTCTCGGTAGCATCGCCCGCACCGCTTCGCGGCCGGCGAGGAATCCGCCCAAGGTATTGCGGCGCCAGAGGTCTTCGAACATTTCGGCACTGGTATCCAAAAGTGGCGCGCGGGCGTTGCTGTCGATGTTGTAGGCCACGAGTTCCAGGGCCGATTCGGCTGCGACGGTGCGGAACAGGCGCACGACCTCTTCCTCGATCGTGGCGTCCGCAACCCAGGGAATGGCGCGGCCGCCCCGCTGCGCGATGGTGGCGGCGGCGCGCTCCAGCTTGGCTGCGGTCCGGCCGACCAGGTAAACCGCCAAACCCTCGCCAGCGAAACGCCGGGCTAGCGCCGCGCCCAATCCTTGTTCCGGACCGACTCCCAGAACCATCGCCGAGGGTTGCAGCGGCGTGCTCATGGATGATCCGCCGTTCCGGCCGGCGCGAGTTCCACGATCACCATTTCCGCGTCGCTGCCGCCAATGCTTTCCACCGTCATGGCCCCGCCGGTTTCCCAGAATACGTCTCCGGGTCCGTAGACCTTGACCTGCCCGCTGTCTTCCACCCGCAGCCGGCCGTTCAGCACGTAACGGGGACCGGGGCCTTCGTGGGTGTGCAGCGGCGTCTTGTAGCCCGACGGGAAACGCACGCGGATCACGCGGGTTTCCACGTCCTTGGTCGGCAGGCTGACGAACTTTTTCAATAGGGTTTGGCGCGCCACACCGGCGGGGAGTTCGTCCGCGGCAACCGGACCGCCGGGTACCGCCGTGATGGCGGCTACGGCGAACATCGAAAGAAAATTAGGCTTGGGCTTCATACATAACCTCGAATTTTTCGTGGGCGAAAAGTCCAGCCGGTGCAAGGGCGCGACCGGCTGGAGGGTTTCGTCTGCAAGCGCGGGAACCGGGCTCCAGCCGCTCTGGGTGACTCCGACTAGGCGACGCGGCCGGCCTTCATGGCTTCCGGCACTTCCACCAACTTGCCGGTTCTGACGTCGTAGATGAAGCCGTAGATCGGGATATAGTTGGGCACCAGGGAGTGGTTGCGAATGCGCAGCACGTCCTCCACCACGCTTTGCTCGTTGTTCTTGATAGTCAGCCAGTTGATGTACTTGCCGTCGGCGGAACCCGGATAGGCGCCGTTATCGTGCCAGCCGCTGGCGTCGACGCTGGCGGTGTCCAGACTGCTGGAGAGCAGGTCGCCCATGATGTCGTTGGTGAACAGCTCCATGCCGCAATCGGTGTGATGAATGACGAACCATTCCTGAGTGCCCAGCAGCTTGTGGGAAATCACCAGGGAGCGAATGGCGTCGTCGCTGGCGCGGCCACCGGCATTGCGTGTGACGTGGGCGTCGCCCTCGGACAGACCGGCGTACTTGGCGGGGTCCAAGCGCGCGTCCATGCAGGTCAAAATGGCGAAGCCGCGGGCCGGCGGCAGGGGCAGATGGCCCTTGTCGAAGGTGGACACATAGCCGTCGTTGGCTTTCAGGACTTCGGTCAGGATATTGCTCATGTTAGTTTCTCCTAAATGTTCTTTGTTTTTGGTTTGGGTACTTCAGGCGCGGCTGAACACGAGACCGAAATTATTGGCCGGCATGAGGATTTTCTCGCTCAGCGCTAAGGCGTGGTCGTGCGCGGCTTTCTCCAGATCGCCGATATCCTTGAGGCCCCATTCGGCAACCCCGGCGGAATGGATCATCTGATCGAACTCCTGGTTTGACTCGGTAATGTACTGGCCGTGGTCCTTGAAAGGCCCATAGATAAAGAGAAAACCGTCCTTGTGCAGCAGGCTCGCGGCGCATTTCATCATCCCATCGGCCACGGAAATGGGCGCGACCTGGAAGATATTGATGACGAAAATCACGTCGAACAACTGATCGCCCGGACGCGGCCAGGTGTCATCCCGCGTCAGGTCCAGCAGCATGGGCTTCGCGACGTTCTGGACTTCCTGTTCCCAGGTCACGCGCATGATGTTTTCCAGCGCATGTTCGTTGAGATCGGTGGGATGGAAGCGCAGGTGCGGGAAGTGCGGCGCGAAAAAATTGATATGCATGCCGCTGCCGCTGGCGAATTCCAGGACGTTGCCGGGTGCCGTGGGAAATTTCTGCTTGAAGACATCCAGCAGCGGGTCGCGATTGCGATGTCCGGCCCAGGACACGTAAGGGCTGAGGGGATGTGGATCCAAGGGGGGTCGTTCTTTACTCACGTGGCTTCTCCTCGGGTTGATGGTGGCTTTGAATCATGGGTCCGCGGTGCGGACCGAACTCATCAGCGCAGCTAGCGTGCCAGCCATTCGCCGGCAGCGTCTGACTTAGAAAACAATCAGTTGCCTAGTCGGTAGACTGGTAATTTTGAAAACTGACTTCAAGAATCGAAAATTGATTTCAAAGTGCTACGATTCTGTCTCGGCAAACAACTTCACCGGACATCCGCGATATGAGCAGCACGCCATTCTCCCGCCTGACCCCGCTCGGGTTTTTGCAAACCTTCGTGCTCGAGTTGATGGATGTTTGCGAGGCTGTCGGTCCGATCCCCGCCGAGCAGATCATCGAGCGCATCGCCCGCAGTGCCGGGCGCTTTTTTGAAGAGTCCTTTCGCGCCGAATTCGGGGTCGAGGGTGAGCTGAATCGGGAGCGCTACGCGAACCTAATCATCGGTCTCAAGAACCATATTGGCGGACACTTCTCCTTGGTGTCGGCTGACGCCGACTGCATTCGCGTGGTCAGTAGCCGCTGTCCTTTCGGCGAAGGGGTGCGCAATTCTCCCCAGCTTTGCCGGATGACCTCCAGCGTTTTCGGCGGTATCGCCGCGCGCAATTTCGGCTACGCGCGGGTCGTGCTGGAACAACGCATCGCCTTGGGACATGAAGGCTGCTCGGTGGCCGTTTATCTCAATCGCGAGGCAGCGGGAACCGCGGAAGGCATCGACTACCGCAACCAGCTCGACGCCATACCCGAACCCATTGCGGCGTTGCAGGGGCGTATCGACGAGCGCATGCATCAGCTTTGGTGCCAGATGAATGCCCGCCGCGCAGAACTGCCGGCGGTGGAACGGCCGACGATCGTGGCGGAATCACCAGCCATGCAGAGGGTGCTGCGCGCGATCGAAACCATCGCGCCGACGCCCGCCACGGTGCTGGTGCGCGGCGAAACCGGCGTGGGCAAGGAACTGGCCGCCCGCGCCATTCATGCAATGAGCGAGCGCTGCGTCAAGCCCTTCATCGCGGTTAACTGCGGGGCGATTCCGGAGGGTCTGGTGGAAAGCGCACTGTTTGGCCACGAGAAAGGCGCGTTTACCGGTGCCGTGGAAATTCACCGGGGATATTTCGAACGGGCCGACGGCGGCACTCTATTTCTCGATGAGGTCGACGCGTTGACGCCTGCGATCCAGGTCCGGCTGTTGCGGGTCCTGCAGGAGGGTGAACTGGAACGGGTTGGCGGCCATTTGACCCTGGCTGTGGACGTTCGCATCGTCGCTGCCACCAATTGCGACCTGGAACAGGCGGTCGCCGCCGGAGCATTTCGCAGGGATTTGTACTTCCGCATCAACGTGGTCAAGTTGGAGATTCCCCGTTTGGCGGACCGGACAGAGGACATTCCGCATCTTGTGGAATTGATCCTCAAGCGCCTTGCCGCCCGTTACCGTAAGCCCTTGCTAGGTGTGGCACCGGAACCGATGGCGCGTCTTATGGCCCATACCTGGCCCGGCAATGTCCGCGAATTGGAAAACACCCTGGAACGGGCCGCACTGTTCGCATCGGGTCCTGAACTGAGCGGCGTCGAATTAGCCAGCTCGGAGCCAACAGCCGAGCAACTGGGCTTCAAAGCTTTGCGGAAACGTATGCTGGACCAGGTCGAGAAAGATTATTTGGAGCAGGCTCTGGGGCGCTTTCAAGGGGATGTGTCCCTGGTCGCCGAGGAGATGGAGCTAACGCCGCGGGCAGTTTATTTGAAGCTGAAAGATCTTGGACTGAACGCGGCGAAATATCGATCTGGCCGGGGAAGCCCAGGCTGACTAGTATTTTGATTCACGGTCGAGTTGAAATAATCAGGGGACTGACGATCGCTCGCTTTAGAGCGAAACATGGGTCAATCGTTAGGCTTTATTGGCGTGCGGAAGGTCTGCATGCCGCCGGATAGCGCTTTCACCCGAAACCCACACTGGCTGAGTGTTCTTAGCGCGTAGTACGCTCGCTGGCCGACGCCGCAAACGACCCAGATCTCGCGATCCCTCGGCAGTTCGTCTGCTCTGGCGCGCAAGTCTTCAAGGGGAATATTGACGGCCGCGGGGATATGTAATTCGGCAAATTCCGGCGCGCTACGCACGTCCAGAACCAGCGCATCAGTAAGTTCGAGCAAGTTCCAATCAGCCAGAGACAGATCGCCCCGGAGGTGATTGGCGGCTACCATCCCGCACTGATTTACCGGGTCCTTTGCCGCGCCAAACTGAGGGGCATAGCAAAGCTCCAACTCCTCAAGGTCGTAGACGGACCCGCCCTTCCGCATGGCCGTTGCTATCACGTCGATGCGGTGTGCCACACCGTCTTCGCCAGCCGCTTGAGCGCCCAAAATGCGTCCGTCAGCGGTCGAGAAAAGAAGCTTTATGTGGATGGGAGTGGCACCGGGAAAGTAACTCGCATGGTTGCCAGGATGTAAGTAGACCTTTTCGTAGGCGGCGACGCCGGCGTTTCGTAGCGCCTTTTCGCTCGCCCCAGTTGCCGCGACGGTCAGCCCAAAGATTTTACATACCGCAGTACCCAAAACGCCCTCGAAGCGCATGGACCGATCGGCGCAGGAGTCACAGGCGCCAAGGTAATTGACAATATTGCTTGCAGCAATCCGGCCTTGCCGATTGGCGGGCCCGGCAAGTGGCAGCATTTGCCAGTCCTCTGTTACAAGACTTCGAACCTCAACGACATCGCCGACCGCCCAGATGTCCGGATCGCTGGTCCGCATAAACTCGTCGACCCGGACGCCGCCCAGATACCCAAGTTCCAGACCGGCTGCACCCGCCAGAGAAGACTCCGGGCGAACCCCAATTCCGAGAATCACGAGATCGGTGTCGAGCGTTGCAGCTTTGGATGTCTTTACGCGCAATCGGCCATTCTCGCCTCGCGAAAATGCGGCCACTGCCTCGCCGGTGCGAAGATGCACGCCATTAGTCCGGAGCCGCTCGGCCGCGTAGTGAGCCATTTCCGGATCAAGCGGGGGCAGTACTTGATGAGCCAGTTCCAACAAGGTCACGTCAAGACCTCGCGCCACTAGGTTTTCAGCCATTTCGAGGCCAATGAAACCGCCCCCCACCACCACAGCACTCGATGCACCAGTCACGGCCTCGCGCACTTTACGACTGTCGGGGATGCTCCGCAGTACGTAAATACCTGGCAAATCAACCCCCTCCAGAGGGGGTACGATAGGCCGAGCACCCGTGGCCAGCACCAACGCATCGTATCCCTCGTGGCGCTCCTCACCCGTTTTGAGGTCTCGCACTTGGATGCAACGAAGACCCCGGTCTATATGGGTAACTTCGGTTTCGGTCCGAACTTGTATGTTAAAGCGTTGTTTGAACAGGGTCGGTGTCGCGACCAGCAGCTTAGATTCGGAGGTGATGACGTCACCGACGAAATAGGGCAATCCGCAATTGGCGAAGGACACGTAGGGCCCGCGATCAAACAGAACAATTTCGCAGTCCTCGCAGAGACGGCGGGCACGGGTAGCACAGGACGCCCCAGCCGCGACCCCACCGACGATGAGGATGCGCTTTTTCTTCCCAGTCATTTTTCATCACTCCTCAATTGAAACCTCCTAAACGGAGAGCCTAGTTAAGCAACAGTACCACTCGGCACTCCGATCGCGAGTGTCATACTCTAGTCGGTAGTTGAAAGCAGTTCCATGATGATGCCGGCTAACTCAAGCCCACCTATCTGGCAGTTCTTAGACCGTTTGCCCCAATGACTTCAATGGCCAAAGAGCACTTTCTCCGCTGCAATCGTTTGTGACCGCTTTGCCACGGAAAGCATCCGTTTAGTTGCTTGATAGCCCGAATGGCCGTTTTGAGCGCGAAAGCGCCCTTCCTTTGGAATCGAGTGTGGACCGGCGAAGACTCGGAGCGCCGCCGGTCCCGCGAGGACTAAACTTCCGTTTGCTCGGAAAGCTCCAAGGCATCGTCGACTTCGATTCCCAGGTAGCGAACCGTACTTTCAAGCTTGGAATGGCCCAGCAATAGCTGAACCGCGCGCAGGTTTTTCGTCCGTCGATAAATCAGCGTCGCCTTGGTCCGGCGGAGCGTGTGGGTTCCATAAATCGCCGGATCGAGGCCAATGGAGGCCACCCAGCGAGACACGATCCGCGCGTATTGCCGCGTGGATAAGTGCGGCGATTCATGTAGGCGGCTCGGAAACAGATACTGATCCGACTTGAGGTTGGCTTCACGCATCCACTGGGTCAGGGCCGTGCGGGTTTGCTCCGTGATCTCGAACTGCACGGGCCGGTGCGTCTTCTGTTGCATGACCATGGCGCGGTTGGCGACACGGCCACCCTGACTGACGTCCGAAACGCGGAGGCCGACCAGATCGCAACCTCGCAGTTTGCTGTCGATGGCGAGATTGAATAAGGCCAACTCCTTGGCGTGGTGGGCCATTTCCAGGCGGATCCGGATAGACCAGATTTCCTGAAGTTTCAGCGGTGGCTTTTGCCCAACCAGTTTGCCCTTGTTCCAGGGCACGGCACCGGCGCGATGAGAGGGTTGAGTTGAAGTGTTCATGTGAGGCTCCTTTAGCGGTTGAAGGAACCTCCGAACATGAAACAAGCTGAGTAGATTGCCGCACTCGGCGGGCGGGCAGCAATCCCGGCTGAAAACTCCGCGCGGAATTAGTCGTTGAACATCTCGCTCAACGAGGCGGCGGTCAGCACCCGCTCACCCCAGCGGAGCAAGGTGTCAGAATCGGCGGACTGGACACGTCCGCGTTCGAATTCGCTCAAGGGGCCAAAGCGGAGTTCAAGCAGTCGGAGCAATAGCGCGGCTTCGCCTTCTTGCCGGCCCTGTTCAAATCCTTGCCGCTTCCATTCCTCGGTCCATTCGATGACGCGCTCGGCCAACATGCTCTGTACCTCTTGCAATTCGTTGATGCCATTTAATTCTACGCCAGGCATGCGGCCAGGCAAGAAAACCCGCTTCAGCCAAACGGTGAACGCTCGCCGCAATGAGCTTTGGTCGGGTGCTTCCAACCAGGTGATCAGCGCCGCCAGAATGCGCTCGACGTCTTGCGGTGTCCTGCTATTTTCCATCCGGAACAGCGCGGCCGCCAAATTGCGGAGTGGCGCCAAGTCGCTCTCGGCGTAACTGCCTTCATCGAGCAAAAGGTAGCGAAAATTGGGCAGGAAATGTTGGAGTCTGGCCGGCACCGGGGCGATCAGATCAGCGATTTCTTCCGGTGCGTCCCAGCGGCGATTCCCGTTGTAGAGAACAATCGGCAGCACCGGCGGCAGCCAGCCTTCGCTCGTCAAGGCCTCTTTGCGAATCAAATCCTGATAGAGCAAGGCAACGTAGGCGAGGGTTCGCACCGCCATGTGACGATCGACCGTCGATTGAAATTCGATCAGCAAATAGACGTACAGCGTCTCGCGGCCAAAGCGGAGTTTCCAGATGACGTCGCTCTCGCGTTCACGGAGGTCTTCGGCAACGTAGCTGCTGCCTACCCGTTCCAGGGTGCTGAAGTCGAGGTCTTGGACCCAATCCTCGCGGACAAAGCCCCGAATCAGATCGGCAACCATCTCGGGATGCGAAAACAGCAGCTTATAGCTTTGATCGTGATCCATGCGGTCAGTTTACCGCAGGTCTGATCCCCAAAAATCAAGCCGGAACGGCTGACGGTTGGGACGTGACGGTAAGAAGGAGTTACCGGCCGTTGCGGATAAGCGATTTCTGCCGAGAGTTAAGACCGCTTTACATCTCACAGCAGTCATAAGCGACGATCTTCCTCCGCATCGAACTCGGCCAATGCGATTTCGATCGCCGCCTAAAAAAATTAGGCTAATTTATTTGAAGCTACTCTAATAAAACCAGAGATTGATACGACCGAATATCGCTCGGCCCGGCGAAAATCGAGTGGATTGTGATGCCAGGCTATCCAAAGTATCTTGGAACTGAAATTTCTCATCGAGCAGATTTTGTGCATCGAGGCTTACTATCCCTAACCGATTCGGTAATCGGTAGCCAATCGTTGTATCCATGACCCAAAAGTCCTCGCCGACCTGCTCGCTATCACCTCTAGTTTGTCGCCGAATTGATTGCTCCACGTGCGTTCCGCTGATGCGACCAAAGAGACCGGATGGGTCATAATAAGTCATAGATAACGGTATCTGATGAGTCGTTAAATCTTTATCATAGTCAGGAAAATCTTCGAACTCGCGGCGGCGATGGAATTCTTCATATTGGTACTCGAAGCCCAATGACAAACGATCCGTCGGCGCCCAGTATAGGTAAGCGCGAGTAAAGTTCTCATCGACTTTATCAGTTTTCAATTGTGTGGGTTCGTTTAAAATTGGAACGGGCCTATCTACATCTCGCCACGAAAATTCTGCTCCCGCAAATAGCTGAGACGAAAATCGATGATCGATCCCAACCCCGTAACGCCAAGCGCTAGTTCCGTCAGGGTCATTGAAAAATTGATTGAATCCGGCTAGTTGGGTTGGCTCTAGGGTTTGGTTGGCAACTAATGGGCGACGTAGCGTCCGAAAAGCTGCTGCTCGTAAACTTGTGGAGGGAGTAATACTCCAATAGGCGCCCACTTTAGGATTAAATTTTTGCGTCTCAAGTCTTTTCTCAGCATAGATGTTGGTGAAATAAGCAGCCCAATCATAACTGGAGCCTATCGTTATTGTGGCATTTTGAAACTGGATCGGCACGTAGGTATAGGCTGCGCGACCGTAAAGCTGGTGCTTAGTAACCTCTTCAGTGGATGAAGGAGTGCTCGTCAACTTACTGCGAATCGAATAATCGGTTGAGTTTACTCCGGCGATTATTCGAACTTGGTCAAACTGAAAGCAATGCTGGAGGTCAGTTCCGTACCAGAGGGATGGAGTGAGGATGATAAAGCGATCGTTGAAATTCAAATTATAGATAATTTCAGAATCAGATGACTGCTGCGCATAACTCCCTAGCAGTGTTTGACGCGGGCTAATCTGGTAGTTAAACCCTACTCGGCCAGTAGTTTCAACGGTCCGGTTTCTGACGAAGTCATCACTGAAAGTCGCCGAATCCAGTCGGTTGTTTACTACGCTTTCTCCGTGACGAACGTTCCCCTGTATCCGCAATGATGGTGTTATTGCTAATTGCATATAAAAGTCGTATAGGTCGCTGTTATGGCGATCTCCCCGCCGAAAACCATCGCTTTGAGAATGGAATTGTCCAATACTGCCTGAATACTGATCGTGGATACCAGAAATCACCGCACTATTTGAAAAACTACCCTGCGTTCCACCGACTCCATCTAACTGTAGTCCAAAACCGTTTTTAAGAAACGTTGGGTTGAACTCATTGAAGCTGAATCTGGACGGTCCTGCTCCCTGTAGCAAGGCTGGGGGTACTGTCTTGTCCTTTGAGCTACTAGTTACCGCCTTACTGGACAAAGACCCGAACCCAGACAACACCTGAGGAAGAACACTGATATTTGTCGGCTGCAACAATTGCGCTTGCAATAGCTCGCTCGCCTGGGCGACCTCATGGCGAGGCAATAATCCATAGGAATTCGCTAACAATAAATGGCTTGAAAACTCTGAGGGTGCCGTCGAAACAGCTTTGAATCCTTCAAACAGCCCCCTCTGCCCAAAGCCGATTTCGTTATAAATTCGCGCCAGATTGACGCCACGAACCGCAGCGTCCTGATCCAGTAAAAACTTGGATCGGTAAACCGCTTTGTTTCCGTTCAACTCAGTGGCTTTTTCCAGATCAGCCAACGCCTCGATAGGGCGGTTGATGGACTGCTTGAAGATGGCGTCATAAAACCAGGCCGTCGGATCCATAGGGTCCAATGCTTTGGCGCCCGCAAATTCTCTTTCGACCAACACATCGCGTTTCTGCTCGTAGTACGCTTTGCCTAGGTAATTGCGAACGACTGGGTTCGTGGGGTCGAGACTGGCGGCGATTTCCAGTTGCTCAACCCCTTCTCGCAGGTTGCCGCGCCTTACTTCCACCAGGCCCTTGCCTAGCCGCGGTAAAGGGTCCGAGGAGTCGAGATTGATCGCGCGTTCAAAAGCGTCTTCGGCGGAATCCAGTTGAACATCGGCCAACTCGGCATATCCCATGATGCTCTGGGTCCGAGCCAAGCCAGGTTCCAGCCGCACCGCCTTTTCCGCCGCCTCCTGGGAAAGCTCAGTCTCACCCTCCGCCAAGTTCAACTCCGCCAATCGGGCCCATGCCAAGCCACTATTGGGTGCGAGTTGGGTGGCACGCTCGGCGTTTACGCGAGCCTTTTCCAAATCAAAGTGGGCTTGATAGGCGTACGACAAGGCCAAATGAGGAACGACGGAATTCGGATCGATACGCGCGGCGGACAGCGCATATTCCAACGCGTCCTGTTTCAGTCCACGCCCAACAGCCACCACGGACTTAAGCGCCAATGCAGTCGAATTCCGTGGATGTTCTCGTGTAACGAAATCCATATCCTTGGCCGCATCCTCCACGCGTCCGACCGCCAAACGCAAGCTCGCGCGGAGGTTCAGTAAATTGGGATCGAGCGAGTCGGATGACACCGACTCCAAGTCGGCTAGCGCCTCCGAGTAACGTCCGTGTCGAACGCTACGGATAATCGTCCGTAACGCAGTGGAATTGGCGGCAAGTTCAGCCATCGCTTGACTATCGAGCAACGGCGGATAGTAGATGGCCCACTGCACCGCATGCCGAGGCTTGATGAGAAAGCGAAACTGGGGTGCTTGATGAGTGACCGCCGACGCGGACTGTCCCTCCTCGACATCAATCGCGCCGTGGCGATTTTTGAAATTGACTTCGCCCTCCAATACCCAAAGGTCAGTTTTGCCGGCTTCAACCCGAAGCACTAACTCGGTGCCCTTAACATGTGCATTGACAACCGGTGTGCGAATATCCAACGCATCCCGTGTGCGTGTCAGGATATGCAGAAGCCCATTGAGTACTTCAATAAGTGATGGCCGGTTAGGCGCCGCCGGAATGAAGGCAATTGTGGTACCCGCGTCCAAGCGAACGACCGTTTGATTGGGCAGTAGCACGCTGACGCGGCTATCTGGCCCTGACGTGAGTTGGTCACCCGGACACAATTGCTGATTCATCACCACCCGGCGGGCCGTTTGGCCGGCCGATTCGTTCCGTTCCGCGCTTCCTTGAAGCGATACGATTCGCCCTGCCCATGCCTTACAGTCGTCGGCGCGAGCCTTGCTCGGCATCACTAAAGCGACCGACCAGAGTAGCGCTAAAAGTAGTCTGAAGAACCAAACCACGTGGTGATCGTCTGGGAGAAGAATGGAGAATTAGGTCATCCATGGCGATTCTACCAATTGAAATGCAGGAATATGGCAGGAATGCTGAGAATTCGCGATGGTAAAAAATTCACTCTTTCCCGACGGATTATTTATGGGCTAGGACGATAACCCCATTCCAGGCCATGTTCCCTTCCGCCTCTTTCTGATCTTTATCGAGGCGCTCCAAAAAAAGCGGCTTGGTCCATCGCATGGTCGATCGATCAGAACGCGCTCAAACAAGTCTCGAGCGGAATCCCACTCTCTTTCTCGCCTTGCCGCCAGAGCCGATTCAAACAGGACGAGGGTTTTCCCTTTTTCCTCGGACATTTCGGCAGGGTGTCCGACCAGTTCAAAAAGCCCAAGAGGAACTGTTTTGCCAGCCATCAGAAACTCGCCGACAAATCGGGTTACGACACGATCCCCTAACTGCGCGACGGTGGTCATGGACGCCAGCACCGTGGTGCCCAACACCTTATTGACCCCTTCGATGCGGCTTGCGGTGTTCACGACATCGCCAGTCGCACGATACTCTAGGTGAGGGGATGTTCCGATAATACCAAAATAGAACTCACCGGTGTGAATGCCGATTCTCGTCTTTAGTCCCGGATACTGGCCGCTACGATTAAGCTGGTCCAGCGCTGCCTGAATATCCAAAACCGCTTTACACGCGGCAAGCCCAGTTGTGTGGTCCACTTTTCGAACATGCCAGATCGCCATTAACGCATCACCGAGAATGTCCGATATAAAACCGCCGTGCTGCTCGACTAGGGGAAAAATGGCTTTGTGATAATCGTCCAACATCTGCCTAACGTTCCCGACCGACATTGATTCGACGATTGTGGTGTAGCCTTCGATATCAGACGACAGGCATGTTCCATAGGCTATTTTGGCGGGCTCACCCTGTTCAGCCTCAATAATTCCACGCTTCGGGACAAAAAGCCCAAATATACGACGGACATTTAAATAGCGGAATCCATGCCCAACCAGCAGGGCAATGGGAAACTGAACCAGTATGGGCGTAACAATCGGAAGCCAAATGCTCTCGGTCGCGAACATTCGCGCGGCCGCTACCCAATAGCCCACCAGCGATAGCGTGCCGAGCGCTGCGCTGCTGCGGAAGGACGTCGCTTGGGCGAGTATTCCAAGAACCAATCCCCACAAGAAGAGCCCAGCCAAAAGATGCAATGGCATTGGCATTCGCAATGACCGATCTTCAATCAAATTGGCAACAGTAGTCGCCATAATCTCAACGCCGCTCAAATCCACGCCGTTGGCTTGGCTAAAGACGGTTTCGAACGTGTCGCCTTTTTTTTGAAGCTGCATCTTTTCGGAAAGGCCAATGCAAACGAATGCGCCTTTAAAAAGACCGGCGTTTTCGGGTCTCAACGCTTGATCAAAGGGAAGGGTCTTTATCTGACCTGGGGGGCCATAAAAGTCAAGGTAGAGTGTATCGTTTGCGTAGGCGCGAATTAATGAGCTGACGTATCGACGGGTATTCGGGCTCGAAAGCTTATTGGCTTCTCTGATTGCGGAATAATAGATTAGGGAACTATCGCGAATTGCCGTGGCTAGATAGTGATATTGCTCGCGATATGTTGCGCTAGTCAATAGCTCGTTCGGTGTGGATAATCCGGCGGACGCCAGGGTTTCTACAAGTGCTTTTTGCGCGGGATGCGCGAAGTGCTGAAATCCGAGTATTGGCAGTGTTGGGTAAATACCGCGTGGTGTCGATACTGAAGTTAAATAGCGCGCCACTCTCGCAGGCCTCTTGGGAATCAAGAACGGTGCGACTTGTTTTGCTGCCTGTGCCAATAGTTGTATAGGTCGGGTCTCCAGCGCAATCGCACCTTGATTGGTCGAGCCAGCCGGGTCGATCACGTGGGTGGAATAAAAGTCCACGATTCCGACCGGTGATTTGGCGAGAGCGTTCGCGAACACCTGATCGTCATCGGCGCCCCTTGCTCCCAAAAAAAACAAATCGAAAGCGATAAATTGCGCTCCAGCGGAGTTCAGACGCTCGACTAGTTCCGCGTACCATCGCCTTGGCCAAGCGGACGGCTCTAGTGGCAAGCCAAGATGCAGGGAAGACTCCTCGTCTATGGAGACGACAATAACGTCGCGCGGGGGAACCCGCGGTCCCCGCCAGTTGAATAGCCAGTGCAATCCGATACTTTCCTCGAGATCTGAACCGAGCGGCGAAACGTAAAACGCCATGCCCAGCAAGCCGATTAAGACGCCAGTATTTAGGCTCCTTTTTAAGCGCGTAAATAAGGGTTTGTCGCTCATTTCGGCAGTTGGCTTTATCAGGGCAATCAGGCTGTGTTGATAACGCCGGCGAAAGGTCCTTTGTCTACTGATCACGCCGTTACAGCTGATCGTTGCTGGGCGCGGTCGCGGCTACGCCGTTACCGCCAATGGTCGGGTCGCGCAAGCGCCGAACCTCGCTTTGGCTCGCGGACGGGCGGGCAGAGGACGATATGACCATGGGCCAGACCGCGCGAGCAGGGGCTTCGCCCCTGCACCCCCAAAAGGCAAAAATTCAAAAGGACAAAATCCAAAGCACAAAGGGCTAAAGCGCCCTGGCGAGACGAAAACCCTGGCCGTTGATGGCACCGACCGGCCAGCCGTCGCTGCGGAGGGCAGAACGCAGGTCCTGCGGGTTGAGGAACCACGACCCGCCGCGAACCACCCGGCGATCACAACTCTTTTCGTCCCACGCCGAGCCATCGATGGGTGCGCCCTGGTAGTTGTCGTGCCAACAATCGGCGGTCCACTCCCAAACATTGCCGATCATGTCGTACAAGCCAAAGGCGTTCGGCCGATAGTCGCCAACCGGGGCGGTATAGGCGGAGTGGTCGTCGCACTTTGAGTTGCTGGAATCGGCATCGATCGCCGTCAGGCTAGCGTCGCCACCTTTGGCAAACGCACAGCCCTGTTCCGGATCGTCACCCCAGCAGCGCGAGGTGCGGCTCCCCGCACGCGCCGCGTATTCCCATTCGGCTTCGGTTGGCAACCGATAAAGCGCCCCAGTGCGCTGGCTTAGCCACCGCGCGTATTCGTTTGCGTCGCCCCAGGAGACGCACACCACGGGATGGCGGTCGTCCTGGTCGAAGCCTGGGTTGTCCCAGTAGGCCTTGGCGTCTTGATTCCAGTTTCTGGCTTTTGGATCGTAACGATAGCAACCGCCCGACTTTTCGGCGGTGGTTCGGTATTTCGTTTCCTGCACGAAGCGACGGAACTGCCCACGAGTGATTTCACAACGGCTGATCGCGAACGGACGCGGGAGCGTGACTTCGTGCTGCGGGCCTTCATCGTCACGGCGGCCTTTCTCTTCCTGAGGCGAGCCCATCTGAAACCGCCCCGGCGGCATGACGACCATGACGGGCGCTTGATTGGGACCCGGTTCAACACACGCGTTAGAGTCGCGTGGCGGCAGGTTAGGGATTGCTAGCGCCGATTCCGCCCACAGTTGCCCGGTCGGCGTGATCAGACAAGCGGCGGTAAAGGCCCCGAGCCAGAACAGGTGGCGGCAGCCCCGGGGAATTACGCCGGCGCCACCGCCCATTTTCCTTGACACTCTCTTTGGCTGCGCGCCCTGCGCAACCGGGAAGGCCGGCCCATGGGCGCCCGCGGCGCACCCGAAGAACCCGTAAGTGCTTCGGCTCTGGCACTTTTGCGAGCGTACTGGCGAGACGAAAACCCTGGTTGTTGTTGGCATTGTCCGGCCTGTTGTTGTTGCGGTTGGCAGAACGCAGGTTCTGTGGGTTGTTGTTCCACGACCCGCCGCGAACCACCCGGCGTTCATCTGGACGGCCTCTCCCGCCGGAAGTATATGTCGCGGAAAATGGTCTTGCGCAAGCCCTCGGTGTCGGCTTGCTGGGCATGGCCGAGCCAGCCGGCGACGCACGTCTGGATCGTGTCGTGTCCAATGCGACCGGCACCGTAGGCGTCAGCCAAGCGCTTTAGCCGGCGGCGAAACTGGTAGCCACTGCCACGGCTCAGGCGGATCGATTGCGGAAAGACGCGATAGCCGAGGATATCCTGCCCCTCGCAAGTGCGATAAAGCGTTTTCTTGCGCGGATGCAAGGCCAAGCGTTCGCGCAAGAGATGGCGCTCGATGGCTTCGCACCACGCCCGCAGTTGATCCTTGCGATCGGCCAGCAGCACCAGATCGTCGACATAGCGGAGATACGCGGGAATCCGCAGTTCCTGCTTGATGTAGTGATCCAGGTCGTTGAGGTAAAGATTGCCGAGGAATTGGCTGGTGACCTTGCCCCTGAAATCCGTATCCCATAGCCGATCTCATGCACGGGCTTGCTGGGGTTGATTGGCCAGCCAGTTTTCTTCGAACTGCATGGGGCTGACATAGGCCAGCGTCGAGTGCAGTCTGCTCCGGTTGTACCAGAGCACCCAGGCGATGACCTCGTCCATGGCCTGGCGCCGGGTCTTGAAGCGCTGCCCGTGCAGCCGCTCCACTTTCAATGACCCGAACAGCGTTTCGCTGCAGGCGTTGTCCCAGCAGTCGCCGCGACGGTGTTGATGCCGGCCGAAAATTGACCAGGGGGGGTGTGGCGGGAAACTTGGACTACTTGGAGGTCGTTCATGTTTTCATACGAAGATCGAATTCGAGCCGTCA
The DNA here is from genome assembly GCA_037367405.1 of Ottelia alismoides. Lineage (NCBI taxonomy): Eukaryota > Viridiplantae > Streptophyta > Magnoliopsida > Alismatales > Hydrocharitaceae > Ottelia > Ottelia alismoides. Next base: position 205,389 of record JAZKJV010005163.1, on the reverse strand, counting down.
AGCTCTACATCAAACTGGGAAAGCGTCTTGGAGCGACCATCCGCCAGTTGGGCTACCCGACGAAGAACGCACTGCTCGGCTGGTATCGGGATTACACACAAGAAGGAGAATTGCGGGCTGGATACCTTCGCACCACGCAAAAATATTCTGCCGAACAGAAACAAGTGGCCGTTCAGCATTTCCTTGACCACGATCGATGCCTTGCATCCACTTTGCGGGCGTTGGGATATCCATGCCGGGAAACGCTCACAGGCTGGATTGCTGAACGATATCCTGAGATTCGCCAGCAGGTTGTGGGGCGAGCTCGGAATGTTCAGCATCCCGTGGAGATCAAGAGTGCGGCGGTGATCGAGTTGTGCACGCGGAAGATCGGTGCGCAAGCCGTCGCACAGAAGTTTGCGGTATGCAGGCCAACGCTATACAACTGGAAAAACCAGCTACTTGGACGTGAGGCTACCGCATCGATGACGAGTACGAATGAGCCGAAAGCCGATCCGGACCAGCCGGAACTGACCGAACTGCAAAGGCAACTCGATACGCTTGAGCGCGAGGTCCGGCGCTTACAGCTTGAGCGTGACATTTTAAAGAAGGCGAATGAACTGCTAAAAAAAGGTCTGGGCGTTGCCCCGCAGTGCCTGAGCAATCGGGAGAAGACTCTGCTGGTTGACGCCCTGAAGCACACCTATTCGCTCGCCGAGTTACTGGCCGAACTTCACCTAGCCCGAAGTTCCTACTTCTACCACTGCTCCCGGCGACATGTGCCTGACAAATATGCCGATGTCCGACGAGCTCTCGCAGAAGTGTTCCACAGCAATCACCGCTGTTATGGGTACCGGCGCATGCGTGGAGCACTTGGCCGCCGCCAACTACATGTCTCTGAAAAGGTCGTGCAACGTCTGATGAAGCAAGAATGCTTGATCGTTGCCGCGACCAAAAAGCGTCGCTACGGGTCGTACATGGGGGAAATCAGCCCGGCGCCAGAGAACCTCATCAATCGGGACTTCAGGGCGGAAGCCCCAGATGAGAAGTGGCTGACGGACATCACGGAGTTTCAGATTCCGGCAGGGAAAGTATATCTATCGCCGATGATCGATTGCTTCGACGGCCTTGTGGTGAGTTGGACCCTCGGCACCCGTCCAGACTCGGAGTTGGTAAACACGATGTTGGATGCTGCGATTGATACGGTAACCAACAAGGAATTCCGGCCAGTTGTCCATTCGGACCGCGGAGGCCATTACCGTTGGCCCGGGTGGCTCAAGCGGATGAGCAACGCCAAACTCACCCGATCCATGTCGCGCAAAGGCTGCTCCCCGGATAATGCAGCCTGTGAAGGATTCTTTGGGAGGCTAAAAACGGAACTCTTTTATCCTAGAACCTGGCAGGACACTTCGATCGACCAGTTCATCGCAACGGTTGACGCTTACATCCGCTGGTATAACGAAAAACGGATCAAGGTCTCTCTTGGATCGCTCAGCCCTCTTGAGTATCGGGCGAGCCTTGGGTTTTCAGCATAAACCAGTCCAAGTTTTGCGCCGCACCCCCTACCCCCAAAAACTGGTCAGTTTTGAACCGGCATCAAGACCATTTCAAGACGGATCCGGATAGACCAGATTTCCTGAAGTTTCAGCGGTGGCTTTTGCCCAACCAGCTTGCCCTTGTTCCAGGGCACGGCACCGGCGCGATGAGAGGGTTGTGTCGAGGTGTGCATGAGAGGCTCCTTTGAGCGGTTGAAGGAACCTCCGAACATGAAACAAGCTGAGTAGATTGCCGCACCCGGCGGGCGGGCAGCAATCCCCGCTGAATGCGCCGCGCGGAATCAGTCGTCGAACATCTCGCTCAACGAAGTAGCGGTCAGCACACGCTCACCCCAGCGGAGCAAGGTGTCGGCATCGGCGGACTGGACACGTCCGCGTTCAAATTCGCTTAAGGGGCCAAAGCGGAGTTCGATCTGCCTCAGCAGCAGCGCGGCTTCGCCTTCTTGCCGGCCCTGTTCAAATCCTTGCCGCTTCCATTCCTCGGTCCATTCGATGACGCGCTCGGCCAACATGCTCTGTACCTCTTGCAATTCGTTGATGCCACTTAATTCTACGCTAGGCATGCGGCCCGGCAAGAAAACCCGCTTCAACCAAACCGTGAACGCCCGCCGCAAGGAACTTTGGTCGGGTGCTTCCAGCCAGGTGATCAGCGCTGCCAAGACTCGCTCGACGTCTTGCGGTGTTCGGCTGTTTTCCATTCGGAACAACGCAGCCGCCAAGTTGCGGAGTGGCGCCAAGTCGCTCTCGGCGTAACTGCCTTCATCGAGCAAAAGGTAGCGAAAATTGGGCAGGAAACGTTGGAGTCTGGCCGGCACCGGAGCGATCAAATCGCCGATTTCTTCCGGTGCGTCCCAGCGGCGATTGCCGTTATAGAGAACGATCGGCAGTACCGGCGGGAGCCAACCTTCGCTCGTCAAGGCCTCGTGGCGAATCAAATCCTGATAGAGCAACGCGACGTACGCGAGGGTTCGTACCGCCATGTGACGATCGACCGTCGATTGAAATTCGATCAGCAAATAGACGTACAGCGTCTCGCGGCCAAAGCGGAGTTTCCAGATGACGTCGCTCTCGCGTTCACGGAGGTCTTCGGCAACGTAGCTGCTGCCTACCCGTTCCAGGGTGCTTAAGTCGAGGTCCTGGACCCAATCCTCGCGGACAAAGCCCCGAATCAGATCGGCAACCATCTCGGGATGCGAAAACAGCAGCTTGTAGCTTTGATCGTGATCCATGCGGTCAGTTTACCGCAGCTCTGATCCCCAAAAATCAAGCCGGAACGGCTGACGGTTGGGATGTGACGGTAAGAAGGAGTAAGCCGCCACTGCCAATGAAGCATTTTGACGATATTGTGGCCGCTTTCCCGCTATAACCGGCCAAAGTGCCAAGCCATGATCCGGTCCGCTGCAGGTGCGAGCGGCGATCCCTTAGTGGTTGCACGTTGCTCCGCCAGTCTTAGTTGGGATATCGACAATCCCAGTTGCATTCGGTCATTCGGGACCCTGACCGGTACTTTTGTACTATGTCGCTACTCGCGAGTACACGTGAAAATTTAACTTGGTTTCGGACTGTGTTTTTAAGGAGAATGTGTGTGCGATCCACGGTCGAAGTATTTCTGCCCTACTAAATACGAACACGCAGCAGATCGATACATGCTAGAGGGTTGCCTTACTTCGATAATTTCTTGGTTCCATTCGGGAATGGCACAATGAATGACGAATTGTTGGTTTTTAACGGGGTCAACGGAGTCACGGGTAGTTATTTGCAGGAGCCCATCTCGCCTGACCAGCTATCCAAGATTGTTCTGGGTAGTGGGGAGGCCGAGGAGCCCGACGCTCATACGAAGGAACTGCAGTATCGAGCTCAGTCTGCCAATGAAGCCCATTTCGGGGTGAAGTATGGTGTCGATCCTGAAGACCTAGCTCAATCAGGCTGGGGCGTGATTTTTGCTCATGATTCCGATCCCAAAATCAAGGAGGCCCTTGATCCGTTGCTCAGGTTTCGCGAGGCGCAAGCGAACGCATCCAAGAGTCTCTTCAAAGAGCTGGTCTATCGTCCGAAGGAGACGAAAGAAGCGTTTCTGAGGCGTTATGGAATGGGGCCGGGTCAAGCCAATCCGGATAAGGTCCCCTACTACCTTATGATAGTCGGCGACCCCGAGGCTATTTCCTATCGCTTTCAGTATGAGCTCGATGTTATTTATGCGGTCGGGCGCATCCATTTTGACTCAATCGAGGGCTATCGAAATTACGCGCGCAGCGTGGTCGAATTTGAGCAAGCCTCCCGCCAGCCGCAAAGGCACGCGGCCTTTTTCGGGGTCAGAAACGGCGGCGACCGCGCCACGCAAATGAGTGCGGATTTACTCGTGAGCCCGCTAAGCGAGATACTCAAGACCCAAAAGTCCAATTGGGAGATCCAAACCTGTCTTGCCGACGACGCGACCAAAGGGCGTCTGCTTACCTTGCTGGGCGGCGACCAAACACCCAGCCTTCTATTTACCGCCAGTCATGGGATGGGGTTCCCCGCGGACGATCCGCGCCAGCGCACTCACCAGGGCGCTTTGCTCTGTCAAGATTGGCCGGGTGTGCTCCGGCACCAAGGACCGATTCCCGAAAGCTTTTATTTCAGCGCCGATGATTTGGCGGCGGATGCCCAGCTTTCCGGACTGATCTGCGTCCACTTTGCCTGTTACGGCGCGGGCACGCCCCGCTTAGACGATTTTGCCCATGGTCAAGCCGAACGGGCGACGATCGCACCGCAGGCCTTCGTGGCCCAATTGCCGCAGCGCCTGCTGGCCCATCCAGGTGGTGGCGCACTGGCGATCATCGGCCATGTCGAGCGCGCTTGGGGCTATTCCTTCTCCTGGCCTGGCGCTAAGGAACAGACCGATACCTTTGAAAGCCTCTTGAGTGCCGTCATGGATGGGGTCCGGATCGGATCGGCGATGGAGTCGTTCAACCAGCGCTATGCCGATCTGACCGCCACGCTGACCCCTGAGTTGGAGGACATCAGATTCGGTAAACAGCCCGATGAGCTCGAGTTGACCAAGCTGTGGACCGCCAACAACGACGCCCGTAGCTACGTGGTAATTGGCGATCCGGCGGTTCGGCTGAATCCTAAGTCAAGCTGATCGACCCCAGGCAGCTGGCCGGTCCGGCTTCCGTCGGAGCCGATATCCCCCAAACAAACTACGCATCCACACCTGACTGTATCCCTAAGGAGAATTGTCATGTCGATTGAATCTGTTTCCGGAACTGATCTCCAGTACCACCTGATCGCCTTCGATGCCGATGGCAATGAACGCCAAGATGACCCGGATGGCATCATGAGCGACCGGGTGGCGCAAACGATCCATGACGCACCCGTGACCGACGTGTTCCTCATCAGCCACGGTTGGCAAGGCGATATTCCTGCAGCTAAGGACCAGTACAACCGGTGGATCGGCGCGATGGCGCAGTGTCCAGACGACATTGCCGCGATGCGCGCGCGACGTCCTGGTTTCATGCCGTTAGTCATCGGCCTTCATTGGCCCAGCCTGCCGTGGGGTGATGAAGACTTCGCCTCGGGTACGGCGTCTTTCGATGCGCCTGAGAGTGCCGGTTTGGACGCTCTGATTGAACGTTATGCGTCCCGCATAGCATCCACGCCAGCCGCAATTGGCGCTCTGCGGACACTGCTCGAGGCGGCGGAAGACGACATCGCGCCGGCTGAATTACCCCCCCAAGTGGTCGAAGCCTATCTCACCCTGAATCGGGAGGCTGGGCTCGGCGGCTCGGGTGTCGCTGGAGCGCCCGGCGCGGATCGCGAACCCTTCGATCCCCAGCGCGCCTATCGGGCGAGCCTGGATGAGGCAGTTGATTATGGCGGTTTCAGCCTGAGCGGATTACTGACGCCCCTGGCCCAACTCTCGTTCTGGAAAATGAAGGACCGCGCGCGGGCGTTCGGTCAGTCCGGCGGCTTTCAGCTGCTGTCCCGGCTGCAGCAGCTGACCACCGGCAAGGATGTCCGATTTCACCTGATGGGTCACAGCTTTGGCTGCATCGTCGTTTCAGCAACCATCATGGGGCCGGAAGGCGCACGACTGCCGAGACCGGTGGATTCCGTCGCGTTGGTTCAGGGCGCGCTTTCGCTCTGGTCTTATTGCGCCGATATTCCCCATGCCAAAGGCCACCCTGGCTTCTTCCGCCGGGTCGTTGCGGAACAGCGAGTCGCGGGTCCGATCATTACGACCCGGACCGAACACGATACGGCCGTCGGTCGGTTTTATCCTCTCGGCGCTGGCGTTGCCGGTCAGGTCGAGTTCGCGCCGGGTGATCTGCCGAAATATGGCGCCGTCGGAACCTTTGGCTTGCGTGGCCCCGGACTCGACGTGGCCGATCTGGATATGGGCCCCGCGACCCAGGCTTACGCATTTGCCCCAGGCGTCATTCATAACCTGGAGAGCAGCCGCTATATCCGCCAGAAGTCCGGTGTTGCTGGTGCCCACAGCGACATCGCCCATCCCGAGGTGGCCCACGCGGTATGGCAGGCTGCTACCCCGGCGGCCTGATCGGACGCGCTGAGCGGCACTTGAGGGTGTTCGGCATGACCGGCTGTATCTCGCGTCTCTGTTAAAAGAGATCATGGGCAGTCTGGACTATACCGATCTGGAAATTCGCATCCTGAAACAGGATACCAACGGCTACCCGGTCGAAATCACCTTCAACGGTGAACAGGAGTTTCCGCGCGGCGTACTTTCTCCTGATTTGCCGGTTCTGTCTGATGGCGTAGCCGTCGGCGAAGACGGCGAAAAGCTGTTCCGGTGGCTGTTCGGCGACGATGCGCTCAAAACGGCTTGGGCCAATGCGCGCGGCCAGCGGCCTTTGCGACGTATCCGCCTGCGGATTGACGAAGGCGCGCCGGAACTTCACCAAATCCCATGGGAACTGCTGCGCGACGTCGTTGAGGGCGGTATTCCGATCGATCTGGCCGCTGCGGACGCCACGCCCTTCTCGCGCTATCTCGCCGGGCCCTGGTTACACGGCAGCCCGATCCTCAAACGCCCCATCCGAGTTCTGGTCGCGGTTGCCAACCCGAGTAACCTCGTCGCCGATTACAAACTCCCTGCCATCGATTCCGACAAAGAATTCAATCTGTTGCAGGAGGCGACTGTCGGCAACACGAACATCGAACTCATCAAGCTGGAAGGACATTGCACGCTTGGGGCGATTGACGCCGCGCTGCGCAAAGGTATTCATGTTCTGCACTTCATCGGCCACGGCAAATATGCCGGCGGGACCGCGGTCCTGTTTCTGTGCGATGCCGGGGGCAAGGTATTGCGCGTCGACGATAAGCAGATCGCCGCCATGCTTGGGCGCCAGTTGGCCGATACCGAGACCCAGGCCGATGACAAACTGCGCCTGGTCTATTTGTCCAGTTGCGACACCGCGACGGGTAGTCCCGTCGAAGCCTTTCGTGGTCTGGCGCCGCGGCTGGTGATGGCAGGTGTGCCAGCGGTTTTGGCCATGCAGGACCTGGTCCCGATCCGGACCGCGACCGAATTCAGCCGCACCTTCTACAGCGCGCTGATCGAACACGGTCAGGTGGATCGCGCCGCCAACACCGCTCGGGCGTCGGTGATGTCAGCGCGGCTGCCCGGCGCGGCGATACCGGTGCTGTACATGCGCTTACGCTCCGGTCAATTGCTGGGTAAGCGCGGCGAAATTGTTGGTTCACGTGGTGAGAGCTTCTGGGAGACGTTGCTCGAAAACATCGCCGAGAAGGAATGTACACCGTTTCTCGGCCCAGGCGTGACGGCTGACCTGCTGCCGCGCCCAGAAGAGATCGCTCATCAGCTCGCGGAAAAATTCAACTATCCCTTCCCCGACCAGACACACCTTCCCCGCGTAACCCAGTTTATCGGCACTATCGACAATCGCCGACTACGCAAGCAACTGCTTTCGGTGTTGATCGAACAATTCCGTAAGCGGATGGGGCTGCCGGTTGGACCGGCCGGAGCGCCCCAGACCCTATCACAAGCAGCCGAGGCGGCCGACTGGGCCAAAACCAGCCTCGACCTTTTAGAGAGCGAGATCCACCACCAACTCGCTGATCTCGACCTTCCTCTTTACCTCACCACTAACATCGACAACTTCATGAGCCTCGCGCTGCAGGCCAAAACCGGCAAGGTGCGGCGGGAGGTAGTGCCGTGGCGCGACCCGACGATACCCAGGCGCGATCTCGATCCGCCATTCGCGCCGGATGATCCGGTGGTCCTGCACCTGTTCGGCACCGATGCCGACCTGCTCTCCATGGTGGTCACCGAAGACGATCATCTCGACTACCTTGCGCGCATCTCGCACGATCACGACTACTTTCTTCCGGTCAGCGTCAATGAGCGGCTGGCCAGTACCACGCTGCTGTTTCTCGGCTATCGCCTGGAGGATCTCGATCTAAAGATCATCATGCGTGGGCTGCTGACGCACCTTGATCTGCAGCGCTGGAACATGTTGCACGTGGCCGTTCAGCTTGAGTCAAGTCAGCGCGACGAAGCTAGGGAAAAAGAGGTCATCGACTACTTCCAGAAGTACTTCTCCGCGGCGCGTATCGATATCTATTGGGGCAACACGCTGCAATTCATGTCCGACCTGTCGGCGCGCTGGAGCGAGTATCGCAATGCTCGCTAATCCTTATGTCGGCCCAACGGCGTTTACCGAAAAGGATAGCGGCCGCTTCTACGGTCGGGCTGATGAAATCCGCGAGCTCGCCTCACTGGTGATCGCCCGCCGTGCGGTACTGCTCTATGCGCAGTCCGGGTCTGGCAAAACGTCGCTCCTGCAGGCCGGTCTGATTCCCGAACTGAAGCGGCGCAAGCGCGTCGAAACCTTCCCCATTTCCCGTGTGGTGGGAAGCGCCGATCCGTCCGCCGGAAACCTTTATGTCGAAAATGCGCTGACCAACCTGTTCTCCGAGAGGCCTCAGGGCAAGACCTTCACCGAAGCGTTCGGCGCGGTGTTATCAAACGATCCCAATGCAGCACGCCGACCTTACCTGCTCATCTTCGATCAGTTCGAGGAAATTTTCTTACATCATCGCGAGCAGACGGCGCAACGTGAAGCGTTCTTTGCGCAACTGGGCGAGTGCCTCGCGACCTATCCCCAGCTCAGCCTGCTGCTGTCCATGCGGGAAGAATATCTGGCGGACCTGGAAGTGCAGGTGGCGGTGTTACCGGATCGCATGCGGACCCGGATGCGGCTCGAGCACTTGGGGGTGGAAAACGCCCTGAAGGCGATCCGCGAACCGGCGTCGACTGCCGGAATGCCTTTCGCAAGCGGTGCCGCCGAGGAGTTGGTGGACAATCTGCGGGCGCATTCGCACCGGGGCTGCCGGCGACAATGAATTCGCGCTAGGCCAATCGATCGAGCCGGTGCAATTGCAGATTATCTGTCGGCAGTTGTGGTCGCGCTTGACGGAAGACCCGTCGCATCAGAACGCCGAGATCAGCGTCGGCGACATCGCCTCACATGCCAATGTTGATGATGCGCTGATTCAGTTTTATCGCGACTCGCTGACCAAGGCGCAACCATGCGGAGTGACTGAACGGACCCTCGGCAGTGGTTTGGCGAGCAGCTAATCACGCCAGCGGGCACCCGCGGTCTGGCCTATCGCGGCGAGCGGGACACCGAAGGACTTCCGAATGCCGCAGTGGACATTTTGCGCGATTGCTACATCGTGCGGGCGGATCTTCGCGCTGGCAACACGTGGTACGAACTGGCCCATGACCGCTTGGTGGCGCCGATCCGCGACGACAACCTGGCGTGGAAAGCCAGTTACCGCAACCCCGTCGCGGATGCCTTGGAGCGCGATCCGGAGCGTTGGCTTAAAGGTCACGAACTGGAAGACGCCCGCCGCTATGCCGACGAAAATCCGTACGAACTTAACGAGGCGGAAAAGCGTTTTCTGGACCGGTCCGTCGTGGAGGAAACAAAGGCCAAGCTTCGGAGGAGAACCTCGATAGGTTTAGGGGCTCTGGTGTTTATTGTGCTGTTAGGTTTGACGACTTGGGCGCTCTGGCAGAAAAACCAGGCGGTGGAATACTTGGCCAAAGCCACCAGTTCGCGCTTGCTGGCCGAAGGCCAGTTGCTTCGGAGTCAAGATGCCTCGGCCTATCCTCTCAGCGCCTTGTTAGGCATCGAGGCTATTAAGCACTCCCCCGATCCGGATTTAACGCTCAATCAGTTCGTGCGTGACAGCCTCGACATGTTGCCGAAGCCAGGTATTGCTCTAAGACATGACGGCAAAGTGCATCGCGTTGTTTTCAGCCCCGACGGCCAGCGCCTCGCCACCGCCAGCGTGGACAAGACCGCGCGGCTTTGGGATGTCGCGAGCGACCGGGAACTGCTGCGCCTAAGCCACGAGGGAATCGTCACAGACGTCAGCTTCAGCTCCGATGGCCAGCGGCTCGCCACCGCCAGCTTTGACAAGACCGCGCGGCTGTGGGAAGTGGCGAGTGGCCGGGAACTGCACCGCCTGAGCCACGAAGGAGAGGTCTTAGCCGTCAGCTTCAGCCCCGACGGCCAGCGCCTCGCCACCGCCAGCTTTGACAAGACCGCGCGGCTGTGGGACGTCAGGACTGGGCAGGAACTGCAGCGCCTGAGCCACGAGGGATACGTCAGAGCCATCAGCTTGAGCCCCGATGGCCAGCGCCTCGCCACCGCCAGCGAGGACAAGACCGCGCGGCTATGGGACGTCGCGACCGGCCGGGAACTGCAGCGCCTGAGCCACGACGGAGAAGTCACAGCCGTCAGCTTCAGCCCCGACGGCCAGCGCCTCGCCACCGCCAGCGTGGACAAGACCGCTCGGCTGTGGGACGTCAAGACCGGCCAGGAACTGCACCGCCTGAGCCACGAGGGAAGCGTAAATGCCGTCAGCTTCAGCCCCGACGGCCAGCGCCTCGCCACCGCCAGCGCGGACAACACCGCGCGGCTGTGGGACGTCGCGACCGGCCAGGAACTGCACCGCCTGAGCCACGAAGGAGAGGTGTTAGCCGTCAGCTTCTGCCCCGACGGCCAGCGCCTCGCCACCGCCAGCGTGGACAAGACCGCGCGGCTGTGGGACGTCGCGACCGGCCGGAGACAGCAACGGCTGGGGCACGAGGGAAAAGTCACAGCCGTCAGCTTCAGCCCCGACGGCCAGCGCCTCGTTACCGTCAGCGAAGACCAGACCGCTCGGCTGTGGAACGTCGCGGCCGGCCGGGAACTGCAGCGCCTGAGCCACGACGACAACCTAACAGCCGTGACCTTCAGCCCCGACGGCCAGCGCCTCGCCACCGCTAGCTTGGACAAGACCGCGCGGTTGTGGGACGTCAAGACCGGCCGGGAACTGCACCGCCTGCGCCACGAGGGAAGCGTAAATGCCGTCAGCTTGAGCCCCGACGGCCATCGCCTCGCCACCGCCAGCGTGGACAACACCGCGCGGCTGTGGGACGTCGCGACCGGCCAGGAATTGCATCGGCTGCGCCACGACGGAGAAGTCACAGCCGTCAGCTTCAGCCCCGACGGCCAGCGCCTCGCCACCGGCAGTAACGATTGGACAGTGCGGCTGTGGGACGTCAAGACCGGCCAAGAACTGCACAGCCTGAGCCACGAGGGACCGGTGTCTGCCGTCCGCTTCAGCCCCGACGGCCAGCGCCTTGCCACCGCCAGCGGAGACAAGACTGCGCGCCTGTGGGACGTGACGAGTGGCCAGGAACGGTACGCCCTGAGCCACGAGGAATGGGTGTGGGGCGTCAGCTTCAGCCCCGACGGCCAGAGCCTCGCCACCGCTAGCTTGGACAAGACCTCGCGGTTGTGGGACGTCAAGTCCGGTCGGGAACTGCGCCGCCTAAGCCACGAGGAACGGGTGTGGGGCGTCAGCTTCAGCCCGACGGTCAGAGCCTCGCCACCGCCAGTTACGAGGTGTACACGATGATGCCGACGCTCGAACAGAAAAATAGGACCGCGTGGCTATGGGACGTCCCGACCGGTCGGGAACTGCACCGCCTGAGCCACGACGGCAACGTCACAGCCGTCAGCTTCAGCCCTGACGGCCAGCGCCTCGCCACCGCCAGTTTGGACCACACCGCGCGGCTCTGGGACGTCAAGACCGGTCGGGAACTGCACCGCCTGAGCCACTACCGCCCCGTCACAGCCGTTAGCTTCAGCCCCGACGGTCAGCGCCTCGCAACCGCCAGCGGCCAGATCGCGCGGCTGTGGCTTTGGCGACCGGACGATCTAGGTGCTCAGCTTTGCGGGCGATTGGTAGAGAACTTCAGATGGGACCAATGGCAAACCTATTTTGCCGGCGAACCGTACCGGAAAACCTGTAAAGACTTGCCGGTCCATCATGGCTTTCGCGAATTGGGCAGGCAAATGGTGAACCAAAGCCAAAGCGAGCAAGCGCTGAAAATGCTCCGCGAATTTAACGCAGCCGAACCGACGCTACACCTGGACCCCGAAATGGAAGTTCGGAAATGGGCTGCAACTGAGCTCTTGGAGGAGGCCACGAAGGCTTTGGAGGACCGCCACATCGGGGAAGCGCTAGCGGCCTATAACGAAGTGGAACAAGCGGATGCAGCGCTGATAACGGCTTGGCGTTGGAATAATCTGTGTTGGAATGGCGCCCTGGCAGGCTCCGCGAAGCAGGCGCTAACCGCTTGCGACAAAGCCGTCGCCGCAGCTAAGAATGATGAGATCTGGCAATACCGGGATAGCCGCGGTATTGCCCGCGCGCTGACCGGCAATGCACAGGGGGCGATCGAGGATTTTGAATCCTTCATTGAAAAAACGAATGAGGATCCATTAAAAACCCAACGCCAATCCTGGGTGGACGCGCTCAAGGCCGGCCAGAATCCGCTTACCAAAGAAGTACTGGAATCGCTACGTGGGCAATGAACCTCAGCATAGGCGCACAAGGAATGGTCGGAATGGGTCGGTGAAGACATTACCCATCAAGCCCAATGCCCCGATAAGCCGATCCCGCCAGATAACCCGTCAGCCGATGCGGCACAACCCTGACGCAGGAGATTGACCGATGCAGCATCTGAAAGGCTTCTAGGGGGCGGCAGTGGCAAAACCCATGAATTACGCCGAACTCGAAATCGGTCTTCACCGACAGCAAGAAGGCCAGTACACGGTTGAGCTGCGCTTCAACAACCCACAGAGCGAAGCGGCAACCCCGCCTGTTCGTGGCGAGGTCGTCATTGTCCCGCAGGATCTCCTCACGCTGCAGTTTGATCCGAAAAAGTACGGCATCGCCCTCGCCGAGCGCCTCTTTGCCCATAACGACATTGCGCTGGAGTTCGCCAAGGTGAAGGCGGCCGTCGAGAGCAGCGAGCTGTTCCTGCGAGTGAAACTGTTCGTTGGGCCTAGCGCCCCGGAATTGCATCCGCTGCGTTGGGAACTGTTGACCGACCCGCAGACCCGCCTACCGCTGGCGACCTCTGAAAAAATTCTGTTCTCCCGTTTTGGGACCAGCAGCAACTGGCGCAACATCCGCCTGCGAGCCAAGGCGGAACTTCGGGCCTTGGTCGCGGTATCGGCGCCGCGCGATCTCGACAAATGGAACTTGGCGCCAGTCAAGATCGACGGTGAAATCGAACGAGCACGCGCAAGCCTGAACGGCATCCACATCAGCGTTGCCGGCAAGGATGAGCCCTTGACCTTGAACCGCTTGGTCGACGGACTGCGCGACACGATCGACATTCTCTATTTGGTCTGCCATGGCGCGCTGACGCCGAAGGGGGCATCACTCTGGCTGCAAGACGACACCGGCAACGTCAAAGTGACCCCCGGCGAACAGCTAGCCCAGCGGATTGGCGAATTAGCTGAAGCCCCGCGCTTGGTAGTTTTGGCCTCGTGCGAGAGCGCCGGTTCGGAACAAACGTCGACAACCGAGCGAGTCGCTGCGGGAGAACTCGTCACGCTGGCGCCTATGCTGGCGGAAGCGGGGGTTTCCGCCGTGTTGGCCATGCAGGGCAAGATCAGCATGGAGACCGTCAAGCAGGCCATGCCGGTGTTTTTTGCCGAACTGCTCAAGGACGGCCAAATCGACCGGGCTTTGGCGGTTGCCCGAGGGAGCGTTCGGGAGCGGCCCGATAGTTGGATGCCGGCCCTGTTCATGCGTCTCAAGGGCGGCAGGATCTGGTACGAGCCCGGCTTTGGCGTCGAGGGCCGCGGCGACTTCGATAAGTGGAAGGCGATCTGCGCCCAGGTCGTCAAAGGGAAATTCATCCCCATCGTCGGTCCGGAACTGGGCGAGGACGTTGCCGGCGGCTCGCGCGAGCTCGCCGAGCAACTGGCGGCGGAGCACGATTTCCCGCTGACGGCTCACGAGCGGGCCGACCTCGCCAAAGTCACCCAATTCATCAGCGTCAACCAGAATCGCACCTTCCTGCACGAAGTCGTCGAGAAGGGTTTTCGACGGCAGATGCGTGAACGACTGAAAGGCGCCCTGACAGACGAAGCCAAGAAGCCGCAAGAACTGGCTATCGAGCGCTGTCTCGCCAATCCAGATCATCCCTACCGGCAACTCGCCGATCTACGCGCTTCGATTTATGTCAACGCCAGCTACGAGTCGCTGTTATACCAGTCGCTGAAGAAGGCCGGGCGGAATCCAGAGGCGGTGTTCGGCGCTTGGCGCGGTGTCGAGGTTCCTAAGCAGCCGCAGCCCAAGGTGGTCGCGCCGACGGCGGACACGCCCTGGGTTTACCACCTCTTCGGCGTGTATGGAAAGCCCGATACCTTGGTGCTCACCGAGGACGATTTCTTCGACTACCTGATCGCCTCCACCAAGCTGGATCTGCTGCTGCCGACGCTAGTGGGCCGGCTGATGCAAAGCTCGCTGCTGTTCCTCGGCTTTCGGCTAGACGACTGGCGGTTTCGCGTTCTATTCCGGCTGATTGTGACCCGGCCGGGGACCGAGACCATGAAGGAATTGTCCCACGTCGGCGTACAGGTGAATCCCGACGAACAAAGCCTCGCCGATGTCCAGCGCGCCCGGAAGTATCTGGAGGGCTACTTCCGAGGCGGCAAAAGTGCGCCAGAGATCTCCATCTACTGGGGGACCGCGGCGGATTTTCTCAAGGAGCTGAACCTGCAACTGGCGAGGATGCCGGACGACGTGCCGGCCGACGAGACGCAGGGAGAGGACGATGATTGGGTCTGACACGATCATCGGCGCCAACCCCTTCGTTGGGCCCCGGCCCCTTGAAACCGGTCAACCGATTTTCGGGCGCGATCGGGAGATCGAGGATCTGTACTACCTGCTGAGCGCCGAGCGGATCGTGCTGCTGCACTCGCCCTCGGGGGCAGGCAAGAGTTCCTTGATCAGGGCTGGACTGATCCCGCGCCTGGCGGAACGGTTCGACGTGCGCGGTCCCACCCGCGTCAACACGCCGCCGTCGGAGGGCAGCGAAGTCAACCGGTACGTGAGCAGTGCCATTCTCGGTTTTGAACAAGGCTTGCCCGAGGAGCGCCGCCGCGCCGACGAAGCGATTTCCGGCTTGAGCCTGGCCGACTACGTGGCAGGCCGGCCGCGACGGCGCTCGGCGCCGCCGAACGTCGTGCTGGTCTTCGACCAGTTTGAGGAAATTCTCACCGCCGACCCGCTGAACGTTGCGGCCAAGCACGAATTTTTTCGGCAACTGGGCGAGTTGTTGCAGAACCCCAATATCTGGGCCTTGTTCGCCTTGCGCGAGGACTACCTGGCACCGCTTGATCCCTATGCGGATCAGGTTCCGACCCATCTCAAGAATCGCTTTCGCATCGACCTGTTGAGCCGCGAGGCAGCGCAGGAGGCCATGGTGAAAACCGCCGCCAAAGGTGGCCGCTGGTTCGCTCCGGAAGCGGTGGAGAAATTGGTGACGGACCTGGCCACCATGAAGGTCCAGCAGCCGGATGGCAGCTTCGAGCGCAAGCCGGGTCCCCACATCGAGCCGCTGCATTTGCAGGTCACTTGCATGTGGCTGTGGAAGCGGATGCCCGCCGACAAACCGTCCATCGATGGGGATGATATCGAGTCCTTTGGCGATGTGACCGACGCCCTGGCGACTTACTACGCCGATGAGGTCAGCGCCGAACCCCAAGAGGAACGCGCCATTCGCAAATGGTTCGGCGAAAAACTGATCACCCAGAACGGCATCCGCAGCCAGGTGCTGAGGGGCGTGGGCAGCAGCGATGGTTTGGACAATACGCTGATTGCAGGCTTAGTCGATGCGCACTTGGTCCGCGCCGAGCAACGTGCTGGAGCGGTCTGGTATGAACTGGCGCACGACCGTCTGATCGATCCGGTGTCCGCCAATAACCAGGCGTGGTTTGATGCGCACCTGAGTCCGGTGCAGAAGGTGGCCGAGCTTTGGGAAGAGCAAGACCGCCCGTCGGGCCTGCTGGTGGTCGGTGAGGCGTTGGCGGAGGCGCAATGCTGGGCTAACGCGCAAACCTCGCTGACCGACGTTGAGCGCGCGTTTCTCGCGGCGTCGGAGGAGAAGCAGGGCGTTGTTAGACAAGGACCGTCGACAGCGGCGCAATCTCAGGTGGTTGGCGATCGTTTCCGCGACGGTGAGTGTGTTGGCCGTCATTGCCTTCTTGAACGCGATTCAGCAATCGCAAAAAGCCCGTGAATCATTCGTCAATGCGACGTCCATTCGGTTAGCCGTCGAAGGTCAGGCCATCCTCGCGAAAACGCGACCGGGCAATGCGTTTCGCGGTGCGCTAGAGATTCTGGCCGCCCATCGCATTTTTCCGGGACTAGAGTCGTACGGCGCGATGCAGTTTGCCGCACAGCGGCTTGCACCCGTGGTTCTTCTGGTTCAGACCAACGATGACTTTGGAATCGCGGCATTGAGCCCAGATGGCAAACGCATCGTGTCGGGCAGCGGTAAGACTTTGCGCCTCTGGGATGCGGGAACGGGACAGCCAATCGGCTTGCCGATTACAGGCCACAGCGAACTTGTAACTAGCGTAGCGTTCAGTCCAAACGGCCAGCGCATCGTGTCGGGAGACAGGGGCGGGGCCCTGTGCCTATGGGATGCGGAAACGAGTAAGGCAGTCATTGAACCGATCAAAAAACATGGCGGGGCAGTTACCAGCGTAGCATTCAGCCCGGACGGTAAGCTCATCGTCTCAGCGAGTGCTGATTCCAAACTGCACCTCTGGGATGCATCAAGCGGACAACCGATCGGATCTCCGCTCAAAGGTCATTATCTGGAGGTTTTTAGCGCCGCCTTCAGCCCTGACAGCAAACGCATCGTCTCCGGGGGCAAGAGTGGCCTATACCTCTGGGACACGGCGACGGGGCAACCGTTGGGTGAACCGTTAAGCCGAGAGGGATTCGGTGGAGTGGCGTTCAGCCCGGATGGCCAAAACATTGTTTCGGGAGGTTCGGATCGAACCGTGCGCGTATGGGATGTGGCCACTCGGAAACAGGTCGGCCTGCCGTTCACAGGCCACACCGGCGAAGTATCGCGAGTAGCATTCAGCCTGGATGGCCGACGCATCGTTTCGGCAAGTTTAGATGGCAACCTGCGTATATGGGATGCGGCGACGGGACAGTCACTAGGCGCAACGCTGCTAGGACATGGAGACCAAATTTGGAGCGTGGCGTTAAGTCGCGATGGCCAAAGCATCTTGTCGGCGAGTCTAGATCATGCCCTGATCATCTGGGATGCGAAGTCCGACAGGACTCTCGATTCAGCACGTGAAATTCCTATTCCTACAACTGCCATAAGATTCAGTCGCGACGGCCAACGCATCGTCTCAGGGAGCGAGGACGGCACCCTGCGCGTCTGGGATGCAGCGACGGGGAAGCTGCTCGTCGAACCATTCAAAGCTCATGACAAGCTTGTAACGAGTGTGGCGTTCAGTCCCGAAGGCCAGCGCATCGTTTCTGGGAGCGAGGACGGCACCCTGCGCCTCTGGGATGCGCAAACTGGAAAACCGCTTGGCGCCTCGGTCATGGAGCATGGCACAACGGTAACTACAGTGGCGTTCAGCCCGGAAGGCAAGCGCACCGTCTCTGGGGGCTACGATGCGACTTTAAGCTTGCGACTTTACGCATTTGGGATGCGGCAACTGGCCAACCTTTAAGCCAACCGCTCACCGTCCATGGCAAAAAGGTCGAAAACGTGGAGTTTACCCCCGACGGCCAACGCATCGTCTCGGGGGACGACGAACACGGCCTTCACCTCTGGGATGCTGCAACGGGACGCCCCCTCGGGTCGCTGCAAGAAGGTCAAAAGTGGATGGTCACGAGCTTGGCGTTTAGCCCCGAGTACCAGCGTATCGTCGCTGCGAGTCGGATCCGCGACGCGCTGGCCTTCTGCGATGTGACAACTGGGCGACCAGTCGGCTCGCCGCTGGAAAGCAGTAAAGACGTAAACCAAAGTGGTGCTCAGTCCGGACGGGAAGTACTTCGTTTCAGCAGAGTTCCCATCCGGTATTCCAAGAACAGTCCTACGTTTAGGGGACGCAGTAACGGGGCGACCTGTAGGCATACCGCACGAAGTTAGCAGTTTTGCTGAGTCGCTGCTTTTCAGTCCCGACGGCAAGAGCGTGGCGACGTCTGGTCGTTCTGTTGTACTTACAATTTGGCCGGTGTTGGACGCATGGGTTGACGAGCTTTGCGCCAAGTTGCCGCGCAACATGACTCACAAGGAATGGAACGAATGGGTCGGCGAGGACATTGAGTATCGCGAGCAATGCCACGGTAAGCCGATACCGCCTGACGAAACGACTGCCGTAACGGGTAATCCTAACCGGTGATATTGCCCCTACCGTCCGTCCCCTAATCAGACCACCGAGTATGCGGCGCCATGAATACTCTCGAAATCACCGTACAACGCAAAGTCGATGAGCACTGGCCGGTCGTCCTCGAGCGCCCGGCTTTGGGATCGGCACTGCCGCTTCGTTTGGAGGGAGTTTTCCAGGTCGATACCATGGAACTCGAAGCCCGACGACTCGACAAGGAGGCCTATGGGCGCTTGCTGGGGGAGTCCCTGTTCCAGGGCGGCATCCGCGATGCCTTCGTTAGTGCCTGCAATGCCGGCGACACACCCTTACACGTGTTGCTGGAGATTGAGGCGAGCGATCTTCGCCCAGTGCGCTGGGAACGGCTGTGCGCCCCTATCGATGGTCAATGGCCGTTGCTGGCGCTCAGCCAACGCGCGCCGTTATCACTGTACCTGCCCAGCATCACCGATCGGCGCTTTCCGCCCCTGGGGCGCCGTGACCTCCGGGCCTTGATGTTTGTCGCCTGTCCCGACGGCTTGGAGAAGAGCTACGGACTTACCCATTTCGATGCCGTTGCTACGGCTGCCGGCGTTCGCGCCGCGCTTGGAAACATCCCGGCTGATCTGTTGGCGGACAACGGAACTGACGTCGCTGGCCCCCCGACACTGGACACGCTCTGCGAGCGACTGACCGCCCGTCACTACGCGCTTTTGCATATGGTTTGTCACGGCGCCTTTCAACCGGGCACCGGCGACACGGTTCTTTACTTGTCGAAACCCGGCGGCGGCGTCGAGCCCGTGACCGCATCCCGGCTCATTGATCGGCTCCGGAACTTGGGGGGCGGACACGGTCTGCCGTCACTGGCATTTCTTTGCACCTGTGATAGCGCAAACCTGAAGCGGAAGGCGCATTGGGCGGCGTGGCCCAGCGCTTTGTGCGGGAGCTTGGCATGCCGGCGGTGGTCGCCATGACCGAAAAAGTCACGATCACCACCGCCGAGAAATTGGCCCATACGTTTTATCAACGGCTCCTAGAGCATGGGGCCGTAGATCGGGCCCTGGTCGAGGCCACCGCCGGCTTGCAAGGACGCACCGATGTCACCGTGCCGGCCCTGTTCACGCGACTGGCGGACGCCCTTATTCAGCGATACCTTCGAGCGGGAGCCCACCCCGGCAGAGATCGAAGCCGGCCTGATCGAACTCAAGGACCTGGTCAATGACCGGGCGCGGGTCCTCACCAAGAAGTTCAACGATGCGAAGGCAAAATTACGTTCGACTGCCGCTGTTCCGGCGAACGAGTTGAGCAAGGAGGCGCGCGACGCGCGCAAGGCGGCACTCGAGGACATCGACTGGCTCTGCACGGAAATCACCGACCTCAGTTTCGGGGCGCTGGCTCGGGGTAAACCTGCGCCGCCTTACGACGGCCGCTGCCCGTTCCCTGGGCTCCCGGCATTCCAGGAAAAAGACAGCCCTACTTCTTCGGCCGACAGCTGCTGATCGAGCGGTTGGCCGGCAAGTTGAGCGAGCATCCGATGCTCGCCGGTGCTGGGAGCCTCAGGCAGCGGGAAGTCCTCGTTAATACTGGCCGGTCTGATTCCCTGGCTCAAAGGCCATTCCGAACCCGATTTGCGGACCTTCTACCTAACCCGACGGCGGACCCGGTCACCCGACTAGACGCCGTTCTGGCCGAGATCGATCAACCCGGAAGACTCCTGATCGTCGACCAATTCGAAGAGTTGTTTACGCTCTGTCTTGATCCCCAGAAACGCACGGCCTTCATCGATCGACTGCTCGGACAACTCCCCACCACCCGCGTGATTCTGACCATGCGCGCTGATTTCTGGGGCGACTGCGCCTCCCACCCCCGTCTCAAGGAAACCATGCAAAGCCACCAGGAACTCATCGCCCCGATGAGCACCGCGAATTACGCCAGGCCATGGAGTCACAGGCGGGTTTGGTTGGGCTGCGCTTCGAGGCCGATCTCAGCAACATCCTGCTCGATGATGTGACCGGTGAGCCAGGCGCCATGCCCTTGCTGCAACACGCCTTGAGGGAACTGTGGAAGCGCCGCCGCGGCCGTTGGCTACGGGCCAGCGAATATCGCGAAATTGGCGGCTCAGCGGGCAGCGGCGTGCTGGGGGCGATCGCCGCACCGCCGATGAGATTTTCGGGCAGGCTTCGCCGGTTGAGCAGGCGCAACTCCGGGAGATTTTCTTGCGGCTCACGCGGCTGGACGAAGCAGCCGCGTCCGGCACTGAACGGCGCGACACCCGCCGCCGTGCGCGTTTGGACGATCTGGTGCCCGCCGGTCAGGATCGCGCGGAAACCCAGCGATTGATTAACCGCCTAGCTGATGCTCGTTTGGTGGTGACGTCGTCGGGGGATCAGCAAGTCGAAGTGGCCCACGAAGCACTGATCCGCTATTGGCCGAAGCTAAAAAACTGGCTGGATGAGGATCGTGTCGTCCTAATTTTGCGCGAGAACATTAGCGAGGCAGCGAAGGAATGGAGGAAACGTCCACGCGACAGCGATCTGCTGCTCCACCGAGGCATCCGTTTAGCGGAGATCGAACGGCTGATCGAAGCAAATCAACTGAGCTTGAATGCCGAAGAGCTGGACTATGTGACGGCTTGCCAGGCCTCGCAGACCGCGCAGGAGCGAAAGCGGAAACGGACCGTAGCAGTCCTAAGTTGCGTCACGGCGGTTGCCGTCTTCGCGGCAGCAGTTGCCGTCCGCGCGTGGATTGAAGCCTATCGTAGCGGTGAAAAGGTCAACCTGGTGGGTCAACTCGCGCGCCACACGAGCGACACCACCGGACAGGCGCAGAGAAATTTGTTGCTGAGCTTGCGGATGGCGGAGATCAGTGGCGAGGGAAGCATCGAGGCCATTGACGCGATACGCCGACCACTTTCGACGACCAGCGGGCGCCCCTTGTTGGGACACGAAAAGTCAACCGGGGCAGCAGCTTTTTCAAAGGACAATCGTTGGCTCGCCACAGGCAGTGCTGATGGGACGATCCAGTTATGGGATTTGGCGCCCGCCGATCCTACCGGCCGGTTCCGTGATCCACGCGCTCATGCCGCCGAAATAACGGCGTTGGAATTTAGCCCAGACGGGAGCCTGCTGGCGAGCAGCGGCGTGGATGCGACGCTGCGTACCTGGCGCCTCACCGCCGATGGATTGGTGGCTCAGCATACCTTCTCCTCTCCGGATAAAAGTCCGATCTGTTCGCTAGCGATCAGCCCGGATGGCAACTGGTTAGCATTCGGCACTCAGACCGGTGCCAAAGACTGCGTTAATGATCAGGACTCAAGGACCGGGACGCTGTGCATTTGGAAGATGACGGCTGAAGGTCCGATAGAAGCGCCGTGCGATTCCGGGAAGATGGACGATCCCGTGATGCATGTCGTTTTCAGTCCCAGACAACCGGCGATTTGCGGCCACCTGTTCGGGAAACTGCAACGACAATGAGCCGGGCGGTCTGACGGTCAATTTCTGGAATATTGACCCTGATTTTCCAAGCAATAAGCCCACACAACTCTGGACAAAAGGCTCTCTGCTCGGCATCGCTTTCAGCTCGACCAGCAATCGCCTAGCGGTCGCATTCGCAAATAAGTCCGAAGTCTGGGACTTAACCCAAAAGGATCCAGCTAATCACCCGATTCTCACCGTAGATCATTTGCAATGGATTTGGTCTGTCGCTCTAAGCCCCGACAATCGCTGGCTCGCAACCGGAAGCCTTGATGCCGATGTCAAACTGTCTGACCTGACCGGCGTGCAAAAGAATCCGTTACTGCTGAAGGGTCACACTGGCCCCTATCAGCAGTGTCGCTTTCAGCGACGACAGCCGCTGGTTGGCCACCAGCGCGACCGATGCCACGGTTCGATTGTGGGAGGTTGCCGACCCAAGAATCCCGGAAAAGCTTTTGCTGGGTCAGGATAAGTCGGTAAAAAAAGTAAGATTCGGCTCGGACTCGCGTCACTTGGTCGCGTTGGGGGATGATCGAAATGCGCGCTTGTGGGAGCTGCCCGACCCGAGCGTGGACCCCATCGTGTTGCGTGGACCCGCCGCGACACCCGTGATGGCGATGGCCGTTAGCCCGGACGGACGCTGGGTGGCGAGTTCCAATGCCAATGACCCGCATCTACTGCTTTGGTCCACGGAGGATCCCCGTCAGCCGGCAAGAGTCTTCGACTTGCCCGGACATGCCGGCGCCATTGCCATCAGCCGGGATGGTCTCTGGCTGGCGGCCAAGTCTCAAAATCAAGGCGGCGTGTACGTTTGGAACCTGACCGACCTGTCGCAAGCTCCCGCCATACTTACCGAACAAGAACCCAGCGATATTCTCACTCTGGCCTTCAGCCCCGACGGCCGTTGGCTGGTCAGCGGGACCCAGGCCCATGTCAATATTTGGGATGTCAAGGCGGGGAACCCGCTCACTGGCCGGCGATCTTGTGAAAGCCGATTTGTTAGCGGACTTCCAGCTTTCAGCGAGGATTCGCGCTTCCTAGGCACCGGAGGCTTCGGTGAGGGCAGCATGCTGGCGGAGGCGAATGCACACCTTTGGACCCTGAATGGACCGGATCTATGCGCCAGTCGACGTGTTTTGGGACCGCATCAAAGCATTGTCTACCAAGTCGCGATCAGTCCCGATCACCGCTGGGCCGCGACGGCCAGTGCCGACGCTCAAGGAAAGCTGTGGAGGATCGCGGAACACCAGGATGCGGAGTTGGTGTCCACCCTGCAATTCAAGGATCGGGTCGTCCAAACCGCATTCAGCCGGGATAACCGTTGGGTTGCTTTCGCCTCCTGGGACAGCGCGATTCAATTGCTCGATTTGACGCAGTCAGCCCGATTAGAGCCCCGAAAATTAGCAGAGCATATGGGGCGAATTGTCTCCATGGTATTCAGTCCCGATAGCCATTGGCTGGCAACGGGTAGCGAAGACAGGACTGTCCGGCTTTGGAGTCTTGATCAACCGGATGCCGCTCCAATTGCCCTGCGCAGCCACGAAGCTAGCCTGTCATTGGGCCAATCCGGTATTGCATTCAGCGAGGATTCCCGCTGGATGGTCACCGCCGCGCACGACGGCACAGTGCGCCTTTGGCGAATGAAACTGGCCGACCTGGTCAATGTCGCCTGTCGAACCGCCGGCCGCGAGTTGACAGCGGAGGAGGCTAAACGGCTCCTAAACCTGGACGAACCACCGACACTATGCTCCGCCCAATTCAAGCCACAGGAAGCCGCCCAAAAACCTAAAGTCAATTGAGACTGCTACGCGAGGAGACATTCCATGCTGAATCAATCAATGCTCAGATCAGCCGCCACCTCTCTTTTCTTGTTCTCGATCCTGGCTGGATGTGCAGGTCATCACCCTCCTTCGAAAACGGAAACGCTAATTTCTGGAATCGGCGGCAGGGATTTTAACGGGCTGAGCTTCCCAGGGAAGATTGCCTTAGCCGCGTTCGGTAACCGGCCGTCGACATCCGCCGCTGGAGACGCTACCGAGTGGCGTCAAGCGCTGATCGACGCCTGCTCCCGGTCGCCACGCTGTGCAGGCGGGGAAAGCCGATCAGGAATTGCACAAAAATTGACCTGTGTGTTCGGGAGTCAGTCTGGCGCTAACTCCCCGGAGCCGGGTTTGCGCGAGGAACTGATCAAGAAAGCCGTCGAGAAGGCGGCCGAAAACGTAACGGGTCTCGATGCCCAGCAAAGACGACGCGCGGTTGAACTGCTCAGAAGTGGCGAATTTGCCGAGGATATCGCGAACTCGGTCGGAACCGTATTGACCCGGATCAACCCAGATCTGATTCCCAAAGTGATCGCCAATGTTCCCGATCGACTCCGCAGTGCGCCGCAATTGCTCGACGCAACGGCTAAAGACATCGCGGGTGGACGCGCATCCGCAGCACAATGTTTGGCAAACCTGCGGCGCTTACGAGGCATCCTTTCTGGAGCGGGCTGTGGAACAGCTGAAACCAAACCAGCGGTTTTCGGCAACACACTGCGAGAGATTTATCGATCCGAAGTAGCAAAGGCCGCTGCAGATACCGTCAGCGCCCTGATAGCCGCAGACAATGAAACATTGAGACTGGCAATCATTGCCTACGCCAACATGAACGGTGTGTCTATAACCGAACAGGACTTGGATACCCTGCGCGCAAGCCTGTTGAAAACCGACGATCCTGATTTGGGGCCACTATTGCAAGCCGGTATCACGTCGTTAGTCCGACAAACGGGCGTCGATCAAGCAAAGGACAAAATTCTCGCGATGCAGGCTGATGGCAACAACAGCTGCTCGGCACATGCGGAATTGCCCGCGACAATGTTGGTAGGCACTGAAAATTGACCAGTTGGGGGTGCGGCGCACCCCCCAGTGGTCAGTTTTCGATGCGAGACAACAGGTCAACGCATCCCAAACGAACAAACACCATCCAAAAGGATGGAACCTTGGTCGTCAGGTCACGTTGGGGCGAATTGGAACCGTCCTCTATCTAGGTTTTCCTAGGTTCGATTTGACTTCCGATTCTTAATCGGCACTTTCACGTCAGCGTGAAACTTACGTGAAACGCGTGAGAGGACGAAGGAGAATTGTAGACGCGAACAGCGGTCTTGGTAGCGGGAGCAGGCTATGCAAGTAGCTGTTTTAGCATAAATAAATGGTGGGCCGTACTGGATTCGAACCAGTGACCACTGCATTAAAAGTGCAATGCTCTACCGACTGAGCTAACGGCCCGCCAAGCCCGAGAAGTGTATAGAAGGAGGCGCGACTTTACAAGTCGAAAGACGGAATATCCGGTATGATCGTTTTTTAAGGTTTCACTTGCACGGTCTCGATGATGGGTTGACCTTGAAGCTAGCAGGCGATTGGATTTCAAGGGCAGGCAAGCGGCGCGAAAGCGGGTCGGTGGCAGCCTTATGTTTAGAAGAGTTAATAACGAATTTAGGTCTTGCTGCCAAGACGATATTTTCCATGGGATAGTCGCAAGCCTGCTCCGCGCAACAGCGGCTTCGATCCGTCTTACACAAGCTGCGAGGGCACTAGCGCAAACTCGCACATCGTCGGCCAAGCCGAGTTGGGAAGCCGCGGCGGTCTGCTGGTCGATGCCACACTTACGGGCACGCGATAGCCGACTTGCCTGAGGGCAGCTAGGGCCTCAGGTTGGTTGCCAGCTTGCAGGCTTCGACAGCGGAGCGGATCCTTCCCGCGCCCGAGGCGCGGGGTTCTGGTGTTGCTTACGCCGACATAATGGGTTTTTGAATACCCCTTTAATCGCCTTGCCTTGGCGGGAAAGAGAAATTCAACAAGCCACCGTGATTACCGTCGACGCGGACAGTTTCGCTGACAACGTCATTGCCTCGCCTTGCGGCGACCTGATAATGGCCGGGCTTTAATTTCGCGTAAAAGTAAGGGCCGCTCGCCGGTACATCCAATAGCGTGGCCCCTCGGGCATCCTTGATGCGAATCCTGTCGGGAACCTCAAACTCCCTGGAGCCTTTAACGGCAAACATGAGGTGGACGTTATATTGCGATTGAACCGCCTTTAGGGCGGCTTGTTCCACTTCGCCTATCCCGCCGCTCAGAAAACTAACGCCGCGATCGATTTTTCGTTCGGTTTCATTGTCGTCGGCAAGCCCCGGTGACGTGGCAAAGAAACCGGCAAACAACACTGTGAAGGCTGTCTTCATCGTCGCACTCCTGAGTTTCGTTGGCTTTTGCGGATCTGACGCCCTAGCTAGACGCTGAGCAGTCGTTATCGTCAAGCCTATTGGTTATGGATTTATCGAGTATTCCGAAGGGCGGATTATTGCAGGTTGTGTCGTCAAAACGTGGCTTCGGAGTCGTTTGCCTTTCAGTCAGATGATTCGGCAGACATTCGAGAGTAAACACCTAAGTCGGCTGTTTGGCCAGTACGGTAGCCCAAATCGACGGCGAAAGGTCTTTATACAGTCGCCGCCCTTAGTCAAGGAAGGGCGCGAATTCATGGTCCGTGGCGAGGTCTGGCTCGCGCAAGCGCATCGTCCTCGGCATGGCTGAAAAGATAATCGCTCGCCAAACCGGCCAGCGCCCGCACGCCGATAATCAGCGCGGATTCATCAACAAAAAACGCCGGGTTGTGATTGGGCGCGGCTTGGGCTTGGTCCTGATCCTTGGGCGTAATGCCCAAAAAAACCAATAGTCCGGGCGCGCGTTGCGCGAAGAAGGAGAAGTCTTCGCCGGCGCCGACCGCGGCGATTTCCTCGACATCGCCATTGGCGGCCCACTCCAGTGTTGGTTGCATCGCACGGGTCAATTCCGGATGGTTGATGGTCGCGTCGTAGCCTTGGGTAATGGTCACATCGGCCCGCCCGCCAAAAGCCACGGCGGTACCGTCGGCATAGCGGCGAATCCGTTCGTGGAGCTTGGCTCGGGTCATCTCGTCATAGGCGCGCAACGTGCCTTTCAGTTCGACGCTATCGGGCATGATGTTGTAGCGCAAGCCGCCATTAATCTGGCCAAAGCTAATCAGTGACGGGGTGCTGTAGGGATTGGTTTGCCGGCCCGGGAGCGCGGTCAAGCCCAGCACGAGCTGCGCGGCCAGCGCGATCGAATCGACCCCGTCCCAAGGCCGCGCGGCATGGGTTTGGCGCCCGCGTGCCTGGATGATCAAGCGATCCGAAGCGGCCGTGAACGGGCCACTGCGGTAGCCGATGCGCCCGGTTGGGATGCCGGCCCAGACGTGCAGGCCGAAGACGGCGGCGGGACTTGGCTCGTTCATGGCGCCTTCCTCGATCATTAGCTTGGCACCCCACGACCGCTTGCCGTCCGGGACGAAATCGCTGGGCCCCTCTTCCGCCGGCTGAAAATAGAACACCACCGATCCCGGCAATTGTTCGCGCACCCCGCTCAGTACGGTTGCGGCGCCCATCAACATCGCGGTATGCGCATCGTGTCCGCAAGCGTGCATGACATCGACTGTTTTGAAACTGGTGCCGTCGATTTGCCGGCCCTGTCGCGTCGAGGCGAATCGCAAAGCCCGCGGTTCCTTGACCGGCAGGGCATCCATATCCGCGCGCAGCGCCACCGTCGACCCACCTCGCGCGCCACGGAGAATGCCGATCACGCCCGTGCCGGCGATGCCGGTTCGAACCTCCAGTCCCAAGGCCTTGAGATGGGCGGCAACACGCTGGGCGGTGCGCACCTCGGCGTTGCCGAGTTCGGGATGGGCGTGAAAGTCTCGGCGCCAAGCGACAACCTGGGACTCGATGGCCTTGGATTGCGCGGCAATTGCAAAATGGCGTTGTCCGGTATCGTCGGCGGCGGCTTGTGAAATTGCCAGAATAGCCAAGCCGGCGAAAAAGCCGACAGTCAGGTTGACTCTGAACATGGCTGATCTCCGCATTCGATTGACGGCCAGTCTCGCTTGCCAAACTTCTTTTTGGGTCCGGTCGATCCCATAATGACCTGCCCGCGGACCCTGGGCAATCGCAGCGACCTGAGCCTTACTGACGAATCCGCATGACCGCACCGTCCCCTATCGCGAACCGCCATCCGTCCATCGCCGCGCGTATCGAGCGCTTGCCCCTGGCGTCTTTCCATCGCCGTTTCGTGGCCTTGGTCGCCTTGGGCGGCTGGTTCGACTTCTACGACATATTCATGATGGCTTACATCGGCGCCGCCTTGCAGGCCGATGGTTTCCTGACCCGTGAAGCCTTCGGTTGGGTCATTGCGGCCGGCTTCCTGGGTATGTTTCTTGGTGCCGCCGTGTTCGGCCTGGCCAGCGACCGTTACGGGCGTCGCATGTCGTTTCTGGTCATGCTGCTCATTTATTCCGGATTCACCATTGCCGGGGCATTCAGCCAGGACATGTGGGTCCTGCTGGCCTGTCGCTTTCTGTCTGGCCTTGGCATCGGCGCCGAACTGGTGGTCATCGACACCTATGTGTCGGAAATCGTGCCGAGCCGCGCGCGCGGCCGCTACGTCGCGATTACCCAAGTGGTCGGCTTCACGGCCATACCGGTGGTGGCACTATTGGCCAAGTTGCTGATCCCGTATCACGGTATTTGGGACGGCTGGCGTTGGGTCATGGTCATCGGCGGCGGCGGCGCGCTATTCGTTTGGTATCTTCGCCGGCGTTTGCCGGAGTCGCCGCGCTGGCTGGAAATGGTCGGACGCGCGGACGAGGCGGACAACATCATGCGGGCGGTGGAGGCCGAGGTCGAAGAGGACACAGGGCGGCCACTGCCTAGGCCGGCGGCCATCACGGTGGTCGAGGAACGCGGCAGCCTGCGCGAACTGCTCGATCGGACCTATCGGCGCCGCACGCTGCTGTTGACTGCCTTTCATCTGCTGCAAACGATCGGCATCTACGGCTTCGCCAATTGGGCCCCGACCTTTCTTCTTGCGCAAGGAAAAAGCCTCGGCCAGTCGTTGGATTACAGCTTCTGGATCGCGCTGATGAGTCCGCTCGGCCCGTTGATCGCGGTGTTCACCACCGAACGCTGGCAGCGCAAGCACGCCATCGTGGTCTTGGCGAGCCTGATGGCGATCAGCGGCATGACCTTTCCGTTTGCGAATTCGGCGCTCGCGATCGTCGCCGCCGGCGCCTTGCTGACGTTTTTCTCCTATTGGTTTTCCGCCATCTTGCATGCCTATCAGGCGGAATTGTTTCCTACCCGTATCCGCGCCACCGGCGTTGGGTTTACCTACAGCGTCAGCCGCTTGAGTGTGATCCTCTCCAGCCCGATCATCGCCTGGCTACTGAGCTACAACGTCGTGTCAGTCTTCATTTTCATGGCTGGCGCGATGTTCGGGGTGGCGCTTCTGATCGGGCTGTTCGGTCCGCGAACCAATGCGGCCATGCTGGAGCAGGTTTCCGCATGACGCGGGTCGGTGGACAGCGGAAATTCGCCGCCGACCTTCCGCCATGTCAAGTCCCCTGACCGGCCGACTGTTTCTAGCCTTGTGGCCGAGCCAGGCCGTGCGGCACCAACTGGCGGCATGGCAGGCTGTTTATGCCTGGCCTTCGGGCACGCGGGTCGTGCCCGCGGCCGACCTGCACCTGACCTTGCACTTTATCGGGCCCATTTCAACGGACCGATACGCGGATGTCGTGACCGGCCTCGACCTTGCTTCGCGCACCATTGAGGTCGTTTTGGACATGCCGGCCATTTGGCGCGATGACCTCGCGGTGATACGGCCCAGCCAGGTTCCCGCTTCCCTGCTCGACTTGCATGGTCAGCTTGAGGAGCAGTTGCGGCGTTTGGACCTGCCGGTCGAGCGGCGCCCTTACAAGCCGCACGTCACGTTGGCCCGACGTTGTGCTGGTGCCCACCCCTCCCGTTCTCCGCCTGACCCAGTCGTCTGGGTTAATCAGGACTTTGTGCTGGCGGCTCGCCATGGACCCGGCTACCGCGTGCTCAGACGCTACGGGGCCGTGGCGAAATCCTGACAGGCGCTGGTTAGCCCGGCCATCTCGCTTTCCCCGAAGTACCTTTCATCGAGTTTGCATTGACTGTTAGCGGATTGGGTAGAGAATCGTCGCGGCGGTTGCGACATTCGAAAGCCGAATTTCGAGCTGATTCGCTTGTCGAACTTCGAGCGCGCGAAACAGGGCCAGGATGCCCAACTGAGGTTGGGGTCTCGCAGTCACCATCATCGCGGCGAGTTGACATTTCATCGACTCACAACGCCTTACGACTGCACTGCCGAAAATAGTCACCGCTGACGCGCTTGCGCTTACTGCGGCGACCGCCGGATTCGGTCATAACTGGTTGGTTCCGCTTAATCCATCTCGCCAATTCTGACTCGGTCGATTCCATGACAAAACCTGGGGTGGCGATACCGGCCTTGGCCCTGCTGGTCTTCCTGGGCGGCTGGTTGGGTATCAAGCTGGCGGCTCCACCGGAATACGCTAGCCCCCTCTGGCCACCGGCCGGCATCGTCATGGCTGCCTTGTTGTTGTGGGGCAATCGACTCTGGCCGGGCGCCTGGCTCGGATCGTTTCTTCTCAACAGTTGGGTACGCGCAAACAGCGATATCGATCAGTTGACCCTGGTCACGCTCCTGGCATCCGCGGGCGCCGCGACCGGCAGTTCCGTCCAGGCCCTGCTTGCCGCCTGGCTATCGCGAAAGGCGCTGGGTCCGGGGGTTCCCCGGCTTGAAACGCCGCGCTCGATCTTTACCTTTACCATGCTGACCGGGCCGATCGCCAATCTGGTCGGCACCAGCTTCACCTTTAGTGTCTTGCATCTGTTGGGGCTGCTCGCGGGGCCCAATCCTGCCTTTTCCTGGTTCAGCTGGTGGGCTGGCGACAGTCTGGGCGTCATCATCATGACGCCGCTGATGTTTTGTCTATTCGCTCAGTCGGCTGACCATTGGCAACCGCGCCGGCTGAGCATAGGCGTGCCGTTGGCGGTGATGCTCATGCTGGCGGCGACCTTGTACACGCTGGTGTTTCGGGCCGAGCGCGAGCGGCTCCAGGCGGCGGCCGACAGCAAGGCGCAATTCCTCGCCGCCGCCCTAGAAAATCTGATTGGCGACGACATTCAACATGTTTCGGCCGACCTTAGCGCCCTTTTTGGCGCCTCCGATTTTGTCGAGCGGCGCGATTTCGCCACCTTCAATCAGGGCTTCCTGGAAAGCAACCCCGAGATCGAGGCGCTGGCCTGGTTGCCCAGGGTGCCCCGCGAACAGGTCGGGGCATTAGAAACCCAACTGCACGACGAGGGGCTGGTCGACGTCCGGCTCCAGGAGCGCACAGCGGATGGATCGCTCATTCCGGTGGGTGAGCGGGCGGACTATTTCCCGGCTGTCTACATAGAGCCGATGTCCGCCAATCGTGGCGCGCTTGGCCTCGACTTCGGCGCTGACCCGGTGCTCAGAAAGGCCATGGACGCCGCCTTATCAAGAGGGATGAGCGTTGTCAGCCAATACCGTCGGGTCGAAAAAGGAACCGAGCAGCAGGTCTCGGCGCTGATCCTTCATCGACTAAGCAAACCGGCGGCCGGAACGACACCCGAACTGCTGGGATTCCTGGGGGTCATGTTGCGGACCGACAAGTTGGTCGACAACGCGCTCGCCGCGCTTGATCGGACCGGTCTTCACATCGTCCTCCGCGATCTTGACGCCACATCCCATCAAGCAATCCTCTACGAGGCGCCGGCCGATTGGCGCCGCGCGATTGAGTATGGCTTTCGCGAGTGGCGCCATGAAATAAACGTTGGCGATGCAACCTGGCGGGTCGAAATCGGGCCGACGGTTGAATTCGTCGCCCGCAACGGCTCCTGGCTGCCGTGGATCACGGTGATTGGCGGGCTGCTGTTTACTGGCCTGGCGAATATCTTTCTCCTCACCGTGACAGCCCGCACGGCGCAGGTTCAGGCGCTGGTCAAATTGAGAACCGACGAATTGGAGCAATCGACCCACGACCTCCACGACAGTGAGGAACGCTTCCGGCAACTGGTCGAACAGAGCGTCGACGGCATCCTGGTGCATGGCCCCGACCTCAGGTATGTGGAAGCCAATCCCGCCGCTTGCCGCATGCTCGGCTACCGTCGGGAGGAAATCATCGGACGCGGCGTGGTCGATATGGTGGTCGAAGAAGCGAACTTCGTGGCTGCCGACTTGTTGCGTCGAACGGGCGGCGAGGTCGGCCCCACGGAATACCACTACCGACGCAAGGATGGTTCCACCTTCATCGGTGAAATCACCGGCAGCGCTCTACCGGATGGGCGGTTTCTCGGGATTCTTCGCGATGTCAACGAACGCAAGCGCACCGAACAGTTGCTTTGGGAAACCAAGGAGCGGCTGGAGGCGGCCGCCTCGGCGGGCATTGTCGGTGTCTGGGATTGGGATGTGCCGAACAACAAACTGATTTGGGATAAGGTCATGTTTCGGCTTTACGGGCGGCAGGAGGATGACTTCGGTGGCGCCTATCAAGCCTGGGTCGATGCCATTCACCCCGAGGACAGGGATTACGCCGAGGGTGAAATCGCCGCCGCGCTCGCCGGTCAACGCGAGTACGCGCCAGAATTCCGCATCATCTGGCCGGATGGTTCGATCCGCCATATCAAGGCCGCCTCGCATACGACATTCAATGAGTTTGGCGAGCCCTTACGAATGATCGGGGTCAACTACGACTTGACCACCCAGAAAAATATCGAGCAAACCCTGGAACAACGGGTTGCGGAACGCACCGCGGAACTGGAGCGAGCCAACCGCCACCTAGCCCTGACTCAATTCGCCCTGGAGCGGGTCGGCATTGGCGTTTGTCGGATCGACGCCGAGTCGCTGCAATTTCTGGAAGTCAACGACGAAGCCTGCCGACAATTGGGTTATGCGCGGGATGACCTGTTGCAACTGACGATTGTCGACATCTGTCCGGAAGTAACGGCCGAGTCGTTGGCACAAATCGTCGGCAATTCGGCGACAGCCAACGCTGGATATCGCTTTGAAACCACTCACCGCCGCCAGGACGGATCGACCTATCCCGTCGAGACGACGATTTATCTCCACCGTAACCCTGAGCGTGACGTCATGATTGCTTTCATCAGTGACATCACCCAGCGGAAGTTCGCCGAGCAGGAACTGCGCGCGGCCAAAGCAGCGGCGGACGCATCCAATCAGGCCAAGAGTGCCTTTTTGGCCAACATCAGCCACGAGATCCGCACGCCGAGAATGCCATTTTGGGCTTAACCCATCTGCTTAAAAGCGATCACCCAAGCCAGCGACAGACCGATTGTCTGGAAAAAATCGACACTGCTGGCCGGCATTTGCTGGCCATCATCAATGATGTCCTTGATCTCTCGAAGATCGAGGCCGACCGTTTGGTCCTCGAGCAAATCGATTTTTCAACACCTGGCCTATTTGAAGAAGTACGCTCCCTGATCGCCGAATCGGCGCGTGGCAAGAACCTGACGCTAGACGTGGATTGCGGCAACCTGCCGGACTGTCTCAGAGGGGATCCGACCCGAATTCGCCAGGGCCTGGTCAATTACGCATGGAACGCCATCAAGTTCACCGAATCCGGGTCTGTCACCCTGCGCGGCGGATTAGTCGAGGCGAGCCCCGACAGCCTCTTGGTCTGCTTCGAGGTTCAGGACACGGGTATTGGCATTGACTCGGACAAACTGCCCAAATTGTTCGAGTCGTTCGAGCAGGCAGATACGTCCACCACGCGTCGGCATGGTGGTACCGGGCTAGGATTGGCCATTACACGGCGTTTGGCTCACTTGATGGGTGGCGATGTCGGCGCCGAAAGCGAGCCTGGCCAAGGCAGCCGCTTCTGGTTCACCGCCCGGGTCCAACGCGGCACACTGCGCGTCGAAAAGACCGACAACCTAGCGCGCGACGCCAGCTTCCCAGTGTCATTCCAGAAGTTCCCTGGCGCGCGGGTGCTGTTGGTCGAGGACAATGAGATTAACCAGGAGGTGGCCTTGGAACTGCTCCAAGATACCGCGTTAACGGTCGACGTCGCGGGCAACGGTCGCGAAGCACTGACACTGGTTCGCGACAATCACTATGACCTGATTTTGATGGACGTCCAAATGCCGGAAATGGACGGACTCGAAGCCACCCGAGCCATCCGCGCCTTGCCGCATGCTAGTGGCATTCCAATTCTGGCCATGACCGCCAATGCCTACGATGAGGATCGCCGGGGCTGCTTGGACGCCGGCATGAACGACTTTATCTCAAAGCCGGTCGAGCCGAGCCTGCTTTACGCGGCCTTGGCTCACTGGCTTGCGGTGATCGAACGGCAAGCCGGCCCGATCCAAAAGGCCAGTGCCAAGAAGCAGTAAAGACGCCGCCGATACCCTGGAACTGTCGCGCCGAGACGGCTGCGGTCGGCAACCTCGACGAGGTTGCGCGGCTCCGGTCGCGCAGCGCGTCATTAGCCGCAAACCGTGGAGGGTGGCGACGGGACCGTTGCCGTCCAAAGCCGGTCATTGGGGCTGATGTCTGCCGCGCGCTTGCAAGCGCTTCATTTCCACTGGGGCCACCCGCCCCAGGGACGAAACCTTGGTATGGATTTCGTCGAAAGCCGCCTTGCAATGGGGTAGCTTGTCCCGCAAACGGTCGTAGTCGGAGTGGTCGAACATCCGGCGGAAATCCTCGCGGCTGAGGGCGGTTTTGGCATACAGCGCCTGGTAGCCAGCATGCTCCAGCACGAACGCCTCCAACTCCGGCAGCGCCTGTTTGCCGTCGAAGGGCCGCTTCACGGCTGTACCATAGGCCCCGATGTCCACGTACATCGGATCGACGCTTCCGTCGGCAGCCCGAAACGGATGGATCAGGCCCATTTTTTCCGGATTGTCGAAAATGGCCATCGGTGAAAGCCACAGGGGATAAAGCTTGAAATACTCATGGAAATACTGGATTGATTCCTTTAGATAACGAATAGGCACGAGCATGTCCTGAACCACATGAAAGCTTTCCCGTAGGCGGCGGGTGGTTTCGGTTTCGGTATATTTTAGAAGCTCGATGCGCGGCGGCAAGGCCCAACCCAATACGGCGCGGAACAGCGGGTGATTACCGAAAGGTATAATCTCCGCCATGGTCCAGAAATAGCTGCGGGTATGGCGATGGAGATAATGGCGCAACGGAATATACTCGATACCACCCTCCCCTTTAGCCAGATAAGTCCGCGCATGCTCGTAAAACCAGGGCTTATACCAGCGGCCGATGGGGTTGACGGGACCATCCGAGCCAGGCTCATCGACAAACACGCCTTGCATGATGACCGCGCGATCGAGGCCGTAGACGATACCCTCCACCAGGTCGACGTCCGCCGTGTTCCGGGCTGATTGCTCGAAGTTCGCGACGACTTCATCCAGTCCCGTCACGGGCTGGTAACTCACCCGTATGTATTTTCGCGCCGGAATAATCTTCAACTCCGCGGCCACCAGAAAGCCCAGTGTCCCATGACTCCAGGGGATGAGCCGGAACAACTCGGTGTTTTCCGTCTCGCTGCAATGCAACAGCTTGCCGTCGGCGGTAACCAGATCGAAGGCCACGCAGATATGCTGGATCAGCCCATACCTGTGGCTGCTGGTTTCCACCCCGAACCCCATGATCAGCCCACCGACGGTGAGGTCGTCCAATTCCGGCACAACGGCGAGAATCCAGCCCTTGGAAATCAGGTCGCGCGACAATTGGCCCATGGTCACCAACGGCTCCACGGTCACGGTTTGCCGCTCTAGGTCGATGCGCAGAATGTCGGGCATATCCACGCGAATATTGCGATGGGACAGCTTGTACTTGGGCACCATCTCGCTCATGGAGCGCCATCCGGAACGAGCGGTGCAGAGCTTTTCCTGACAGCCGGCCCTTTTCCATTCCTCGATCTGATTAATCACCGCTTGTACGCGCTTTTCGTGCAGGGCTGGCGCGGTTTTTAGATGAAACATGACCCGATTGCGCAGGGTTACCCAGGCGCCGTACACCACCGAAATGGGCAGGAGGATGAGGACGGCAAATAGTCCGCGATAATGCGTAAGAACGTATTCAAAAAGCCGCGCGTTTTGTTCTTCTTTTACTTGCATACTCGTTTCATCAAATCAATCGACAAAATCCGGGACGATGAATCATCGTTTGTCCCTCTCCGATAATGGCACGGCAACCGTTTAACGGTTAGTTGCCCTCGTGGTAACCCAAAAGGCGACCTTATCGCCTCGGTTCGCGACTCAATCATGGTACCATTCGGGCTATTTCGTGATAAACGCAACGTAATGAAAACGCCCGAAAAGATCTTGGTAACCGGCGCAACCGGGCACTTGGGCGCAAACCTGATTCGACGCCTGATCGCCGACGGCGCGACGCTCCGGGTGATGACGCGGGATGGGCAAGACCACGGCGCGCTGGCGGGTTTGGACGTGGAGCGGGTCGAAGCCGATCTCCGCGATGCGGCGGCGGTCGACCGCGCTGTCCAGGGGTGCGGACGCATCTATCACTGCGCGGCCCTGGTTTCGACGATCCAAGGCACGGCCGCGCACCGTCGGGATGTCTTCGAAACCAATGTACTGGGCACCCGACATTTACTGGACGCCGCGGCGCGTCATGGGGTGGCCAAGGTCGTGGTATCCGGCTCGCTCAGTTCGGTTGGCCATTCGGCGGATCGACCGAGCGATGAGGACATTCCGTTCTATCCATTTGATCGCCATTTGCCGTACGGCTTTACCAAGCACATGGTCGAGCACGAATGCTTGCGCGCCCATGCCAATGGATTGAACGTCGTGGTCGCGACCTCCTGCGCGATCATCGGTCCCCACGACTACATGCCGTCCCGCCTGGGCCAGGTATTGATCGACTTCGCCCAGGGTCGGATGCGCGCGTACATTCCCGGCGGATTCGAATTTGTCGCCGCCCGCGATATCGTCGAGGGCCACATCCTGGCGATGGAAAAGGGTCGTTCCGGGCAGAACTACATCTTCAGCACGGCCTATTCCAGCGTTGACGACCTGCTGAAAATCTATCGCGACGTGACCGGTTGTCCACTGCCCCGCTTGCGAATTCCCGCGCCCGTCATGGCGGTTCTGGCGGAGGTAGCGGACAAAACCTGGTTTCGTCTATTTCCGGACCAGCCACGCCGTTTCACGCCCGCGGCGGTGCGCTTGTTGCGGATGCGACGCCGTGCCGACCACGGCAAGGCCGCCCGCGAACTTGGCTTTCAACCGACTCGTCTGGCCGATGCGGTTCGCGAGGCCTATGACGACTTTATTCGGCGCGGTCTGATCGTGGGCCGCGACACTCCGCCCGATTTAACGACCAATGAAACTCAGGCTTAAGAATGAACGCTAGCTCTACCGACGTGCGTGATCCCGCGCCCAACTTCGCCGCAGCCAAAACCATCCGCCAACGCGCGCGTGCCGCTGGAATGGACCCGAACCGCTGGTACGCGGTCGAGTACGAGTCCGCACTCGCCAAAGGCAAGGTCCAGGAAGTAATTTTTTTGGAATTCCCCCATCGCTCTGTTTCGCGGAACGGACGGACAGATCGGCGCGGTGGAAAACCGCTGCTTGCACCGCCAAATCAAGCTGAGCCTGGGCGCGGTCGACGGTTGCCAATTGCGTTGCCTCTACCACGGCTGGGCCTATGACAAGGAAGGGCGGCTCACCGATTATTCCCACGACAGCTTTGGCAAGCCGCTGTTGAAAAAGCAGTTGCGCCACTATCCGGTACGCACCGCCTACGGATTGATTTGGGTATTCCCCGGCGATCCTGAATTAGCGGATCAGCACGAGCTGCCGGAGATTCCAGAACTGATGGGCGATAACCCTTGGGCCGGGTTTACCGTGGACTTTACCTGGAAAACCCACCATTCCATGATCATCGACAATATTTGCGATTTCTCTCACGCGTTTCTGCACCGCAAATATCGACCCTTCACGGACGCCAAGTTGCGCAATTACCAGGCGGAAGACGACCGTATCACCCTCACCTACGACACCTTCATGGCGGGCGGCCGAATTTCCGGCATTTTCGTCGACCGGAAGCGGATCAACACCCGCGCCATCGACATTTGCTACGAATATCCCTACCAGTGGTCCGACACCGGCGGTGGCATCAAGAACTGGAGCTTCCTGCTGCCCATCAACGAACGGCTCACGCGGGTCTTTTTCGTCTTCTATTTCGACAAACTCAAAATTCCGGGATCCGATCTGCAAATGCCCCGCTGGCTCAGCCAAGTCGTCCTCGGTCTGGCCAAGCCCCTGCTATTTAAACCGCTGCTGGCCGAGGACGGCGTCGCGCTGGAGGCAGAGCAACTCAGCTACGACAAACATTGGGATGCGCCGCCTATCGAATTGAACCCGGTCGTGCCGTTGTTTCAGCAATTGACGGCAAAAAAATGGGCCGAGCATCTGGCTGGCGCACCGGCCGGTGGCTTGTCACCCATCGCCGAAACCAGTGGTTGAGGCCCAGTAGCCCTTTCCGCCCAGCTCCGAAGGCCGCAACGTTCGCCGCGATCTCGGTTGTTCCAGGCTGGTCGCGCTGCGCGCCAAGCGGCGAGCCCGGTCGATTTTCGCCCGGCCATACGAAGATCCGCCGCCAGCGCGTTCCAGACCTTGGCCCAGTGCCGCTAGGCGTCGCCGCAGCGCCAACACAGTGCAAACGGCGGCTCGATCATCTCCCCGCAACTCGCGCATGGCCGGGCCTGAGGTGCTTCGAGCCGCTCTTGACGTGGATTGACGAACGCGGCGATGACCGCCGCCAGTCGCTCCAAATCAGCCGAGTCGTCGACCCAGACGACCGACGGCGCCATGGCCATGTCGTCACCGGTGACGGTGGCCGCGATACCCTCCGCTTCCAGTAAACCCCGCAGCAGGTGAGCGTCAACCGGGTTGTCGGACGAATATCCCTGCCGTGGGTAACGGCGATGAAGCGGGTAGGTTCGCTCCGAATCGCAAGCCCGAGTAGCGTAGCACGTGAACGCATTGTCGCGGTCACGGCAGGGCACAGAGCGATACGCTGACCGCCCATGGCATTTTCCGCAACCCGGCGCGTGATCGCGCCGGCTCAATCGGCGGCTACTCGATCGACCCGGAGGGGTGATTTCACCGGGGCGCGGATGCTGATCCGACGGCAGGGCGACGCTAAGGTCGACGCCAATCAGGTCGGTCGCCGGTAGCCAGCGCTGCCGTCCCAACTGGCCCCATTCCTTATGGACAAACAAATCCTGGACAATCGACGCCGCGAGGGTTTGCTCAGTGCCCTGCTTCAACAGGCTCCCTTGCACGGCGACGCGCAGCGGAATCGGCTGCCCCCGGCAGTTTGGGATGAAATCGCCAGCCGGCGGCGGGTTGGGAAACTCGACCACCGGTAGGCGCGCCATGCGCTCGGCCGAGGGTGGCAACGACACGCAGCCGCCCTGGCGAGCAGGGCGAGCGCCAGCGAAACGCCGCCGCCGGCCCGGCGGAACGTTTGGAAACCCGGTTGCGTGACAGTGACCCTAGCGGGACGGCAGGATTGATCGACGATTTGGCCATGATTGTCGTGACTCGCTTGAAAAGCTTGGAAAAACCGGAAAGGCGCCGACAGTGTCGGCCGTTTCGCCGGTTCCCGCCTGTGCCAATCGTCATCCTCCCGACCCGGGACTTTCGGCACGGGTAAGCCAGGCCGTTTCCCATTACCATCGACGCTCGACCTTATGCCGGACCCAGCCAAAGTGACGTCTGAATCGCGATGTCGTCCGCGCAAGCCATCGATCGAAACGCTGTTGCGGCTCTGCATGCTGGCGTTTTGGTTCATGAACGGCGTCGCCATCATTGGCGGCCCCAAAATCCCGACGAGCAACCGAATTTCCTTCAGCAAGAGGTCGCCATCACCGCCTTCCTGGTATTTGGCCTGGCGTTGTGGATCAACACCGCGTCGATCGGGCGGCGGGTACTCGAACGCCGCAGCGTCGGTCTGCTGGCCTACCAGGCCGTTTGCGGCTTCATTCTGCATACCGATTTGCTCTACCTGGTCGCCGCGCAATCCCCTTGGTGTGTACCGACCCGTTGGGCCCTGCCCTGGTTCACCGTCAAACCGCGTTGTTGATCGTGTGGATTTTCCTGCTGGACGCGATGGGCGCGCCCCTGCAATTCATGGCGCTGCCGGGGCTGCCGCATGTCGCCGTCATCTTGCTCACCGACGTCACCGTATTCGCTGGCCACGGCTTTGCCTTTCTTCATGGGCTATTGGCGCGTCGGAGGCGCTGGGTCGGCGTGCCGCCG
The DNA here is from genome assembly GCA_037367405.1 of Ottelia alismoides. Taxonomy (NCBI): domain Eukaryota; kingdom Viridiplantae; phylum Streptophyta; class Magnoliopsida; order Alismatales; family Hydrocharitaceae; genus Ottelia; species Ottelia alismoides. The sequence goes on along the minus strand of JAZKJV010005163.1, from coordinate 165,425 downwards.
AGCGCACCGCCGCCGAGTTGGCGGCGACTCGGCAATTGCTGGCGCAGAACAGCCGCGCGGCGGAGCGCGGCTTTATCGCCCAGGAGTTGCACGACACCCTGGGGCATCATCTGGTGGCGCTGAAGGTAAATCTGGAACTGGCGCGACACGCCGGTCCGGAAGCCAGCCGCGCGGCGCTGGAGGACGCATTTGCCCTGGCCAGCCGACTGCTGGTCGAGGTCCGCGAAGTCGTTGCGCAGGTCCGGACCGCGCCGCCGGTCGATCTCGCGCCGCGATCGCGCTCTTGTTGAACGGCGCCAAGGATGTCGCAGCGACGCTGGATTTTCCCGACAGTGTGCAAATCCGTGATCCAGCCCACGCCCACGCGCTGTTCCGCTGCGTGCAGGAAGCCGTGACCAACACGCTCAAGCACGCCGGCGCTCGCCATTTGTGGGTGAGCTTCAGTGGCGATGCTTCCAGCATCCCGGCTGCACATCCGCGACGATGGCCAAGGCAGTCGTGTTTTATACGCGGGCACCGGCCTCGCGGGGATGCGCGAGCGGCTAGAGGCATTGGGCGGCCGCCTGGACATCGAATCGGGCGCGGGTCGGGGATTTACCTTGACCGCCGCGCTGCCCATGCCCGCCGACGCGGGCCGCGCCAGCGGCTGGACGGCGGCACGGTAGGGGTTGCAACGTGATTCGGGTCGCCGTGGTCGATGATCACTCCTTAATGCGCAGCGGCATCCGCGGTTTGCTGGACCTCACCGACGACATCCGGGTTGTCGCCGAGGCCGGCGATGGGGACGCCGCATTGCAGGCGATCGAGGCAACCGTCCCGGATGTGGTACTGCTCGATATCCGCCTGCCCAAACGCTCGGGATTGGAGGTCATGCGGGTTCTGGCGCAACGGGGCGAATTGCCGCCCACCATCCTGCTGACCACGTTCGGTGATGACGAAACCTTTTTGCTGGGCATCCGCGCCGGTGCGAAAGGCTTTTTGCTAAAGGATGTCTCGCCTGGAGCGGCTGGTCGAAGCCATCCGCCGGGTCGTCGCGGGCAAGCGCTATCTTCGGCCTGGTTTGACCGAGCGGGTGGTTGGCGGGTGTCCGCGGCATGGAACTGGCGTTCGCTAGTCTGGACCCGCCGTCCGAGCTGACGCAGCGGGAAGTCGACGTATTGGCGATGGGTGCCGGCGGATGCAGCAATCAGGAAATTGGCGAATCCCTGCTCCATGAGCCGAGGGGACGGTGAAAAATCACGTCTCGTCGATTCTCTTCCAAGCTCGCGTCCGAGATCGCGTCCAGGCCGTGCTCAAGGGGCTGGAGAGCGGGCTGATTTAATGCGGCTGCCGAACTTCAGGATAGTTGCACGTCGCGGCGTCCGGACACGCGCTTCTCACGCGGCGGACCGAGGAGGCTTGATCACCCCCACGTCGACCAGGATTTCGTCGCCTTCGACGCGCAGCTCATAGGGATGAAGCGTATTACGGACCATATGAGTGACGCACTTGCCGCTGGTGCTGTCGAACCCCCATTGGTGATGCGGGCACTTGACTGTCTTGCCGTCAAAGTGGCATCGTTCAGCGGCATGTCGGCATGCGGACAGCGCCCCGGAAGGCTTTCAGGCTCGCCACCAACCGGCCAAACCAGCAGACACTCTTCTTACCAGCTTGGAAAGAAGCCATCCACCTTCCGAGACAGCCTGCTTTTGACAAATCGAAGTAAACGCCATGGAAACTGTCCTCACATCTGATGACTCTTCTTGAGAGACAGGCAAATCCCGCACCAACGCGCATCCCGGAAAATGTGGAATCGGCCATGCTCAAAAACAGACCAGCCGTCGACCAGCGGTTTGGGGTGGATCGCGCGGAGATGGCCGAGATACCGCCAGGCAGAGCGAGCGATGAATCCAGGCGTCCAAATCGTTAGCGCGTCGACTGGGCATGCGAGGGCTGATTTCCTCTGAGCTTGGGGAAGGACTTCCGACGTAATCCAGGGCAGATTTGGCGGTCGGAAACAGAACAATTCTGTGAGATTTATGCTGAAAATGGCGAGAAGCCTAGCGCCAGGGGCGACCCGGCATGTCCACCGAGCGTTTCGCCGCGAGGTCCAAAACGCCGTGTCCCGATCAGCGACCGGAGTGGCTCCCCCGGTGTTTTGAATACCGGGCGGACGCCACTCGAACCGTAGCCTCTCCCTGCCCTGAACGCGAAATTCGTCTCCGGCTCCAAAATCCGCGACGGCCACCAAGCTTCTCCGGAGTAGATCAATGGCGTCCGATCACGCAGCCAGGGGGGAATCCCCGCTTCCTGAAAAAAGTTTTTCAACGCTGGGACGGCCCGCTTGCGGTTCGCCGTACTGCTCCCCGCCGCGCCGGAACCGCACGACGAGTGGCCGCGCGGCGAGCGCTACCGTGGAGAGTCCGGCGTCCTCCCAGGCTGCACCACCTGAAGCACGCGCCATCCGGCAGGATCAAGTCGTCACGGCCATTCCATTCCAGCACACTAGCCACTGGCGGCGGTGGCGGCAGTTTGTCCAGCAGAAACAATTCGTCCCGATAGCGGCGAACTTCGGTTTCGCCCCAGCTCACCACGGGATTGCGATCCACCGCCGCGTCGATCAATTCATGGGTTAGTTGCTCAAGCACCGCCGCCGATGGTTGTCGGTAGCCGCGCTGGCTGATCCAGCGGCGCATGACCAAGCGCCGGTCGCTTGCCGGAATGGCGCGTAACGCGCTGACGAGCAGCGTTTCGCGCGGCGGTGACGAGGCGGTCAAGAACAGCTTGTCGGCTAGCCGCTCAAGCTGCGCTTGTGCTTCGGCGCAGTGCCGGGCGCTCCGGAAAAGTGCTGGCCATGGCCGGCCAGCGAGCGCGGAGCAACGGCAGGATGTCGTGGCGAAGAAAATTGCGATCAAAATCGATGCAGCGTTGCTGGGATCATCGACCCAGTTCAACTGGTGACGCGCCGCATAGGCAACTAGGGCTCACGCGGGTAGGCCAAGAGTGGCCGCAACAAAAGCCCGTTGAAAAATTGGCTGGATCGGGCATCGCCGCCAGTCCCGGCAAACCAGCACCGCGCAAGACCTGCAGGAGCAGGGTTTCCGCCTGGTCGTCGGCGTGTTGGGCGGTCAGTAGCGCCTCACCAGACTGCATCAATTGGGAAAGGGCCGCGTAGCGGGCATCGCGAGGCGGCTTCCTCGGGGCTTTGGCCGGGTTGGGCGCGGGCATCGACGTGACAGCACCGATACGGCAGATTCAGTCGGGCAGTCGCCGATTCACAATGCGCGGCCCATAGGTGCGCATCCGCATGTAAGCCGTGGTGGACGTGAACGGCGGCAAATATGCAAATCCGGCCGTTCAGCCGCCAAAGCCGCGCAGAGGTGGAGGAGACGGAGGAATCCAGACCGCCGCTGAAGCGATCCAATAGCGGGGCGCGGGCGGCTTGGCAGCCAAGGAAGGCCGCCAAGCTTGCGGGCGTGGGGCCTGTGCCGCCCTCAGGCGGCCGACTCCTCGTAGGCACCGTAATTCATCAAGCGCTGGTAGCGATGTTCAAGCAGGTCCGCGATGTTCTCGCGGCGCAATTCTTCCAGGTGCCGCTTGAGCGCGACCTTGAGGTTATCCGCCGTCAGCTGGCGATCGCGATGCGCGCCGCCTAGCGGTTCCGGCACGATTTCATCGATCAGACCCAACTCTTGCAGCCGATCCGACGTAATGCCCATGGCTTCGGCGGCCAGTTCCGCCTTGTCGGCGCTTTTCCAGAGGATGGAAGCGCAGCCTTCCGGGGAATGAACCGAGTAGGTGCTGTATTGCAGCATCAGCAAGCGATCGCCGACGCCAATGGCCAGCGCGCCGCCCGAGCCGCCCTCGCCGATCACCGTGCAAATGACCGGCGTCTTGAGCTGTGCCATTTCGAATAAATTTCGGGCGATGGCTTCGCTTTGTCCGCGCTCCTCGGCACCAATGCCGGGATAGGCGCCTGGGGTATCGATGAGGCAGACAACCGGTAGCCGGAACCGCTCGGCCATGCGCAGCAAGCGCAGCGCCTTGCGATAGCCCTCGGGGCGCGGCATGCCGAAATTACGGTAAATCTTCTCCTTGGTATCGCGGCCCTTCTGGTGCCCCAAAACCATCATCGGCATGCCATCCAGCCTGGCAAGCCCGCCAACGATGGCCGGATCATCGGCAAAGCCGCGATCGCCATGCAGTTCGTGGAATTCATCGAACATCATGGCGAGATAATCCAACGTGTAGGGACGTTGCGGATGGCGGGAAATTTGCGAAATTTGCCAAGCCGTCAGCGAGGAAAAAACCGATTCGGTTAGTTTGCGGTTCTTTTCTTCGAGCTTGGAAATTTCTTCGCTGATATTGATCTCGTTGTCGAAACCGACCCGGCGCAGCTCTTCGATTTTGGCTTCAAGCTCGGCGATGGGTTGCTCGAAGTCGAGGAATTTGAGATCCATGTCGTTGTTATTATGGGGCCAACGGAAAACGCCCTAGTTTAACACTTCGGTCAGGAAATTCCCCAGGGTCTGCCAGGACCGCCGGTCGGCGACGGCATTGTAGACCGTGCCGAATCCCGGATCATTGGCTCGCGGGTTGGTGAAGGCATGGACGGTCCCGCCATAGGCGTGGATTTGCCAATCGGCTCCACCGCGAGTCAGTTCGTCGGCTAGGGCAAGGAGTTGACCGGGTGGCGCCATCGGATCATCGAAGCCGTGCATGACCAGCACTTTGGCCTTGATGGACCGGCCGGCGGTATTGTCGGGCGGGACCAATAACCCATGGAAGCTAACGACCGCTCGCAGGTCCGCGCCTGTCCGCGCCAGGTCGAGCACGCACAACCCGCCGAAACAAAAGCCAATCGCGGCGATTCGATCCGGATCGGCCTCCGGCAGGGCCTTGGCTGCGTTGAGCGCGGCGCCGATGCGCGCTTGCAGTAGCCGCCGGTCGTCCTGAAAGGGTTTCATCAAGCGCGCGTTTTCCTCTGGACCTTTGCCGATAAGACCCTTGCCGTACATGTCCAGCGCGAATCCGGCATAGCCCAGTTCCGCCAAGGCGCGCGCCTTGCCACAGGCAAAATCGTCCCGCCCGACCCAGGTATGACAGACCATGACCAGCGGCAAGGGTCCGACGCGGCGATCGTCGTAGGCCAGATAGCCTTCCAGAAGCTGTTCACCGTGGTGGTATTCGACGAGACGGGAAACGATGGCCATGGGATGGCTCCGAATCTAAGGTTGCGATGGTTGGGCTAGGGGGTTCCGTTCGCGGGACGTGCGATTGGCGGCGCTAGCCTTTGCCGCCGGACTCGTGGTCAAGACCCGGCACGCCTATGGCTTGAATGCGGGTTGCGTTGCCCGGCTCCTCATAACGCGGCAAGCGCCCTTCCGAACGCCACAACCGATACGCCAAGGATGCCGTAAGTACGCGGATGGGATAGTCACGCGGCAAATCCTTCAAGTACGGTTGGATGGTAACGAAGTCGCGGGCGGCATATTGCTGCATGATGGAGCGCAAGCCGCCATTGCCGGGCCCGATGTTGTAGGCCAGTAGCCCTAAAAACAAATCGCCGCGCATTTGCGCCAGGTAGTGCTTTAGTGTTCCGACCGCGATGTAAGCGTTATGGCGATGGTCGTAAACGTCGAGATTGGCGATGCCCAGCTTGGCGCGGGCAAAGTCCAGGGCGGCCTTGGGCGGCGCGGTAATCTGGAACAACCCGTGCCCGCCGTCGCTGCTGTCGCGCGGGATGAACGACGATTCGGCGGCGCCAATGCCGACCAGCACTTCCTCATCGATTCCACCCGCCTTGGCGGCCTCGCGAATGACCGGCAGGTAGCCCTGCGCCCGCTCCATCATGCGCTTCATGGCCGCCAAGTCGGAACGGCGGTAGTTCGCGAAGACCTGATGGGCCAGAGTGGTCCGTTCCGCTTCCGCGGTACCGCCGACCATGGTGCGCAGATGGCGGAGATTCTGATGAAACTGATCCTGCAAGGCGAGCCAGCCCCCGATGACCGCGATCACGCCGGCCATCGCGGCGGGTAGGAACGGCCAGACTTGAAGAAGCCGCGGGCGCGCCCACAGCCATAGCCGCATGAACCCGCCGACTGCCACGGCCAAGAACAGGACCGTGGCGGCAAATGGCAGCAGGTGGGCGGTAAAGCCGATGCCGGAGAACCAGGCCGAGGCTTGGCCCAGCACCGCCAGCGTGCACACCAGGCCGGTCAGCAATAGCGCCAGCAGTTCGGCGCCCAACCGAGCCGCCCGCCAGCCAACCGGCGGGAAACGCGGGACCGGGGGCGCGCTGGCGAGAGCCCGCTTGGCGCGCGGCTTGCGGTTGGGATTGGCGACGCGTTTGCGCGCCGGCTTGACTGGCGCGTCCGCGCCAGCCTGCACGCGTTCCGCGGGTGGGATGGTCTTGCGGGTCCGGCGCGGACGGGGTTCCGAATCCGCGATATCCTCTTTCTTGCTCACCGGCTTGGCAAACCCGCGCATGCCTGGCTGAGCGCCGCCGCCACCTGTTCAGCGGCGACCGGCGAATCGGCAAAAGCAATCCGCTGGCGTTGGCCGTTGATCGCCAAGTCCGCGCCAAAACAGTCAACGCCCAAGAGCGCTTGACTGTCCGACAATCCGGCCGAGACTTCGCCAATAATGCGTTGCTCCTGATCGTCGGCAAGACTGGCGACCGAGGTCAATTCCTCACCCTCCATCCAGCCCATGCGACCGAAGCCTTCGATCGGCCGCAGCGAAATGGGTTCGAGACGGAAGAAGGCGAAATCGCCCAGCGACAGCAAACGCTCGGCGTCAGGCCGGTATCGGACGAAACGGGCAATCTGAAGTGAAGATGGCTGAGACCGCGCGAACTCACCGACCACCGTCAATCGCGGTTGGGTCTGCACATCGCCTTCGCTTGGATCGAAAATCAAAACGCTACCGCGCGGATCTTCAGCCAAATTGCGCGTGTGCTCGGCCAGTCCGCTGATCAGAAGAACAGGACGATGCTGAGCGTCCGGGACGAACGGCAAAACCGTGGCATAGGGAAAACCGGGCATTCGCGCCGACGCCGTGGCCAAAACGCACCACGGCACTCGGTGAATCAGTTGAATCAGCCCGGCGATCGGCAGGTGGCTCATCCGGGGCCGAGCGAGCCGTGCATGGGGGTCATGGGCTACCCAACAATATGCGCTTGAGGTCGACGGCTTGGGCCAGCGCGGTCTCCACCGATTCCGACAAGCAGTTGAAATGTCCCATTTTGCGTCCGATTCGCGCGGTCTTCTTCCCGTATAGGTGCAACGCAACATTGGGCTGGCACAGCAGACGGTCCCAGGCCGGCTCGTCGTCGCGCCAAATATCGCCCAGCAGGTTAACCATCACCACCGGGCTGAGCAAGCGCACATCGCCGGGCGGCAATCCGCAAAGCGTGCGGACCTGCTGCTGAAATTGGCTGGTCACACAGGCATCCAGGGTGTAGTGGCCGCTGTTGTGGGGACGCGGGGCGATTTCGTTGATGACCAGTTCATCGCCCTCCAAGACGAAAAACTCGACGGCCAGCACGCCGACGTAATTCATGGCCTCGGCGAGCCGCAAGGCCATTTCCCGAGCTTTCTCGGTCACGTTGCGCGAGATTCGCGCGGGGACGACGCTGATGTCGAGAATACCCTTCTCATGTTGATTTTCCGCGATCGGAAAACAGGTCACTTCGCCGGGTGAGGTACGGGCGACGATGGCGGATATTTCGGTCTTTAGACTCAGATGCCGTTCCAGCACGCACGGTTTGTACCCCAAATGACCGAAGGCCGCCTTGGCTTCGTCCGGGGTGGATACATGCGCCTGGCCCTTGCCGTCGTAGCCGAGCCGGGCCAGTTTGAGTATGCCCGGCAAATGGCCGCTGAGGTCGCGTTCCAGATGATCCCAGGTTTCGACAGCCAGGAACGGCGCGACCGGCAGACCAATTTCAGCGATGTAGCGTTTCTCGCTGATTCGATCCTGGGCAACGGCCACGGCGTCGGCTGGCGGACTGACGATGATGCGCTGCGCCAGGTAATTGAGGCTCTCCGCCGGCACATTTTCAAACTCGGTGGTCACCGCCGCGCAGGTGGAGGCCAAGCGATCCAAGGCATCGCGATCGTCATAGGCGGCGGCAATATGCACGTCCGCCACGCCACCGGCTGGACTCTCCGCGCTGGGGTCGAGAACCGTCACGCGATAACCCATGGACCTTGCGGCCATGGTGAACATCCGCCCCAATTGACCGCCGCCAAGGTATGCCCAGCATGGCGTTGGGCAAAACGTGAGTCATGATCTTTCCCCAGTCAAATTTCGGCCTGACATCTCAAATTTCATCCTCGTCCAGTGCCGGCAAGGCGGACGACAGCACGGCTTCCGTCTGTAGATGACGGAATTCGCCCAACTTGGCGGCAACGGCTTGATCGTGCAAGGCTAACAACGCGGTGCGAACAGCGCGGCATTGGCGGCGCCGGCTTCACCGATGGCAAAGGTTGCGACCGGCACGCCGCGGCGGCATCTGCACAATCGAATACAGTGAATCCATGCCCTGCAGGTGCTTGCGTTACCGGAACACCCAGAATCGGAACAGTGGTTTTTGCCGCGAGCATGCCGGTTAAGTGCGCGGCGCCACCAGCACCAGCGATGATCGCCTGCAACCCACGCCGAATGAGCCGATTCGGCATACTCGAACAGCAAATCGGGGGTGCGGTGCGCCGAGACGATCTTCGTTTCGAACGCGACTCCAAAGTCGGCAAGGATCCGCGCGGCGTGCTGCATCACACCCAGTCACTGCGGCTGCCCATAACGATACCGATCTGAACCATGTGTTTTTGGGGCGACAACTCTAAACGCCCATTCTAGCCGAACTTGGGCGCCGGTTCGCTGCCCGTGCGAGACGAAGCTGCCTTTGCCTGGAGTGCCGCATCGATTTAGTCGAAGCAATGCTTGGAAGAATGGATATCCAGGCCGATTGAGCGTAATCTTTAAGAAGCTCAAACGAACCGGTATACCGAAACAAAACATAAAGGCGCCGGAGCCTCCAGCCCCCGGCGCCTGGGCTTGGCAGCCGATAACGGCAAAATGTCCGCTTCGCGTCAGAACTTGGTTTGTTGAAAACCGGCAACCGTGTCACGGACGACCGAGATCGACAGCGCATTGTCGATGCCCCCCGGGCTGCTCTGATCGACCCCGCAACCGGCGTTATTGCAAAGGTTTAGGCGCGGATTGGAGAACAGTCCGAGGCGGGGAACTGCTGTAGCTCATGATGGTTCCCATGACCCCATCCGGACTGTAGCCATAAGAGTATGGGAAATGGCCAGGCGCCGAGGCGTGGGCGCGGTCATGCGCGGCACCCATGTTATGGCCCAGCTCGTGGACTAGGGAATAATCCGGGCAGTAGAGCGAGCCGCTGCGGCCGTCGCTGACCACCGAAAAGCCAAGCGCGGCGGAAAGCTTGGTACTGCTGCTGCCATTGATGTAGCCGATGCCACAGTTGCGCTGCGCGGTGAAGTTGAATGGCCGTACCAACGCCACCAGATCGGCGCCGAACTGGTTACGCAAGCTCTTGACGATGCCGAGGGTCTTTCGGCTGTTGGCAAGCTCGCTCAAGGCCTGCTGGTTGGTGTTCCTTTCGGTGTAGGCTGACGCGCGCGGTTTTAACCAGGCGTAATTGAATCGGAATTTGACTGTCCTTATAAGCTTGGTTCGATAAGGCCAACAGGTTATTGAGTCGGGTTTGGGCGGTGCTGCGGGAGGCGAACTTATTGGTGTACAGCACCATAAATCGATGACGGTTGGTGCTCCGGCAACCTGGGCCCGCGCCCGTCGGCGCGGCAGCGGTGCCTTGCACCCCTGTCGAGTCGGCATCAGTCTCCGGGGCCATGGCGTCGGCGTGTGGCGGCTCATCGTCCGGATCGCCGTCTTTCGGTTGATCCATTTGGCCGCGCCAACGTCGACCAGCCAGTCGCTGGAGTCGGCGGGCTCAATTCGGAACAGCCCTTCGGGTGTCGATATCTGACCGTACGAACCATTGGCGCCCATGGTGAAGATCGCTCGGTGGGACAATGCCGTCATCGCGCAGATAGCCGATCCAGCTAAAGTCGCCGTTTTCGTGAGTGACCCGATCGTCATGCACCACGTCATAGGTTCCGGTCGGCAGCACCATCGGCATGGTTTCACCCGGCTTCATGGCTTCCAGGCGCTTGCGATCAAAGCGGATGGGATGCAGGGCTTCGGCGCGGCAGACCATCAAAAGTCGCCGGCGCTCAACGCCGCGCCGTGTACCCGAAACATGGCTGTCGGCGCTGGCGGTCAAGACGGCCGCTGGACTAGGGTTGGCATCTGACCATCGCCGACAAATCCGGTCAGTGCGATTTTCGCCATGCCGGCTTTCCCGTCCGAGGTGTCGAGATGATTGCAGTCGCGAAACAGCCGCTGGATCGCTTCGGGCCATGTGCCGCCGGCTACATCACGGGTCATCCGCATGTTTTGCAGCCCTGGCGCCACGGTCACATCTATTCCGCTTCGCTTTTGAATCGTTGCTGCCGCCTGTTCCAAAGAGGCATGGCGAAGCGCTAGATGGATGCCCGTCCGTCCTGCCGCACATTGATGGCGCTGGTGTCTTCTGAAATCGCTTGGGCAAACGCTGCTGGGCCTGCCCAAACTTAAGGCGTTGGCTGCAACGGAACGCGTACGAATCGTACTGTCTGGTTGTCCATGGTCGATCTCCAAATCCGGGTGGTGTTCGGTCCGGAAGGGCTTGCCCGGCCCGAGTTCAGCGCAGCCGCCTATTCGGCGCGCTGTTTTATTGGCTTTGGCGAAAGACTAGGGCGGGGGCCTCCGGCAAATTGCGAACAAGGTCGCAGTTCACCGCCGGGACAGAGCGGCTAACCAATGGAGCAGCCGAGATGTGAGCGGCGTCACATTCCGGCGAGGATCAAAATTGCGGGAATGAGGAATTGATGCGTGGGTGGAGCGAACTGGAATCGCTTTCCTCACACTGGGGGAAAACGAGATGGCCTTCCGGGAAACCGACCGGATGCCGGGTAATCCGCGACCTTTGATGTCGACCAGCATGGGGATTCGGCTATGTTTCAACAGTGGCTAGATCAGATGAATCTTTTTCTTCTGACCCATCCCAACCGGCTTGCGGAACTGGAGTTCTGGTTCCGCGTGAAGAACGGAGTGATGATGGCGTTAATGGGCTACTTCGTTACCTCATTTATCGCGACCAGAAAGCCCGCCAAGCCAGCCGCAAAGCGGCCGGAGACCGATTCGTCGCCTAACGGTGGAAACTTGCCGCGAAGTTGCCGCAAAAATGTACATTCCCGGCCTGAAAAGGCAGGGTTTTCCTGTCGAGCACGGCAAAAACCGGCTATGATGAATCCTTTAAATTTTTCCTGCGGAATAACGACATGCAGCAGATCGAAGCGCGAAAAGTCGTGCAAATTCATTACACCCTGACCAATAACGAGGGCGATGTGCTCGACTCCTCCGCGGACGCAGGCCCACTGGCTTATATCCATGGCATGGGCAACATCATTCAGGGTTTGGAAAACGCACTGACCGGGCGCAGCGTCGGTGATCACTTTCAAGTGTCAATTGCCCCGGAAGACGCTTACGGTGTGCGCGATGAAATTTACTGCAGACGGTTTCCCGCAGCGCTTTCGAGGGCGTGGATGACATCCTGCCGGGCATGCAGTTTCACGCCCAATCCCCCGACGGTCTGCAACTCCTGACGGTCATGGCAGTGGAAGGCGACAATATTTTGTTGGATGGCAACCACCCGATGGCGGGCATCACATTGAATTTCGATGTGGAAGTCGCCGGAATCCGCGATGCCACCGAGGAAGAACTGACCACGGTCATGTCCACGGTCCGGAAGGCCATCATCACTAAGCCCAACGCCGCTGGCTAGCGCAGCGTCCCGCTATTGGGTTCTTCACGGACCGCTGGCAGTCTCGCTTGCCGATTGAAACGCCAATCGCCGGACTTTCCGGCAGCGGACTCCATAACCATCCCCTGCCAGCTTTCCTAGCGAAAGCCCAGCCTTGACGCACGGGTCGGCAGCGATTGAACCGCGGATCCAAGCTGGGCGTCTGGACAAAACGGCTAGGTGCAACGTCCACGACAAGGGGATAACTTTTCGGCGGCGGGATTCAGACATTGACGATCCGTTTTGCCCCGCCCGAGCGCCGGGCTTTTCGCCGGAGAAAGCACATCAGGGCGGAGACCCCAATTCAACCGCCGTCGCGATAGGGACTTGAGGGTTTGAATTCCCCGGAACCCACCACCACAAGGCAAACCAAGCCAACCTCGCTGACGTTACACTAGCGGCCACTCGTTTACCGGGACCAGCCGTCCTGGTATTGGTCCACTACTTTGCGAGCCTAGGCTTTTGGTTTCGATCAAATGCAAGTCTACTCTCGTGCTAAAGTCCAGGAGGATGAATGGACAAATACCAGCTCAGTGAGCGCGATATCTGCACCAAGTGTCATCACACCGGCCATTCAGCAGGCCAGGTGGGAGCAGCATCAGTTTCGTGAAGAGGTGAACCTCACCGATGGGCGCGTGATGGTGCGCGGCAAGCTGGCGTCTCGTATCAAGAACCCGATGCGAAAGGTGGCCCCAAGCGGCTGACTTCGTGCTTTACGGACGCCCAAACCTTCCCATTGCCGTCGTAGAAGCCAAGCAGGCCAAGTTTTCGGTCGGCCACGGGATGCAGCAAGCACTGGTTACGCCGAAATGCTCGATGCCCCATTCGCCATCAGCAGCAACGGCGATGGCTTTCTGCTGCACGACCGCACCGGGCTAACGCAGCCGATTGAGCGCGAGCTCTCGCTCACCGAGTTTCCCACGCTAAACAACTTGTGGCCGCTGTACCAGAAGTGAAAGGCTTGGCCGAAGCCTCTTCCGTCAAACTGGTTGAACAGCCGTTCTATTCCGACGGTAGCGGCAAGGAGCCACGCTACTACCAGCGCGTCGCCATCAACCGTGCCATAGAAGCAATCGCCAAAGGGCAGCAGCGCGTGCTGCTGGTGATGGCCACCGGTACAGGAAAGACCTACACAGCCTTCCAGATCATCTGGCGGCTTTGGAAGGCCAAGGCCAAAAAGCGCATCCTTTTCCTGGCCGACCGCAACATCCTAGTTGACCAGACCATGCAGCAGGATTTCGCCCTTTCGGCGAAGTGATGCACAAGGTTACCAACCGCGAGGTCAAGAAGAACTACGAAATCTATCTGGCGCTTTATCAGGCAGTGACGGGCCGTGAAGAATGGAAGCAAATCTACCGCCAGTTCCCTGCGGACTTTTTCGACTTGGTAGTCATCGACGAATGCCACCGGGGCAGTGCCGCCGATGATTCCGCCTGGCGCGACGTGCTCGACTATTTCAGCTCGGCGACGCATATCGGCCTCACCGCCACACCCAAGGAAAAGAGCAAGCTCGACAAGAAGGCGGGCAGCGTGTCATCAAGGATCCGGAGTTCAACTACAAGTACTTTGGTGAGCCCGTCTACACCTATTCGCTGAAGCAGGGCATAGACGATGGGCTTCCTGCACCTTACAAGGTGATTCGCATCGCCACCGATGTCGATGCCGTGGGCTACACCCCAGAGAAGGGCAAGATCGACAAGTTGGGCCAAGCGGTAGAGCAACGCCAGTACAACACCAGGGATTTCGACCGCAATCTGGTGTTGGGAAAAACGCACCAAGCTCGTCGCAAGCAAGGTATGGGAATACCTCAAGGCCACCGACCCGATGGCCAAGACCATCGTGTTTTGTGACGACCAGGACCACGCTGAAAGGATGCGGCAAGAACTGGTCAAGATCATCCCCGCCGCCGCCAGCAACCGCCGCTACGTGATGCGCATCACTGGCGATGACAACGAGGGCAAGGCCCAGCTGTCGTACTTCATCGACAACGACGAGCCTTACCCGGTCATCGCGACCACTTCGAAGCTGCTGACCACGGGGGTGGACGCCAAGACCTGTAAGCTGATCGTGCTAGATCAGAACATCAACTCGATGACCGAGTTCAAGCAGATCATCGGTCGCGGTACGCGCCTGCGCGAGGACTACCAGAAGCTGTACTTCACCATCATGGACTTCAAGGGCGCCACGCGCCTTTTTGCGGATCCGGATTTCGACGGCGAACCCGTGGTGATCTACGAACCCAAGCCAGATGACCCGGTAGTACCGCCGGAGATCGCCGAAGTGCCTGGCACCGGCGAACCTGAACCGCCACCTTATGTTCCTGGCCCGACCGGTGGTGATGACACGATACCCGGCGGCAATACGGGCGGTGGCGGCGGCACCGACGAACGCCGCATTAAGTACGTCATCGACGACGTGAATGTGCGCATCGCGGTGGAGCGCTCGCAGTACCTGGATGCCGACGGCAAGCTGATCACCGAGGACTTCCGCGTTCTGCTCAAGGACGACATCAGGAAGGCGCTGCAGGCGGAGTTCGGCAGCTTGACCGACTTCCTACGCCGGTGGAACAACGCCGAGCGCAAGCAGGCCGTGCTGGAGGAGCTGGCGGACCACGGCGTCCCGCTGGAGGTCTTACAGCAGGCGGTGCCGAACGGCGCTGAGCTGGATGTGTTCGACCTGGTGGCCCATGTCGCTTTCGACCAGAAGCCCCTGACCCGGCGCGAGCGCGCCAACAACGTCAAGAAGCGCGACGTGTTCGGGAAGTACGGCGACCAGGCCCGCGCGGTACTCGAAGCCCTGCTCGATAAGTTCGCCGACCACGGGGTACAGAACATCGAAGACGCCAAGGTGCTGGAGCTGCCGCCGTTTGACCAGTTCGGCAGCAAGACGCAGATACGGCGTGGCGTGTTCGGGAGCGTTGACGACTTCAATGCGGCGGTGCGGGACAATGCGGCGGTGCGGGATCTCGAAGCGGCGATCTACAAAGATGATGCGGCCTGAGAACCCTCACCGTCGGCAGACCTTCGTCCAGTTCCTGGATGCGCTCGTCAGTGACGACGCCTATCCAAGCGTCGTCGCAGCCCTTCGCGAAGTGCCCATGGATGACCTTCTATGAAGACATGCGCTGGCACGCTGTCGAACCGCTGCTCGCCGATCTTCCGGCAGGTCTGGAAGCTCTGCGCGGCTTCGCATTTGAGGACTGGGATCCGGCCTTCGGACCATTCAGTGCGTGCAACCTGAAGGCTCGATACATCCCTGACGAGGAGTTCGTCAACGGAGGACGGGCGTTCGTCCTGTTCAACCTGGTCGCGTCCAACTGGACGCATGTAAGTCACGTGGCAAACCAGCTGCGCACTGGAAAAGAACAACACCATGAACCTCAGCAGCACCATCAAGTCCATCCAGGACATCATGCGCAAGGACGACGGCGTCGACGGCGACGCCCAGCGCCTTGGCCAGCTCACCTGGATGCTCTTCCTCAAGGTCTTCGACCAACGCGAAGAAGAGTGGGAAGACGACAACCCGAAGTACAAGTCGCCGTTGCCGGACGGCATGCGCTGGCGCAATTGGGCGGCCTATGTGGCTGGCCCCGATGGCAAGAAGAAGCCGCAGATCGCTGGCAGCGCCATCGTCAGCTTCGTCAACAACGAGCTGTTCCCGACGCTGAAGGATCTTGACGCCAACGCCAGCCCTCAGCACAAGGTGATCCGCAGCGTCTTTGAGGACGCGAACAACTACATGAAGAGCGGCACCCAGCTGCTGGCCGTGATCGAGAAGTTGGAAGAGGCCATCAACTTCCACGACTTCAAGACGCGCGCCAGCCTGGGCGACGTGTACGAGCAACTCCTGAATGACTTGCGCGGCGCCGGCAACGCTGGCGAGTTCTACACCCCGCGTGCCATCACCCAGTTCATGGCCGATCGGCTAAGTCCGAGTCTCGCCAAGCGTGAGACCGTGATGGATCCAGCATGCGGCACTGGGGGCTTCCTGACGGCTGCCATCGACCACCTGCGCAACCAATTGACGGCCAAGTCGAGCGCCGCCGACAAGGCCGCCATCGAGGGCCTGATTCGCGGTATCGAGAAGAAGCAGCTACCGCACCTGCTGTGCACCACCAACATGCTGCTGCACGGCATTGACGTGCCCAGCCAGATCGAGCACCGCAACACCCTGGGCGTGGGCTGGAACGAGTGGAACGCCAACGACAAGGTGGACTGCGTCATCACCAATCCGCCGTTCGGCGGTTATGAGGATGACGGCGTGGGAGGCGACTACCCGGCCGACCTACGCACCCGCGAAACCGCCGACATGTTCATGGCCCTCATCATCAAGAAATTGCTCAAGGAAAACGGCCGCGCCGCCGTGGTGCTACCCGACGGCTTTCTGTTCGGCGACGGCATCAAGGCCACGCTGAAAAAGCTGCTTCTGCGCGATTGCAAGCTGCACACTGTCATCCGCCTGCCCAAGGGCGTGTTCGCGCCATACACCACCATCAAGACCAACCTGCTGTTTTTCACCAAGGGCGCCATGGTGGACGACGGAACCGAGCACTTCCACACCGACACCATCTGGTTCTACGAGCACCCGTACCCGCCCGGCCACAAGAGTTATTCCAAGACCAAGCCCATCCGCTTCGAGGAATTCGCGCCCGAGATCGAATGGTGGGGCAGCGAGGCCAATGATTTCACCGAACGGGTGGAAAACGAATTCGCCTGGAAGGTGGACTTCAAAACCAAGCGCGAACAGGCCGAAGCCGCCGCCCGGCCACACTGGCAAAAAGCCGAAGAACTGAACAACCAGGCCGCCGCCCTGGAATCCCAGGCCAAAGAGCTGCGAGCCGGTCTGGTCGGCGTGACCGACGCGGAATACCGGGAGAAAGTGGAAGCCATCATCGCCGAACTACGCGAACGAGCCGAGCCGCTGCGACTGCAAGCCCGCGATGCCCAAGCCGCCGGCGACCGCCTCTACTGGCCCATCTACAACCTGGACCTCAAGAACCCCAACGCACCGGAGGAAGAAAGTCACGACCCGGACGTGTTGCTGGAGAAATACAAGACGCTATTGGGCCAGATCGAGGAGACCGAAAACCAGCTCAAGAGCGAGCTGGCCGCCGCGCTGGCGCACCACTTCACGGTGGAGTCGGTCGAGGAATGACGCGCAAGCCGCCACCCCCACAACAGGAAGCGCCTGTTGCCGCGACGTCCAACCAGTTGCTCGGCGAAGTCCGTAGCCTGATCGAGCAGAGCCGCCAGCAGCTCGCCAACGTCGTTAACAGCGCCTTGACCCTGCTTTACTGGCACGTCGGTCAGCGCATCCGCACCGAAGTGCTCAAACAGGAACGCGCCGCCTATGGCGAGCAAATTGTCTCCGCACTGGCGAGACAATTAGAGCTCGAATACGGTCGCGGCTTCTCGGCCAAGAATCTGCGTCACATGCTGCGCTTCGCCGAGGCCTTTCCCGACGTACAAATTGTCTCCGCAATGCGTAGACAATTGAGTTGGACCCATTTCCGGACCCTCATCTATATCGACGACCCGCTCAAGCGCGACTTCTACCTGCAGATGTGCCAGCAGGAGGGCTGGAGCACCCGCACCCTGCAAGAGCGGCTCGACACCCAGCTGTTCGAGCGCACCGCGCTCTCCAAACAACCCGATGCACTGCTTGCCCAGGAACTCGCCAGTCTGCGCGAAAGCGGCGAGCTCAAGCCGGCCCTCGTGCTCAAAGATCCCTATGTGCTCGACTTCCTGGGTCTCCAAGACCGCTACCTGGAAAAGGACCTGGAAGACGCGATCCTGCGCGAGCTGGAGCTGTTCCTGCTGGAGTTGGGTGCCGGCTTCACCTTCATTGCCCGCCAAAAGCGCATTCAGATCGACCACGACGATTTCTACATCGACCTGCTGTTCTACAACCGCCGCCTGAAACGGCTGGTGGCCATCGACCTCAAGCTCGGCGACTTCAAGGCTGAGTACAAGGGCCAGATGGAGCTCTACCTGCGCTGGCTGGCCAAGTACGAACAGGAACCCGGAGAAGTCCCGCCACTGGGCATCATCCTCTGCAGCGGAAAAAAGCAGGAGCAGATCGAATTGCTGGAACTGGATGCCAGCGGCATCCACGTGGCCGAATACCTCACTGTGCTGCCACCCAAGGATGTGCTGCAAGCAAAGCTGCATGACGCCATCGTCCGCTCGCGGGCGCGACTGGAAAACCGCAGTGGGGAGGATGCCTGATGGATCCGCAGCAGTTTCTAGCCGAGTTCGGACACATTGCCGACGCGCCTGGTGGTGTGTCAAGGCTACGAGATTTAGTGTTGGCGTTAGCCGTGCAGGGGCGCTTGGTTCCCCAATTGGAGTCAGAAGAGCCTGCCGCCAGTCAGTTGGCACGGGTCGCCGCGGCAGCAGCGAACAGGCCAATTGCGGGCCGCAAAAAGAAGGCACTGCCAGCTAGTCGGATTGATGGTGGCACCACTCCCGTGCCAGATGGCTGGGCGCGCACCCGTTTGTGCGACCTCGTGCGCGTTCTCAACGGGAGGGCTTACTCGAAGCAGGAGCTACTGGAGTCGGGAACTCCAGTCTTGCGAGTCGGGAATCTGTTCACCTCGGACCATTGGTACTACTCGGACCTAGACCTTGAAGCTGACAAGTACGCCGATACCGGCGATCTGCTATTCGCATGGTCTGCGTCGTTTGGCCCATTTGTCTGGGAAGGCGGTCGAGTCATCTTCCATTACCACATCTGGAAGTTGGATCTTTTCAGCCATGAGGATCTCAACAAGAGGTTCCTCTACACGTGGCTCCTGGAGAAAACGCAGGAAATCAAAGCTTCTGGTCACGGCATCTCGATGGCGCACATGACGAAAGAGCGGTTTGAGGTGCTAGAGATCTCGCTTCCGCCCTTAGAGGAGCAGTCACGCATCGTTGCCAAAGTCGATGAGCTAATGGTCTTGTGCGATCAGTTGGAGCAGCAGCAGCAAGACCGCCGCAAGCTTCAGAACGCCCTGCGCCAGGCCACGTTGCAAGCCCTCGCCAGCGCTCAAAGTCCACGCGATTTGCAGATGAGTTGGGAGCGGCTGCAAGCCACCTTTGAAGACATGTTCAGTGAGCCAGAGGACGTATCTGATCTGCGCAAGGCAATCCTCGATATTGCGGTGTCTGGCCGCCTCACTAGCAATGCTGAATCAGATCAGTCCGCGTCCTTATTGAAGAAGCAAATCCTTGAGGCCAGGGAAGCAGCAATTTCTATCGGCACAGCTGCACGAAAGAAGCATGTCAAGCCAGAGGAACTTCAGGAGACTGTGCTTCCGCCCTACTGGGAGTCCATCACTCTCGATGACGCAATTTCGAGTATCGACGCAGGTTGGAGCCCCGCCTGCCTTGCAAGCGCGCGCGGCGATGAATCGAAGTGGGGAGTGCTAAAGACAACTTCCGTCCAGCCGCTTCGGTTCCTGCCCAATGAGCACAAAGAGCTACCCGCCTCCCTCGACCCTCGTCCTCAGCACCAGATCAACGTCGGCGACATTCTCATCACTCGAGCGGGCCCAAAGAATCGCGTTGGGATCTGTTGCGTTGTAGACGTCGCTCCTCCGCGCCTGATGATTTCGGACAAGCTGATTCGATTTCACATCGTTGGCGACCTGATCGATCCTCACTTCGTTGCGCTCTGTCTCTCGGCGGGTGAGCCTGGCCGCACTGTTGAGCGTCTTAAGTCAGGGATGGCCGAGAGCCAGATGAACATTACCCAGGACAAGCTTCGATCAATCACGATCCCGTTACCTCCCATTGAGGAACAACAACGCATCTTGAAGAAGATCGACGGACTCTCGCGGATCGCTGATGTTCTTGAGGCTCAACTGATTAGCGCCATGGAAGTAAGGGGAATGGCTGCTGCAGCCGCCGTTGCCGCCCTCACTGGCATTGCTGTTGAACAAGTCGAGGACACCGCCGTGAAAGCCCCGCAGACCGAGCTCATCTCCCCACTGCGCCTAGCAACGCCGCCTGACGTGAAGGTCCAGGCGCCGCTGGCCACGATCCTTGCCCGCCACCAAGGTGAGATGACGGCACGCGACTTGTGGCAGCGCTTTGGCGGCGAAATCGACGCGTTCTACGCCCAGCTGAAGACCGAGGTGGCGCACGGCTGGATCGCCGAGCCCAAGCCGGCGCAGGTGCGTGAGAAGCCCACCGCCGACACGGCCAAGGCCTGACCATGCAGTTGCTGCACCTGGCCATTCCGCACTTCCGCAATCTGCGCAGTGTGGTGATCGACTTCGCGACGCAGTTGGAACCCGCGCCGGGCGCGCCCTCGGACTCGTCGCCCAAGGTCATCCGCAGCCATGCGCTGATCGGCCAGAACGGGGTGGGCAAGTCCAACCTGATCGAAGCGCTGATCACCATTTTCCGCGACGTGGACCTTGACCGCGATGCCGCGCTGGACTACGCGCTGGAGTACGAGATCCGCGGCCACACCGTGAAGCTGCAGGCTGACACTGCCAAGCAGAAGCGGCCCTTCGTGTGGGTGGACGGCAAGGCCGAGACGCAGGGCCACTTGCTCAAGAACCGGCAACTGTTGCCCTCGCACATCTTCGCCTACTACTCGGGGCGCAACGAGCGCATCGAGGCGCTGTTCCAGGAGCACCAGCGCCGCTTCAACCAGCGGCAAGAGATCACTGCCGAGGAGAAGCTGAGTGGTGAAGCGCTGGCAAGCCTGTATCGCAACTCGCAGTTCGATGCCGAGGCCGCCGCCAAGCTTCAGGCAGACATCGAGAGCCGCGTTCGACGCGCTGGCGACGACCGCTTGCGCCGCCTGTTCTATTGCCGTGGCGGCCACAGCCAGCTGGTGCTGCTGGCCTGCCTGCTGTCCGATGACCCGGTCTTCCAGAAGGTGCTGAAGAACCTGCACATCGAGGCGCTGGAGTCGGCCCTGTTCGTGCTGAAGGAGCCACACCGGCTGCGCGAGAAGCGCCGGGGGGGACGCTTCGATGAGAACGAGCTGAACGAGGGCGACCCGCGCTTCTGGTATGCGCGGGGCAATGTGGTGAGCGAGTTCCTCGACAAGCTGTGGCAGGTGGCCTGGGCGCCCATCGAACAAGAGGCCACGCAGCAGATCGACTTCCGGGGTCGGACTGAGAAGCAGAAGCAGCTCTACCTGTACGTGCCCAGCCACGCCAAGCTCAAACAGCTAGGCGAGCTGGTGGGCGGCACCGATAGCTTCTTTCGCTATGCAGAGGGTGCCTACATCGGCGATCTGATCGAGGAAGTTCGCATCACCGTCAAGAAGCGCGACGAACACGGCGGCGCGGTGAGCTTCACGCAGTTGTCCGAGGGTGAGCTGCAGATGTTGACCGTGCTGGGGCTCATGCGCATCACTCGGGAAGACCATTGCTTGTTCCTGCTCGACGAGCCGGACACACACCTGAACCCGATCTGGAAGCTGCGCTACTTCGACGACATCGAGCGGGTGTTGGATCGAGAAGCGGGCGGCTCGCTGTTGGACGACATCGGCCCCGGGTCGCCGGACCGCGAGGTGCAGTCGCAGGTCTTGATCACCACGCACGACCCGATGATGGTCGGCAGCTTGAAGCGCGAGCAGGTGCACATCCTGCGCCGGCAGGACCAAAAGACCTTGGTCGACACACCTGATGTGCACCCGCAAGGTATGGGCGTCACTGGACTGCTGAAGAGCGAGCTGTTCGGCCTGACGTCCACGCTGGACGTTGAGACGGAGGCTCGTCTGTTCCGGCGCAACGAGTTGTTCGTTAAGCAGCCGAGGTCGCCTGAGGAAGACGCCGAGCTGAGTCGCTTGTCGGCTGAACTGGCGGACCTGGGCTTCTCGACGGCAGACTTCCGCGATCCGGATTACGCGCTGTTCGTGCGGCGTATGGCGCAGCATCGAAAGTTCAGGAAGCCGACCCTGTCGCCCGAGGAGCAGGCAGAGCAGAGTCGCCTTGCCGACGAGATCATCGATGAGATTCTGCGCGAGGGGGGCAGCGCATGATCTTCATCGACCTGGACAACAAGCTGCCAACAGACGCGGAGTTGCCCGCGAACGTCCGTTGGACCAAGACTGACTGGGACGCCTGGCTGGCAGAGTCAGCACGGCTGGTTGGGGAACTTGCCAAGCTCGACGCTGCCGGCAAGGTGAAGGAGCGCAACGAGCTCATCGACAAGAACAGTGACCATTGGGGCAAGCTGAAGCCTTGGCTGCTGACTCTTTCGGGCGGGAAGTGCTGGTTTACCGAGGCGCGGGACATTGCATCACATCCTGATGTTGAGCACTTTCGTCCCAAAAAGGCGGCGCGTAACGTCAAGGGGCCTGAACGTGATGGCTATTGGTGGTTGGCCTTCGACCACATGAACTTCCGTATTGCTGGCACAGTACCCAATCGAAAGAAAGGCGCGTGGTTTCCGCTTCGCTTCGGCTCGCCGTGTTCGACCTTTTCGCGCCGTCGTGAAGGGGATGAGATTCCGCACTTTCTTGATCCGACCAATGCCCACGACGTTACGCTGCTCGCTTTCGACGAAGAAGGCAAAGCCGTGCCTGCCCCTGGCATCCCGCGATGGGACTATGTGCGGGTCAGACGTACGGTGGATCGCTTGAAACTCTCCGAACATCAGGCTTTGTCGGAGGAGCGTCGAAAGGTTTGGCAGAACGCCACAAAGCTGATCAACAAGTACCTTCAGGCGCTGGAAGAGGCGCGAACCTCCGCTGCAGCGCGTGAGCGACTGAAGGACGCGGCTCGCGATATCGTTTGCCTCACCAAGCCAGAAGCTGAACTTTCGGCGGTGGCGAAATGGTGCGTCCGCCTGCGCAATGATCCGCAGCTTTCTAGATTAGTAGGGTGAGGCCCGGATATGAGCACACCCCCATCAACCTCGATTGCGTGCTGCGCCGTCGCAGCTTCAGCACTCGCTGCCTTGACAAGCGGCCGCTGCGTGACCAATTGAAAGCGCAGCGGGTCGATGAACTGTTTGCCGCAATGGATCGGATCGCGGCTACGGATACGCCTGGAGTCCTCTCGCCCGAGGAAGTCGCGGCAGAGTTGGCCTCGCTGCGCCGTGAATCCGCGGCGCGCTGATGCGGCTGGTTCTGGAAACCAACGTCGTCACTTCGGTTCTACTCTTGCACGGCAAGCCAAGGCGATTGCTTGACGCCGCTCGCGCGGCTCAAATCGACTTGTTCACCAGCCTACCGCTCTTGGCGGAATTGAGCGGGATACTCAACCGCCCGAAATTCGCGGCCAAGATCGCCGCCTCAGGACTGAGTGTCGATCGAATCGTGATGCGCTATGCACAGCTGGCGCTACCGGTTCGGCCGGCGATGATTCCGCCGACCATCCGCGACGATCCCGACGACGACCGGGTACTCGCCTGCGCGTTCGCCGCTCGAGCGGAACTGATCGTTTCGGGCGATCATCTCTTGCTCGATTTGGAATATTCGAAGGCATTGACATCACCAATGTGGCCGGTGCCATTGAACGGAGAGTTATAACCCAATCTGGTTTACGGGACGGTTTGAAGGGAGGGCGGCGTACCTGCTGAAATGAGATTGACGAGATCAGGTTTCAGACACCGAAGAGGTACGCCGCGACGAACGATAACCCAGGAGCGTGGGCACAGCCAGGGAGGATGGTCGACACGCTGACCGATTTGTTGCGCCAAGGGACTGCGGCCTAATCGAGCAAGCGGTGGAAGCGGAATTCGAACTCTTGCTTGAGCAGTACGCCAACGTCACCGATTTGCCCGGGCGTCAGGCGGTGGTGCGCAACGGCCACGTGCCGGCACGCGAGATTTTGACCGGGATAGGCCCGGTGGCGGTGCGGATCCCCAAGGTTCGGGAGCGGTCCCGCAGTGGGGTCAAATTCAACTCGGCGCTGGTGCCGCCGTATGCGCGGAAAGCGCAGCTAGTCGAAGCCGCCTTGCCTTGGCTCTACTGGCGCGGGATTTCCACGGGCGATATGCAAGCGGCCTTGTCGGTGCTGCTGAGCGAGGACGCGAAAGGCCTCTCGCCGACGGTGGTGAGCCGGCTGAAGGCGCACGGGTCGGAGAACTACACCGCCTGGACGCAGCGCGATCTGAGCGATGACCATTTCGTCTGTGTCTGGGCGGATGGCATTTACTCGACCCTGCGCGGCGAGGACGACCGCTTGTGCCTGTTGATCCTGATCGGGGTCAACGAGTCCGGGGAGAAGCAACTGCTGTCCCTGTCCGATGGCTACCCGGAATCGAAGGCATCCTGGCTCAGTGTGCTGCAAGACCTTAAGGCGCGGGGCTTGAAGACAACACCGGCCCTCGCCATCGGCGACAGCGCCTTAGGCTTCTGGGCGGCGCAGGACGACGCTTGGCCGGAAACGCGCCGCCAGCGTTGCTGGGTCCATAAGACCGCCAATCTCCTCAACGCGTTGCCGAAATCCATACAGGGCAAGGCCAAGGCGGGCTTGCAAGCGATCTGGAGGCCGAAACCAAAACCCAGGCCGAGCAGCCCTTCGACCGCTTCGGGCGCGATTTTGGCGCCAATTACCCTAAGGCGGTGGAGAAGCTTGCCAAAGATCGTACGGCCTTGCTCACGTTCTATGATTTCCCGGCGGAGCAGTGGGTGCATATCCGGACCACGAATCCGATCGAGTCGAGCTTCGCGACCATCCACCACCGCACGGCGCGCCCCAAGAACTGCGTATCGCGGCATACCTTGCTGGGCTTGGTGTTCCAATCGGCCCTGACCGCACAGGAGTCCTGGCGCAAGCTCGGCGGGTTCAAGCTCCTGCCGGCTGTTGCCGCGGGGGTTCGATTTGAAAACGGCTTGAAAGCCGAACCGCCGACCGACGATGCGGTCGCAGACCGTCAGCAGATCGCCGCCTGACTCTGACCGCCCGTACACCAGATTTGCGTATATCTCCGGTTGCTGATGCTTGGTAACCTCTACATGAGTATGTCAACGTAGTTAACCGATTCGCTATCTCCCCAGAAATTACACATCGCGTTGGATTTGATGCGAATGCACTTGCACTATCTATCCGGCAGACAGTTTCGTCGACACTCGGTCGGACTAATCAACAATGCGTGGCTGTTTCGTTAAGGTCGAATGTCGAAAAGGCACTCCCCACTCAGATACCGTAATTGTCGAAAATCGATTTGCGATATTTGCCGCTTGATTGATGGCGTCATCATACGGCGCACTGCAAGCGAGTAGGCCCCACGCGGCCTAACGGCAATCGGGGGCCATTTCTTGTGGTGACTCGTTTTGTGCAAGCAAATAACAGTCACTCGCCTTTAGGGGCCAGACCCCGATTCAAACCAGCTTCGCGCTACGGACTTCAACGGCGTGACAGCGCCGGAACCAAGTCATCCAGTCAAACATATCGCGCGAGCGAATTGAACCGCCACGGCAGCCCATCGCTGGCCGGGCGGTCCAGAAGTTCCTCTGATGCGACAAATCCCTAGGGGAGTGGACAAAAAGGGGCGGATCCTGCAAAAATTTCGTCACATAGCCAAGCCCTAGGGTCTAGTACCTAGACCCGTTGATCACGACGAGGTTTTTTTGAACGTTCATGCGCCGTTGCAGGCAGAAAAAGAAGTCGCGGGCAACTGCCCGGTGAATTCCCACAATGAGTGGGATCCGCTAGAGGAAATTATCGTCGGACGTCTCGAAGGCTCAACGATCCCCTCCGACCATCCGGTCGTGACCTGCAACATCCCGGGCATGGCCGCGCGGGCACAGGCTATGGCCGCCGGTTTCCGATTCCCCAAATTCATGATCGAGCCCGCGCAGCAGGAACTCGACGGATTCATCAAGGTGCTTGAGCAACTCGGCGTCACCGTCACACGGCCGGAGCCCTTTCCCCACAAAGCCAAGTTCTCGACGCCTTATTGGACCTCGCGCGGCTTCTGCAACTCCTGTCCGCGCGACTCGATGCTGGTCTTTGGTAATGAGATCCTCGAAACGCCCATGGCCTGGCCGTGCCGCTACTTCGAGACGCATTCCTACCGACCGATCCTGAAGGACTATTTCCGCCGCGGCGCGCGCTGGACGTCGGCCCCCAAGCCGCAGCTCACGGATGAACTCTTCGATCCGGATTTCACGCTGCCCGAGAAGGGCGAGCCTTTGCGCTACATCCTGACCGAATTCGAGCCGGTGTTCGACGCCGCCGACTTCTTCCGTTGCGGACGCGACGTATTCGTCACGCGCTCCAATGTCACCAATGCAATGGGGATCGACTGGCTGCGCCGGCATCTGGGCGAGGGCTACCGCATCCACGAGATCAAAAGCCGTTGCCCGAACCCAATGCACATCGACACGACAATTCTGCCGCTCGGTCCCGGCAAGCTCCTCATCAATCCCGAATACATCAACCCCGACGAATTGCCCGACATTCTCAAGAAGTGGGACATTCTCGTCGCGCCGGAGCCGGACCCTATCGAGGACCGGATCCTCAAGGTCACTTCCATGTGCGGCAAGTGGCTCAGCATGAACATTCTGATGATCGACGAGAAGCGCATGATCGTCGATCCGCATCACACCAACATGATGCGGCAGGCGGAGAAGTGGGGCTTCGAGCCAATTCCCGTCCCCTTCCTGCACTACGCGGCCTTTGGCGGCGCCTTCCATTGCGCGACGCTCGACGTGCGCCGCCGCGGGTCGCTAGAGAGCTATTTCTAGCGCTCTACGGAAGTGGCGGCACCACGCCGCCGCTTATCGTCCTTTAGGAACAATCGCGATTCGTGATTGCAAGCGATTAAAGGCCTTTGCATGTAAGCGCCCGCCCCGGCCACTACTCCACGCCACTCAATCGCAACCCCACCAAACCCGCAACGATCAGAGCAAATGAGGCGAGACGAAGCGGCGTCGCCGCCTCGCCGAACAAAAAAACACCAACTATCGCGACGGCGGCGATGCTGCCGCCTGTCCACATCGCATAAGCGGTGCCGGCGGGGATGGTCTTCATGGCGAGCCCGAGGCATCCCATGCTCGCCACCATGAAGAAAATCATGATGACGGTCGGCCACAAGCGCGTGAAGCCGTCGGCGTACTTCATGCCGACAAGCCAGCCGACTTCGCATACGCTGCCGATCAGCAAAATAATCCAGGCCATGCTCTTCATTTCCCACAATTGAAAAACTTACCCGCGCTTTTGGCGCTGCGCCGTTCGCCGTCAAGCTTGCGCGGGGCTGTTTGAAAATACATCTATAGGTCCCCTGGGAACCGGCAAAAGAACTGCAGCCGTGAGGAAGTTGATCGGCGCCCAGACCGCGCCGGAGCCAGCGCATTAGTTGGGCGACGGCTTGCCGGTTCGCGCCCTGTTCTCGCGCCATGCGCAGGGCAAATCCGCGAGTCCTTGTCGCCTTCTCGACTACGCCGCGCCAACGGATGGATCACTTGCCGGCCATCGCCGCGGCGACGGCGTGCATCCGCATCACGGCTTCGAGACCGTGACGGTCCGTCTATGTCGGAGAACTCGCGCATCGCGATTCAACGGGAGTGGGTGGGGTGATCGCACCAGGCGAGGCGCAGCGGATAGCTGCGGGGGCCGGCATTCTCCATGAGGAACTGCGTTTCGTACTTCGGTGACGTTACATTAGCCCTTGCGGTCGGGAGGGCCATGGTTGACGTCGGCCAATACCGCCCAGACATCATGTTCATCGGCGTCCTCGATGATGACGTCGACAAATTCACCAGCCGTCAAATGCACGGCGCCATCGATGAACACCTGGCCGTCGATTTCCGGCGCGTCGCCGCGCCCTCGGGCGACCGCGCCCTCGTCGACCACTTCGTCGATCAGCACCGTCTCGCGTCGGCCGATGCGCCGCTCTAGGCGCGCCGCGCTGATCTCCGCTTGCAACTCCATGAATTGCGCCTGGCGCTCCTGCTTGACCGCTTCGGGAACCGGATCGGGCAGGTCATTCGCCGCCGCGCCGCGCACCGGCGAATAAGTGAAACAGCCCACCCGGTCCAATTGAGCTTCTTCCAAAAACGCCAGCAAGGCTTGAAAGTCGGCCTCCGTCTCGCCGGGAAAGCCAACGATGAAGGTGCTGCGCAAGGTTAACTCGGGACAGATCGAGCGCCAGGCGCGAATTCGCGCCAGATTGTCCTCGCTCGCGGCGGGCCGTTTCATGCTTTTGAGAATGCGCGGACTGGCATGCTGAAACGGCACATCCAGATACGGGAGAATCTTGCCGTCGGCCATCAACGGCACGACTTCATCGACATGCGGATAGGGATAGACGTAGTGCAACCGAACCCACACGCCCAATTCGCCCAAGGCATCCGTCAGTTCTAGAAAGCGGGTTTTGACCGCGCGGTCGCGCCATCGGTCCTCGGCGTAACGCAAATCGACGCCGTAGGCGCTGGTGTCCTGGGAGATGACCAGCAATTCTTTAACGCCGGCCGCGACCAACCGCTCGGCTTCGCCGAGCACGTCGCCACTCTGCCGGCTGACCAAATCGCCGCGCATGCTCGGGATGATGCAAAACGAGCAGCGATGGTTGCAGCCTTCAGAAATCTTCAGATAGGCATAGTGCTTGGGCGTGAGTTTGACGCCTTGCGGCGGCACCAGATCGATAAACGGATCATGACGCGGCGGTAGATGCGTGTGGACGGCGTCAACCACCGCCTGATAGGCGTGCGCTCCGGTCACGTTCAGCACTTTGGGATGGCGGGCGCGAATTTCCGCCTCGCGCGCGCCCAGGCAGCCGGTAACGATGACCTTGCCGTTTTGCTCCAAGGCTTCGCCGATGGCGTCCAGCGATTCGTCAACGGCCGAGTCGATAAAACCGCAGGTATTGACCACCACCAGATCGGCCTCGCGATAGCTGGGGACGACTTCGTAGCCTTCGCTTCGCAACTGGGTCAGGATCCGCTCGCTGTCGACCAGCGCTTTCGGGCAACCCAAACTGACAAATCCAACTCGAGGCGTTTTCATAGGTTTCGCGAATCAACGATCAATAATTCAGGGACATTCAGCGAGGACGATCGCTCGCTTTGGCGCGGGTAAGCCTTCGACCGTGCGATTGGGGTCGCTCGGGTCGAGACAATCTGACAAAGACTCGAAGCGCATCCAGTCCGTGGCGCGTTGCTCTTCTCCGGTCGTGGTCGTGACATCGACACAGCGGACACTTTTCAAACCACAGCGGCGTAACCAGGCTAACAAGCTTGGCACCGAGGGGATGAACCAGATATTGCGCATCCGCGCATAGCGCCCCTCCGGCAAGAGTACCTGTCCGTCCGCGCCGTCGATCACCAGGGTTTCCAGCACCAATTCGCCGCCCGAGCGTAACAGGCCGCGTAGTTCCAGAAGGTGATCCAACGGGGAGCGGCGATGATAAAGGACGCCCATGGAAAATACCGTATCGAAGGCCGCCAAATCGCGCGGCAGGTCTTCGATGCCGAGCGGCAGCACATACACCGGTTCGGCACCAATCAACCACTTGACTGCGATGAACTGAGCGACGCTCAGCAAGGTCGGATCAACGCCCAATACCGCTCTGGCGCCCGCGCCGCGCATGCGCCACGCGTGATAGCCGTTGCCGCAGCCGACGTCGAGCACGGTTCGGCCGCTCAGCGGCTGGATATGATCCGCCAGGCGGCGCCATTTGAGATCGGAGCGCCATTCGGTATCGATGGAGATGCCGTTCAGTTCATAAGGCCCTTTCCGCCAAGGGTGCAATTGCCGCAGGTGGGATTCGAGAAGAGTGCGCTGCGTGAACGACACGCCGCTGTCCGTGCCGACGACATCGCTATCCAGACGTGGCCGGGAACGCGAGCCTTCGGGCATTGCCGCCAAGGCCGCCGACCATTGATCCCAGTCACCATGGCGCTGGGGGGAAAGCCGCTCGGATATCAGTCGCAACCAATCCCTTAACAAGTCACTGGCAATTCGGCTGGCGAATGTGGCTTCGAAACCTTCATACGCGTAGCTTATGGACCCTACCCGCCTTTCGTCGTTCACCGAAACGCGCGCCTTGACGGGTAGCGGACACCTGACCCGCTGAGCGGATATAATCCCTGACAGTTTATGGGTAAATAGAATGGGCCGTGCTTATCGCACGATCGTAAACCAGCATCGGAGAACCACTCATGGCCGAACCGGACATTGCCGCAGTTAGAGCCTATCTGCTTGATCTGCAGGATCGAATCTGCGCGGCGCTGGAGGGCGAGGAGCCCTCGACGCGCTTTCAAGAAGACCGTTGGGATTATCCGGGTGGTGGCGGCGGCCGCACTCGGGTTTTGGCGGCCGGCGACACCTTTGAACAAGGCGGGGTCAATTTCTCGCACGTCCAAGGCAAGACCCTGCCGCCGTCCGCTACGGCTGGCCGGCCGGAGTTGGCTGGACGTAGCTTCCAGGCGGTTGGCGTTTCGCTGGTCATTCATCCGCGCAATCCCTATGTACCGACGTCGCACGCCAATGTCCGCTTCTTCATGGCCGAGCGTGAGGGTGAAGCACCGGTGTGGTGGTTTGGCGGTGGATTCGACCTGACGCCTTACTATCCGTTCGAGGACGATGCCCGCGAGTGGCACCGCACCGCGCGCGCGGCATGCGAACCCTTCGGCGCGGAAACCTATCCGCGCTTCAAGACTTGGTGTGATGAGTATTTTTTCTTGAAGCACCGCAACGAAACCCGCGGCGTTGGCGGACTGTTTTTTGATGACTTGAACGAATGGGGATTCGACAGCTGCCTTGACTTTCTGCGCAGCGTCGGCGACCACTACATCACGGCCTATCTGCCGATCGTCAAGCGGCGAAAAGCCACGCCTTATGGTGAACGGGAGCGCGAGTTCCAATTGTATCGGCGCGGCCGCTATGTGGAATTCAATCTGGTTTACGATCGCGGTACGCTGTTCGGACTGCAATCGGGCGGTCGCACAGAGTCCATTCTCATGTCGCTACCGCCAGTCGCGCATTGGCGCTACAACTGGCAACCCGAAGCGGGAAGCCCGGAAGCGACGCTAAATGACTACCTGAAGCCGCGCGACTGGTTATGAACCAGCCCGGTCGGCGCCCGGCGCGCCGACCGGCTCTTTCATGGCCGAGGCATTGCGTTCCGCCAAATGGCTGATGAGACTGTCCAGCGAGCCATCGCGGGCAATCTCCTCCGTAAAGCTGGAGCGGTAGTTTTGTAGCAGGCTAATGCCCTCGATCAGCACGTCGTAGACCTTCCAATCCTTGTCGGATTCGATCATCCGGTAGTTGACCGCGACCGGTTGCGCGCCGGATTGCAGAATTTCCGTCCGCACCGTGACCTTACGATCCTGAGCGGTCATATCCAGCGGCAGATAGCGAATTTTCCAGTTAGCATATTCGGTAAAGGCCGTTGCGTAGGTTCTTACCAGCAAGAGGCGGAACTCATGCTTAAACCGGTCCTTCTGGTCCGCATTTGCCTGACGCCAGTATTTGCCGAGAATCAGGGTGGAAACCCGCTCGAAATCGATATGCGGTTGGATAATGGTATCGACGGTATCGACAGCCTTTTTGAAGTCCTTTTTAAGCTCCGGCTTTTGCAGGGAATGCTGCAATTGATCCGCCGTCTGTTGAATGACCAACTGAGGAGCCAACAATTCATCCGCGCGCGCACACGAAAAGCAGACCGTGTAAAGCCCCAGGGCCAGCACGGCCCAAATAGCCCTGGCGAATGAAGATTTGTTACATTTCATCAAGGGAACTCCTTCTGAAGGCACTTTGGCAAGACTCTAATGATAACCCGTTAACGAACGGCAAACTACCGAACCTCTGCGAACCAACCGACTCTCCGATGGCTTTTCAACAAATCTCAAGATTCCCCCACGTGCGACTTCGCCGCATGCGTGGCCACGAATTCAGCCGCCGGCTGATGCGCGAAAACCGGCTTTCGGCCGATGATCTGATCTACCCGCTGTTTGTCATTCCGGGCAGCGGCCAACGTCAGGCGGTCAGTTCCATGCCCGGCGTCGAACGGCTCAGTCTAGACCTGCTGCTGGACGAGTGCGCCGCCGCATTCGACCTCGGGATACCCGCCGTCGCACTGTTTCCAGTGATCGATTCGAGCCTTAAATCACTTGATGCCGTCGCTGCCTACGCACCCGAAGGGCTGGTCCAGCAGTCCGTGCGGGCGATCAAGGCGCGGCTACCTAATCTGGGCGTTATCACCGATGTGGCGCTCGACCCCTATACGACCCACGGCCAAGACGGTGTCCTCAACGATGCCGGCGACGTGGACAATGACAAAACCGTCGCGGTGCTGGTCGAACAGGCACTGTCCCATGCCCGCGCCGGAGCGGACATCGTCGCGCCGTCGGACATGATGGATGGCCGAATCGGCGCCATCCGCGAGCGGCTGGAGGCGGAAGGCTTCAGCGGCACGCGAATTCTGGCTTACGCGGCGAAGTATGCCTCGGCATTTTACGGTCCGTTTCGCGACGCGGTCGGATCGGCGGCCAACTTGGGTAGTGGCAATAAGTATAGCTACCAGATGGACCCGGCCAATTCGGACGAGGCACTGCGCGAAGTGGAGCTTGACCTAGCGGAGGGCGCCGACATGGTGATGGTGAAGCCGGCCCTGCCCTATCTCGACATCGTTCGTCGGGTGAAGGATCGGTTTGGCGCGCCGACCTTCGCCTATCATGTCAGCGGGGAATACGCCATGCTCAAGGCCGCCGCCGCCAACGGCTGGTTGAACGAGCGAAGCACCGTGCTGGAATGC
This sequence comes from Ottelia alismoides, assembly GCA_037367405.1. Classification (NCBI taxonomy): domain Eukaryota; kingdom Viridiplantae; phylum Streptophyta; class Magnoliopsida; order Alismatales; family Hydrocharitaceae; genus Ottelia; species Ottelia alismoides. Next base: position 132,851 of record JAZKJV010005163.1, on the reverse strand, counting down.
CTCCTGGCCTGCAAGCGCGCCGGCGCGGACGCGATTTTGACCTATTACGCCAAAACCGCGGCCGAGTGGCTTCGCCAAGGTTCACACGACTGAAACCGACGTCATGCACCACCCCGATCGCTATGCCGTTTTCGGCCACCCCGTTCGTCACAGCAAATCGCCGCTCATTCACGGCTTGTTCGCCGAACAGACTGGACAGGTATTGACCTACAGCGCCGAGGAGGTGCCGGCTGAATCGTTCGAAAGGCAGGTCGATGGCTTTTTTGACTCGGGTGGTTGCGGCCTTAACTGCACGGTTCCGCTCAAGGAACTGGCCTTCAAGCGGGCGGAAGAGATCAGTCCACGAGCCGCGCTCGCCAAGGCGGTCAACACCCTGGCAAAACGCGACGACGGTCGGATATTCGGCGACAACACCGATGGCGTCGGGCTGTTGCGCGATCTTCAGGACAATTTAGGGATCCGGTTGACCGGCCAACGGTTGTTGATTCTCGGCGCCGGCGGCGCGACGCGGGGAATTCTCGCGCCATTGCTAGAGCAGCACCCCGAGCGAGTGGTCATCGCCAATCGCACGCCCGAGCGGGCTACCGGTCTAGCCGCCGAGTTTAAAGCACTGGGCGACATCACGGCATGTGGCTGGGGCGGGCTGAGACAACAGCGTTTCGACGTGATTTTGAACGCCACCGCGGCGAGTCTGACGGGCGATTTGCCGCCGCTGGAGGTTGACGCGTTGATGCCAGGCGGCGCCTGTTACGACTTGGCGTACGCCCAGCAGCCGACGCCCTTCGTCGCCTGGGGGCGGGCGCATGGCGCGCGATTAAGTGCCGACGGCGTGGGCATGCTGGTCGAACAGGCGGCCGAGGCTTTCTGGCTTTGGCGTGGGGTTCGACCGCGAGCGGCGCCAGTTATCGCTAAGTTGGAGCAGGATCGCGGCTTTACGACCCGCGGGTACGCAGATATTTGTCCTTAAGGCGAATATAGCCATCTTTTGAGATGGTCAGAAACGCCTCCTCCTCGTCCCGCAGCGGCCGCACCTGCCGGGCCGGCGCGCCAACGTAAAGGAAGCCGCTCTGCAATCGCTTGCCCGGCGGAACCAGCGCGCCAGCACCAACCATGACCCGCTCCTCGATAACCGCACCGTCCATGATGATTGCGCCGATGCCAATCAGGCAAAGATCACCCACGGTACAACCATGCAGCACTACTCGGTGACCAACCGTCACGCCGCTGCCAACCACCAGCGGAAAGCCGTCCGGATTCGACGCCGTTTTTTGCGTGACATGAAGCACGCAGCCATCTTGAATATTGGTCGCGGCACCAATTTGGATTCGGTTGACGTCGCCGCGCAGAACCGTCATTGGCCAGATGGACACGTCATCGCCCAATGTGGCGTCGCCGATCACGGCGGCGGATTCGGCGATATAAACGCGTTCGCCGATCTGGGGAACAATGCCTTCGTAAGCCAACAAATTCAAAACGACACTCCAGAAGAATGGTCCAGGCCGACTTTTTCGACTATCCGACTGATCCAGCCGTCAAACTGTCGCTAGGTTGCTCCTGAACAGGAACGCACGCAGGCCAGCATGACGTCCAACGCCTAGGGTGTGAGCGTCTGCCCTCCCCGGCTGGATCGATCGGTCGGATTTTACGCGCTTTGCAACCTTAGTCGCCAAGTCCCGGTTCAACACCTAACGCAAAACGGGCGAAACTTGGGGTCGATTCCAACAATTCGCCGAAGCGGACTTGGCCACTTCGGCCACGCCGCGACATGGTGATGCTTTCGCCAACCTGCACCAAGGCTGGACTCACCAAAAGTTCGGGTTGGTTGCGCAGCACTCGATCACGGGGCATGTAAATCGCTTCGTGGTGCGGCACGGCTCGTGGGTCATCCAAGGATACCGTTTCGGCTCGGGGTGTGAGCAATTCGACCCCGAAACGAATGGGTCCGCCGGTCAACACACTGAGCCAACGGACAACGCCGAGGAACGGCGCTTCGCCGGAGGTCGCCACGCCAACCAGTTCGCCGACGCGAATGGATGCATGCACGCCGCTCTGCCAAAGGATGCAGTAACCTTGAGCGCCAAAATTGACCAATTGCCCTAAGGCTTCAGCCTCGGGCGGCAGGCTCGGCGGCGCTGACTCCTGCCGTCTTGACCAAATCTGCTCCGCCGCCAAACGGTCGATTTCAGGATAAGACAGTTGCTTGAAAAGCACTGACTCGTTGCGGAACGCGCGCCAATCATCGTCCTCATCCGGGCCGTTGACGTCTCTTGCCGCGGATGTCAGCGCCGTTCCGGAGTCGGCGCCGCTGACTTGGAAATTGGCGGGTTCCTTCGATTTGCTTGGAAAACTCGCCTGGAGAAATAGCTTGAGCAGATTGCCGAGGCCAAACACAAGCCGGCATGAACCGTTATCGGGGAGTCTGGAAAACTTGCGCTTGTGTGGCCCACCCAGGGTTCGCGCCACCCGCTGCAGCACCGTGGAATCCAGCCCATTGGAACCGGCATTGGCGGCCAGGTCGGCTAAGGTGTCGGCCAAGCGGCGGGTATGCAGGAAGAGATTATCCGGGGTTGCCGCCACAGGGGTTAGATAACGCAGCGGGGCACGAGCGTCAGCGAGATTGAGGCAAAAATCGGGTGGGTAGTCACGAGCAACCGGCGGCCGGGTCATGCGGACGAGATCCGACAAGCGGGCCAATTCGGCATAGTACTGACGCATTTCCCGCTGCCTCAAGCGGAACACATTGCTGATGGCAAGGATCAGAATGCGCTTGAAATCCGCGTTGGCGGTCAGTGTCGCTGCCGAATCAGCGCCATCGGGCGCGGCCTTTTGAACCAGTTCGAAGAGGCGGTACAACTCGGTCCAGAAGCTGCGTCCGGGCGCCCGATACAATTGCGAGGACAGCAGGAAGCAACGCCCAAAGTGATTGATCGCCCGGCTCGGCGCATCGGCAAGCCAGTCGTGATTGGAATCACCACTCAGGGCAACAATGGCGGCACGCGCGTAGTTGCGGGCCGCGGTCAGATGTAAGGTCTGGGCAAGCTGTCCTTGGGTTTCAACCGCATCCGAATAAGGCAACTTGCTATCCAAAAGAACCGCTTCGGTGCGATCCGCGAATTCAAGGACTGCCGGTCGCAGGGTTTCCATGCTCGCGAACCATTGCCCCGGCAATGGCGCGCTCCGCAGCATTTCCTTTAGGACGGCGAGCAGCGAATTGGCCGCGACGAGCGGCTGTCGGCGCGGCAGACGCCCCAACCAGGCGTGTAGGGCGCTGACATCAAACGAGAGCGGGAGGGGAATGACCGGGTCGTGCAAGGATTCCGTTGACACAGGATCACCATCTGATCAGCGATGGAGTTTCCCCAATCAGTTGCTAGCTGGCGGGGCGTGAAGCCTTCTCGTCCAGACCGGATCGTCCGAAGCGGCGTTGCAATTCGCTAAGCACGGCGTCGGGATTGAGGTCTTTGTGCGCCAGTAGGACAAGGCAATGAAACCAAAGATCAGCAAGCTCATGGATTAGTTCGGAGTCCTGTCCGCCTTTGGCGGCGATGATGGTTTCGGCGGCTTCTTCGCCGATCTTTTTAAGAATCGAGTCCAGCCCCTTCGCATAAAGGCTGGCCACATACGATTTTGCCGGATCGTCGGCTTTGCGCCGCTCCAACAAAATGGCCAAGTCGCTCAAGATGTCGACGCTCATCGCTGATAAATCTGCTCGGGGGCTTTAATAACGGGATCGACGACCTGCCAGTCGCCGTCGCGCCAAACTCGAAAAAAACAGCTTCTGCGACCGGTATGGCAGGCAATACCGCCGACCTGTTCGACTTTCAGCAGCAGCACGTCCGCGTCGCAATCCAGTCGTACCTCCAGGACCCGTTGGCGGTGGCCGGACTCTTCGCCTTTTGCCCAGAAGCGATTTCGCGATCGCGACCAATAAACGGCGTAACCTTCCGAGACGGTTCGTGACAAGGCCTCGGCATTCATCCAGGCGACCATCAAGATTTCGCTGGTCGATGCGTCCTGAGCGATCGCCGGCACCAAACCGTCCGCGTTCCAAGCAACTTCGGCGATCCAAGCCGAGTTCACAGCCGCACCTCGATGCCACGCGCGGCCATGAATTCCTTGGCCTCCCTGACGGTGTGCTCGCCAAAATGAAAAATGCTAGCGGCGAGAACGGCGTCGGCTTTGCCAAGCTGAATCCCATCCGCCAAATGGCTCAGTTCTCCGACACCACCAGAAGCGATTACCGGTACGCTCACCGCCTCGCTGATAGCACGGGTGAGCGCTAAGTCGAAGCCCGCTCGGGTCCCATCGCGATCCATGCTGGTCAGCAGGATTTCCCCGGCTCCCAGATCAACCATCCGCACCGCCCAGTCGATGGCATCAAGCCCGGTTGGGCGTCGGCCGCCATGGGTGAAGATTTCCCAGCGCGCGGGGTCGCTGGCTACCTGCTTGGCATCGATGGCGACGACGATGCATTGGGAACCGAAACGCTGCGCGGCTTCGCCGACGAACTCCGGGCGCGCCACGGCCGCGGTGTTGATGCTGACCTTGTCAGCGCCGGCGTTCAACATTCGGCGAATGTCGTCGAGTTCTCGTATACCGCCACCCACCGTCAGCGGGATAAACACCTGACCGGCCACCTGCTCGACCACATGGACCATGGTGCCACGCGCCTCGGCGCTGGCGGTAATGTCGAGAAAGGTGAGTTCGTCCGCGCCCTCGGCGTCGTAGCGTCGGGCGATCTCGACCGGATCGCCGGCGTCCTTGATGTCAACAAAGCGCACGCCTTTGACGACCCGCCCCTGGTCAACGTCCAGGCAGGGAATGATTCGCTTGGCGAGCATGGTTCAATATTGCTCGGCAATCCGCCGACCTTCGGCGAAGTCCAGCGTACCTTCGTAAATCGCCCGTCCCGTCACGGCGCCGATCACGCCGTCTCCAGTCACCGCGCCCAGCGCATGAATGTCCTCCAGCGAACGAATTCCCCCGGACGCGATGACCGGGATGCGAATCGACCGGGCTAGGCGCGCCGTTGCCTCAACGTTGACGCCCTCCATCATGCCGTCGCGGCTAATATCGGTGTAGACAATGGCAACGACGCCCTCCTCCTCGAACTTCATGGCGAGGTCGATCACGTCGTGGTGGGATAGCTTGGACCAACCATCGATCGCCACTCGCCCGTCCTTGGCATCCAGACCAACAATGATGTGATTGGGAAATTCCGCGGTTGCTTCGCGCACGAAATGGGGGGCGCTCACCGCCTTGGTGCCGATAATCACGAAATCGACTCCGGCATTGAGATAACCCTGAATGGTGTCCTCATCGCGAATCCCGCCGCCCACCTGAATCTCCACGTCCGGATAGGCATCCCGAATCGCGTGGATGATGGTCCCGTTACGCGGCACGCCGGCAAAAGCACCATCCAGATCGACCAAGTGCAGCCGCTTCGCGCCCGCCGCAACCCAGCGCCCGGCCATTGCGACCGGATCTTCGGAAAAAACCGTATCCTCTTCCATGCGGCCTTGCCGCAAGCGGACACACTTGCCATCTTTTAAGTCGATAGCAGGTATCAGCAACATACATTCACCTTAGGGCAGGAACAACGCTAAACAGTTTGGACCGCGCGAGCGGGGTCCCAGGACAGGAAATTGGCCAGCAGACGCAGGCCGCAGGCTTGGCTTTTCTCCGGATGAAACTGGACGGCAAAAACATTATCCCGCGCGACCGCGGCAACAAAGGGTCCGGGATAATCCGCCGTGGCCGCGGCATCCATCGCGTGATCCGGCCGAGCATGATAGCTATGCACGAAATAGAACCAGGAACCCGCTGGAATACCACTCCAGAGCGGATGCGCGCCGGTTGGCTGGACACGGTTCCAGCCCATGTGTGGAATCTTCAAGGCACGGCCATCCGCTCCCGCCAAGTCCGGGGCGAAACGCACGACTCTGCCGGGAATCAATCCGAGCCCCGCGACGCCTTGATTTTCCTCGCTCTCGTCGAGCAAGGCCTGCATGCCGAGGCAGATGCCCAGCAGTGGTTTCGAAGCGGCGATTCGTTGAAGAATTTCCGGTAAATCGCGCTCACGCAAGGCATTGATGCAGTCCCGCATCGCCCCAACCCCTGGAAACACCACTCGATCAGCGCTCATCAGGCTGACGGGGTCCGCGGTAATGGATACATCAACGGACGGGGCCGCGGCTTGCAAGGCTTTGGAAATCGAATGGAGATTACCCATTCCATAATCGATGACCGCCACGGACGGCATGAGCTTAACCTGAGAAGAATTGCGGGTGCCTAGAGGCTACCTTTGGTGGAAGGGATACTACCGGCGGCGCGCGGGTCAATTTCGGTTGCCATGCGCAAGGCCCGACCAAAGGCCTTAAATACGGTTTCGGCGATATGGTGGGCGTTGGTTCCCTTTAGCGCATCGATATGCAGCGTCATCCGCGCATGATTCGCGAATCCGCGAAAAAACTCCAGCAACAAATCAACGTCAAAATCACCAATGCGATCGCGCGGAAACGTAACGTCGTAGAACACGCCGGGACGCCCGGAAAAATCCACGACGACCCGAGACAGTGCCTCGTCCAGGGGGATGTAGGCGTGACCATAACGACGGATACCTTTTTTGTCGGCTACCGCCCGATCAAAAGCCATGCCCAAGGTAATGCCAACATCCTCGACGGTATGATGCGCATCGATCTCCAGGTCGCCATTGGCCTGCACATACAGGTCCATCATTCCATGACGGGCGATCTGATCCAGCATGTGATCGAGGAAGGGAACCCCGGAGTGAAGTTGCGCTTCGCCCTGACCATCGAGATTGAGACGAACGCGCACCTGCGTTTCCAACGTATTGCGTTCGACCTCGGCCGAGCGATGTGTCATGACGAGCACGGATGGTTTCGAGAATGAGCGCACATCATATAACGTCGACTCGGTCTTGCTAAGCCCAACATGCGTGAAGCGGCCATCGATCCCGCCGCGAATCAACGTAGGTCAACCCTTACAACAACTGAGTAGACGACTCGATTCGGTTGCACATGCAACTTTGCGATACTAGCGCTATCGCCGACACGGAGCATGAACAGGATCACGGATTACGGCCAGGATGGCCTCGCTCGGAGCCCCTTGAAGCCAACCAAGCAGGCGATGGCTCGGCCACAGGGATGTGGCCGGGTTCTTCCCCCCTCATTCCCGAGCTTACTTGCCGGACGGCGTCGCCCACGGGTCGATGTCGACAATCCCCTCTATGTTCCCTCGGGCGTTGACAATGACGATCTGGTCGCGACGCGCCCGCAGCGGCAAATAGCGAACCTGATCCGCGCCTAACTGCTTCCGCCGCAGGAATTGTTCAATTTTGGCGGTATTCGCCGCATCGTTTTGCAGCAATTCGGTCAGTGGCTTGGCATGGCCAAGCACATTCGGGATGGCGCTGGCGTAACTCGCAAAATACTTTGGCAACTGATGCAAATCGGCGCCACCACCAGCGGCGGAAAACAGCAGACTTTCGCGTTCGCGTGGGTCATCGGGCCGAATCGCCGCAATGACTTGCGGGCCTAGCAAGGGCAGCGACTTGAATGTTTCGGATTTGGCTTCGCTTAGCGCCTGAGTGGAAATCTCCGCGGCCGAAACGAGTTCGAAACGATCGACGGCAAAGACCATATAGACCGGCCGAGCCAGGAAAACCGAGTAGAGCCCATAGGTCATGCCGAGGATTTGCAAAGCCGCAATCACGGTCATGTCAAACCTTAGCCGGGGCTTGGCTACATCCCAAACCACAAGTGTTAGCAAGGGGCCAAGGCAGGCGTCAACACCGGCAAGCAGCGCGATTAACTTAACTCCACCGACTGCGGCTATGTATTCCGGCGGATACCAAGTCTGCGATAAGCAGAAACTGAGGAAAGTAACCGTAGCGACACTGACTAAGAAGTGGATGAATGAAGCTTTAATTCGCGACATCTTCTCAACTAAAAAGTAAGCACAAACCGCCTCGATCCGCCTTGATCATAGGCTTGGGCGCTGGGCATGGAATCGCGCCACTCAGAGACTTCATCGTTGGTCAGTCCATGGCGAAGGGTCAAGAACGCCCTCCAAACAACCAAGTATAGACGACATTGAAGAACCCGCAGCCGGGGTAAGGGCCGCGCCAGAAATGCCGCAAAGATTGACCGGGATACCCGTCACAAACCCTCGCACTGCATCGATCGCCAGCGTCCCCTCTGGCGAAACCGGCCATTCAGATTTCGATGCCAAGCTGACTGAAGGCAATTACCCCATTACCCGTATTTGTAAAGATTAACTTGGCCGAACCCACGAAGCCATAACACTGAAATGAAAACCTAAAGCGAGTTTACGACTCCAGATCAACGCAGTTGGGTCCAGGATTGCCGCCCGAGTATACGGGACGCCGACTCCCGAACCACTTCGGTATTTTTTCCGCTTGCGTCGCGTTTACCGCCACCGGTGATTTTGTATTCCACATTCCCTGCTGAAACCACGGCTGGGGTCTTGACGATACCCACACTCGACTGCTTTCCGGACGGTGCCACGGACGTACCCCCGCTGACGCTGATCAAGTCCGATTGATTGATTACCCCATCACGTCCGCCGCCCGAGCCACCCGCCACATCCCAAGGCGGTACGGCGTTAGGCAAGCGGTTACCGGTTTCCGCTTCCAACTCCAGCAACCAACCGTCGCCGCCGGCGGTGCAGGAATCCAACGACGGAATCAGACTGACGAAGATCACCCGATTGCCGCGCAGCACCGGCGCGGAGACAACCCGCTCGCCCTGCTTTTGCGACGCAGGCGCCGAGCAGGAGGTCGGCGACTGCGCCGAAGTCGGTTGCAGCAGATCCATGTACCAGCCCTTTTTCGCGCCAGACCCCGTGAAGACCGGCGAGCACGCGGTTGATAAACGTAACTTCAAGCCAGCGGTGGTTGTCGATTCCGTGGCGATGTACTGCGGCTGCAAATCACTTCGCGTCACGGTTGACCCTAAATCAAGCACACCGTAGAAGGTTTGCGTCTGCACCGAGGCATCGATCGTCCCGTTGGCATCCGCATCGACCAGGCTGTCGCCATTCTCGAAATACTTGCCGGATCCGAAAAAAACGATAGGCACGTTGGTGCCCGTGGCGGTATGCCGACCGACCTGCGGTTTGGCGGTGATCGGCTGGCGATTGGTCGCCTGACAAGGACTTTCCGTCGCCGCGCAGGCGACGAACATTGGCGCCGGCAAACCCGAACTAGTATACGCGACCGCCCAAGCCGTGGCCGAACCGCCGGAAACGTCAAATTTCCACAAATTGCCTCTTAAGTCGCCGGCATAAACCGTATCGGCGCTGAGATTGTCGTTGTTGTCGGCCACAATCGGCGTGGAAAGACCGTTCGGATTCGTGGCATCGCCAAATCCGGTGTCGATGGACCGAATCAACTTGCCCGTGGCGGCATCGACGACGTACAAGACCGCCGAGCCGCGCGTGCTGCCATAACCGTTGCCGAAGATCGCCACCCACTGTCCGTTTTCCAAACGCACGATCGATGCCTGCGCGAAGGTGTAACCCAGGTTATTGGCGAAGCCAAGGACCGGTGGCGACGCGCCCGGCTGATCGGTCAAGTCGATTGCGTCTGGACTATTGTTGGTGCTGATTTCCCAAAGCACCTGTCCGGCGCCGAAATTGTCCGGATCGGTCACGTCCAGGGCGAATACCGCCTTGGCACCAGCACCGGTGGTCCCGACCAGTAGCGTACGCCAGGCAGGCGAACCGCCGACCGGGACATAGGCATCGGCGACGCGCGGCGTCCCGTCGACAAAAAAGCGGTGCGAATAGTCCGGCCAAGTCAGCAGTCCCAGCTTGGGGAACAACGCGTTGGGAATAAAGGCGAACCTCTCGGCGCCGTCGCCATCGCCGAATGTGCCGCTAGCGGAGTCGTATTGACCGGCATTGAAGCCATGCAACATGCCGTCATTGGCGCCGACGTAGATCATCCGGCGCCGGGTCTGGGCGATCCCGCCGCGAAAACTGACATAAGCGGTACCTTCGGGCGCGGGCAGCCCGCTGTAGCGGAAGCCTCCCCCTTGGACGATCACCGGGTCCGAGTTAACGATGTCGCCGAGCACGGTGGTAATAACCCGGCCGTCCGGCAGGGTCACCTGTCGATTGCGGAATCCCCCGCCATTGCGCCTCTCCTCGCTGGTGTCGCCGCGCAGATAAGCGAGCCGCTCGGCCGCCTTTCCGTCGACGAGTTTGCTTCCCGGATCGCGATTCAGATTATCCACTTGCGCCGCAGTCAGGTTGGCCAGTGCAGCTAGGCTGATTCCCCTGCCATTGTCGGCCGGGTCATAGGAAAAAATGTTGCGGCTGTCCGCTGTTGGAATCGCGTCCGCCGCGTCCCACAGTGCCGCGCCGACCGTGCCATCGGCGTTGATTGGAAATGCTTGGAGAAACCCGGTCCAGCCGGTCGAATAACCGCTGACAAAGAAGCGGCTTTCGTTGGCGGTGACGCCTGACGCGCCGAGAGCCAAGGGCGAACTAGCCTGCTCCGCCAGATTGAGTATTCCACTGATCGCGCCATCGACACCATTGGCGGCCGGCCGCCTGACCCGCTCGGCATCGCCGCCCGCCGCCGCGATCCGGTCGAGCAAGCGATTGGTGTCCTGCTCTGGCGGCACGCCCAGCCCGACAATATAAGTGCCGACCCCCACGTTCAGGAGATCGTTCGCGGCGCTCTCCGCGAGCGCGGTCATGCTGTCGGCATTGGCGCTGGCAAATCCGACGAGGTCAACGTTAGGCGCCCCATCGCTCGTCACCAGAACGAAATTCTTGTTGCACGACTTCGGGATCGGATTGGGATTGGCGCCCAGCAGGCCCGACGGGGTAAACCCCTCGGCGCTCGACGAGGCTGTGCCATTGAAGTAGTCGCGCGCCGTGCGCAGGGCTCCGGGAAGCGGTGTCATGCCGGCATTGCGGATGCCATCGTTTCCAGCGCAACTAGCCGTGACGGTTACGCTGGCGGGTTGGGCGGGCACATTGCAATTCAACTTGTTCTTCAGGGCCTGAATCTGGGTTCCCGCCACATCCAATGCCTTAATGGGGACATGCAGGAAACCGCGCGCGGGACCAACAGCGAGCGGCCGCGAGAACCAGGACTCTCCCACGTAATCGAGCGCCAGTTGTTGGCCGAAGTCGAGGATGTCGAGTCTCAATTGATTGTCGGCCGGCACAAACTGGGCGACTCCCGTTAGCGACGAAAAAAGCCGCAAACCGCTGTAGCCCAATGCCAGTTCATCGATGCTGGGAGACAACAGAAATGGCAGAGGAGAAACCGTACCATCGGCGGATCCAACCTTGCCCGAAAAACAACGATAAAAGTCCCAGGGTCCGACCATCGCATTTTCCAGACCCGTGTCGAATCGAGCCGTGGGGGAATAACAGAAAGCCGCGCTGGTATCCGGAACTGCCGACGCTGTCGGCCAGTACACCGCGGAAGTCTGGTTGTAAAAAACGTCTTCATCGACCAGAACGGTGGCTCGCCCCTTGGTCGTGGAATTGCGGTTGCCGTTGAATCCTGGATCAAAATTCGATCGGTCGTAGCTGATGTCGAGAAAGCCCCGGTAAAGCGAGCGCGACTCCAAATTGATCCCTGGAGTCAGCGTAGCGAAATCCTGCTGCTGAAAGGCCATCAAGCCGAGGTTCAAGGTTCCGGTGTAGTCGCCCATGACGTTGCGAAGCGCCTGGCGGAATTTCTCGGATTTACTGTCCGTGCTGAAGCTGCCCACCGCAAACCCCGCGGCGTTCTCATCCATGCTGTTCGAGTTGTCGAGCATGATCAGCACGTTCGGCCGCGCGGCGGTACTGCTGACCAATGGACTGTTGGCAATGTTGAGATCTGCCGCCTCGGCCGCAAGGCTGGCCAGCAGCACGACCAGCGCTGTCGACGGCGATGGACGCTTGAATAAGGAACTTCGGGAAACGGGACTCGCGACGTACACTGCAAACTCCATGGCGCCCAGCAACGGGGCGAATCGCCCGCGTGTTCTGTGAAGTCGATCACAATAGCAGAGCATCAATCGGCCACGACACAGCCTTTTGACTATCGGCAAACTTTCGCGGACAAGCGGCTCGATCCGGCCTAGCCGTTCGCTTGCAGTTCGCTCACATGCGCCGCGACGCTGCGGCCCAGGGCCTTCAAGTCATACCCGCCTTCCAGTGCCGATACGACTTTTCCACCGCAGCATTCGCGGGCAACCCGCAGCAATTGCCGGGTCAGCCAAGCGTAGTCATCCTCGACCCAATCCAGACTTGCGAGCGGATCGTCGCGATGCGCGTCAAAACCGGCGGAAATCAACAGGATGTCGGGACAAAAGCGGCGCAGCGCCGGCAGCAACGAGCGCTCCACCACGCCTTGCAGCAGCAGCCGACCGGCGCCCGACGGTAGCGGCAGGTTGAGCACGTTGCCAACACCGGTTTCGCTCGCGTCGCCGGTGCCGGGATACCAGGGCGATTGATGGGTCGAGGCGTAAAATACCTCCGGACGATGGGCGAATGCGGCCTGAGTCCCGTTGCCGTGGTGAACATCGAAATCAACTACCGCGACCCGTTTGATGTTGCTCTTGGTCAGTGCGTAAGCTGCCCCAATCGCCACATTGTTGAACAGGCAAAAGCCCATTGCCCGGTCGGGTTCGGCGTGGTGGCCGGGCGGGCGCACCGCGCAAAACGCGTTGCGCGCTTCACCAGCGAGTATCGCGTCGACCGCGCCACAAACCGCACCAACGGCGTGCAATGCGGCGGCGCGTGACCCACTTGAGACCACCGTGTCGGCATCCAGATAGGCATGGCCGCTCGCCGGGATGGTCGCCAACACCTTGCGAACGTGCGCTTCGCCGTGAATCAAGCGCAGTCGCTCTTCCGTGGCTTCGGGCGCTTCGCGCCGCAGAAGTCCGGCAAACCCTGGCGCCGCCAGCGCCTCGGCGATAGCCTTGAGTCTGGCCGGCTGTTCGGGATGACCACCCCCGGTGTCGTGCTCGAAAAAGGACGGATGGGTATACAGCAACGTTGTCATCTATAGCCTCGCGACTAGTCTGTCTGGCACGCTTTCCGCTTTTGAATTCGGAGTACCCGAAATCGGTCGCTGACCGTGTATCACTCCCAAGCCTCAGGCCGCTTGGGCATAATAGCGAAGCCGCGCGGCACCGCACCAGACGCCGGTCCGCTACTTTTTCGCCACAGAGATTGACAATAATGCTGGAAGACTATCGCAAACACGTCGCCGAACGGGCCGCGCAGGGCTTGGTCCCGCTGCCCCTCAACGCCGATTGGACCGCCGCATTGGTCGAACTGATCAAATCGCCGCCGGCCGGTGAGGAAGCGTTTTTATTGCAACTGCTCAGCGAACGCGTTCCGGCCGGCGTGGACGAAGCGGCCTACGTGAAAGCCGGCTTCCTGGCCGCCGTCGCCAAGGGCGAGGCCCAGTCGCCCATTCTGGCGCCGGAACAAGCCGTTGAATGGCTGGGGACCATGTTGGGTGGTTACAACGTCGCGCCGCTGGTCAGCCTGTTGGATGATCCGCGACTGGGGGCACTGGCCGCTCGGGCGTTATCGAAAACACTGCTGATGTTCGACGCCTTCCATGATGTGCGCGAGCGCGCCGTGGCGGGTCAGGCGCACGCCCAGGCCGTGCTGCAATCCTGGGCCGATGCCGAATGGTTTACCTCGCGCCCGGAATTGGCTCAATGCATCACCCTGACCGTCTTCAAGGTTCCCGGCGAAATCAATACCGACGACCTCTCCCCTGCGCAGGACGCCTGGTCGCGGCCGGATATTCCGCTGCACGCCAAGGCCATGCTGAAGATTCCGCGTGACGGCGTGACCGACGCCGCCGCGCAGATTGCCGGACTGAAGACCCAGGGTTGGCCCGTAACCTTTGTCGGCGACGTGGTCGGAACCGGCTCGTCGCGCAAATCGGCCACCAATTCCGTGCTCTGGTTCATCGGCGACGACATCCCCCACGTCCCCAACAAGCGTGCCGGCGGCGTCTGCATCGGCGGCAAAATCGCGCCAATCTTCTTTAATACCATGGAAGATTCCGGCGCCCTGCCGATCGAATGCGATGTCTCGGGACTGCATACCGGCGACGTCATCGATATTTTTCCGTATGACGGCGTGATCAAGCGCCACGGCAGTGACGAAGTCGTCACCCGCTTTGCGCTGAAGAACGACATTCTTCTCGATGAAGTGCGCGCCGGCGGCCGAATTCCGCTGATCATCGGTCGCGGCCTGACCGACCGGGCCCGCAAGGCGCTGGGCCTGGACGTCTCCACCGTGTTCCGCCGGCCGCAGGCGCCGGCCAGCAGCAACAAGGGCTACACCCTGGCGCAAAAGATGGTCGGGCGCGCTTGCGGTGTGTCCGGCGTGCGACCCGGCACTTATTGCGAGCCGCACATGACCACGGTCGGCTCGCAGGACACCACTGGCCCGATGACCCGTGACGAGTTGAAGGACCTGGCCTGCCTGGGCTTCTCGGCCGATCTGGTGATGCAGTCGTTTTGCCATACCGCCGCTTATCCCAAGCCGGTCGACGTGCAAGTCCATCACAACCTGCCCGACTTCATCATGACCCGTGGCGGCGTATCGCTGCGGCCCGGCGACGGCATCATCCATTCCTGGCTCAACCGCATGTTGCTGCCCGACACCGTCGGCACGGGCGGCGACTCGCATACCCGTTTCCCCATTGGCATTTCCTTCCCGGCCGGTTCCGGCTTGGTGGCGTTCGCCGCCGCGACCGGCGTGATGCCGCTGGACATGCCGGAATCGGTCCTGGTGCGCTTCAAGGGCGCCATGCAGCCCGGCATCACCCTACGCGATCTGGTTCATGCCATTCCCTATGCGGCCTTGCAATCGGGCTGCTGACCTTGGAAAAGAAGGGTAAGAAAAACGTCTTTAACGGCCGAATTCTGGAGATCGAGGGTCTGCCCGATCTGAAAATCGAACAAGCGTTTGAACTGGCCGATGCCTCGGCCGAGCGTTCCGCCGCCGGCTGCACGGTGCGACTGAACCGTGAGCCGGTCGAAGAATACCTGCGCTCCAACATGGTTTTGTTGAAGTGGATGATGGCCGAAGGCTATGGCGATGCGCGGACCTTGACGCGGCGCATCAAAGCCATGGAAGCGTGGCTGGCCGACCCACAACTGTTGGAGCCGGACGCCGACGCCGAGTACGCGGCGGTGATCGAAATCGACCTGGACCACATCAAGGAGCCGCTGCTCTGCTGCCCCAACGATCCGGACGACGTGAAACCCTTGTCGGCGGTTGCCGGCACCCACGTCGATGAAGTCTTCCTCGGCTCATGCATGACCAACATCGGCCACTTCCGCGCGGCCGGAAAAATTCTGGAAAAGACCGGCAAACAAGTGCCCGGCCGCCTCTGGATCGTCCCACCCACGCGCATGGATCAGATGGAACTGACCGAGGAAGGCCATTACGGAACCTTCGGCAAAGTCGGTGCCCGCACCGAAGTGCCAGGGTGTTCGCTGTGCATGGGCAATCAGGCGCGGGTTGCCGATAACGCGACGGTGGTTTCCACCTCGACGCGCAACTTCCCCAATCGCATGGGCGCTAGCGCGAACGTGTTTCTCGCCTCGGCGGAACTGTCTGCGGTGTGTTCAGCGCTGGGGCGGATTCCCACCCAGGCGGAATACATGGACGCGATGGCCAGCCTATCCGGCAACGCGGCGGATACCTACCGCTACATGAATTTCGATCAGATCGCGACGTATCGGAAGAAGGCCGAAACGGCGGCTTTGGTGGAGTAAACCGACCCGCTGCGTCCTAGCGGGCGGTTGCAACGCAGCGCGCCCCCCTGGACCAGGCCGCTGCCAATTCCGGCCTAGCTTCGTTTCCTTATTTTGCGGATCGCTCCACACCCTGCTCCTGCCGGCGCTTGGCTGGTTTACCGAATCTCACGACTGAACTCGGGCACAACGGAAGCCCAAGTCTAAGGTCGGTCGATCGGGCTGAGCCCCAATGCGGTAGGCGGAACGACAGTACCTTGCGCCGTTGCCCCAGGAGCCCCCGCGAATCACGCGGTAAGCGCTAGCCGTTTCTGCCGACCTTGGACGACCGTCGGCGGGAGCCCCACCATAGTTGTCGTGCCACCCGTCTTCGACCCATTCGTAGACATTACCCAGCATGTCGTACAGGCCCCAGGGGTTGTATCGGCGTTTCTTCACCGGGTGGGTGCCGGCTTTGCTGTGCGGATACTGCTTGTTGGACCATTCCGACGAGTCGACACCCTCGCTCAACTCATAGTTCTCGCCGCTGTTGCCGCCATACCAGGCGATGGGGTCCAGCGCCGGTGCATTGTTTTCCCCAATAATTTCCATCGGCCCGGTATAAAGCGCCGTTTGAGTCCCCGCCCGGCAGGCGTATTCCATTGCGCTTCGCTGGGCAGAGTCAGATTCAGCCCTGGAATGCGGGCGTTGATCTTTTGCAGAAAATCCTGCACGTCATTCCAACTGACGTTCTCGACGGGCCGGGTCTGACTCTTGAAGTTACTGGGGTTACTGCCCATAACGGCTTGCCAAAGCGCTTGGGTACAAGGTGTGTCGAACAGCCAGAAGCCCTGGCGGATGGTGACTTCATGCTGTGGACCTTCTGGTTTCCAGCGACCCGGCTCATCCTCCGGCGACCCCATCACGAATCGCCCTGGCCGGACCCACCGCAAGTGCTGGGTGACGCCGTCCAGGGTGAAGGCGACAAACACGCTGCGCCGGTCCTGGCCCCATTCGCTGGCCCACTCGGGCGGATTGCCATCGACCAGAGGATGCCAGGCGGTGTCGATGATATCTGCGGCCGATCGCGAGGACGAGATCATGACCTTGAAAACTCAGAGGATCGCGACGGGATAGGCGCGCATGGCCGGATCAACCGTGACGAGGGTCAGGTCGTACGCCAGCGCTTGGCACACCAGCATGCGGTCGAAGGGATCGTGATGATGCAACGGCAACGCCGCGAGACGGACGACACTGGCCTCGTCGAGCGCCAGACTGGAAATCCGGTGGCGCTCGCGTTGTTCCAGCAATAGCACATCAGGCGGTTCGGGCAGGGGCAATTTCCCCAGCCGATGCTTCACCAACACCTCCCAAATGGAGACGACGCTCAAAAACACCGGGTTATCCGGGTCGCGTATTTGCGCCGCCCAGGCCGGGTCGAGACGCCGGTCACCGTCGATGAACCACAGGAAGATATGGGTATCGAGCAGCAGTCTCACGACTCAAACCGGCGCAGTTCCTCTTCCGGCAGCGGCGCGTCGAAGTCGTCGGGAACCTGAATCGTGCCGGCGCACAGGCCCATGGGCCGCAACGCCTTGGCGGGAGATTCCTTGTGCTGCAGGAATTCGGCAAAGTCCAACACCTCCGCGACCCGCTCCGGGGGCAGGGTTCGCAAGCGGGCAATCAGTTGTTCTTCCGGGTCATGGGCATCTCTTCCGATCAGTGGGTTAAACCTCGTGGGCCGATCAGTCGGCCCACCGGCGAGCGTTTCGCGGGGCGACAATATGACTCTGCTACCACAATGTTTGCAGACCGTACGCACGATAAGTTTCCAAGGCGCTGTCCCTGGACACGAGTATCAAGTGCCGGCGTATGGCCTGCCAAGTCAGCATACGGTCGAACGGGTCTTTGTGGGCTAGCTGTGGCAATCAATGAAATCCGCTGCTTCGTCCGATTCCAACGCGAGTGTCTGAAAACCGATTTCCCAAAAGGTGACGCTGCTAACGTAGACCGGATAGGTCTGATCAGCGGCAATCGTTCGCGCTGCGGGACTCAGGCGTTCGGGCTCGAAAACGCTCCAGAGGAAGGCGTGGGTATCGAGCAAATACCCGTTCATTGGGCCAGTAGTTCCTCATCGGTAATCAGGAAGTCGTCGTCGATTCGACAGCTCGCTTTGTCTCGAAGCAGGCCAAGCGGCCGTTGGGTTGAGACCGGCGTCTCGGCAGCCACCGCCTTTTGTTGCAGGAACGCGGCAAAATCCAGCACTTCCGCCTGTCGTTCGGGCGGCAATGCGCGCACACCGTTCAGAATTTGTTCTTCGACAGTCATGGTTGCTCCAAGTGGGAAAGCTTCGTTTGCAGGTTGGCCCATTATTCCGGTGTATGGGTTTTCAGCCAATCCTTTAGCGCCGCGTCGATGCTGGTTTGCCAACCGTCGCCGCTGGAGCGGAACCGGTCCAGGACTTCGCGCGACAGGCGGATGGTGATCCGCGTCTTGGTTTCCGCAGCGGGTGGCCGGCCACGTTTGAGGGTAGGCTTGACCCGCTCCCATTCCGCGTCGCTGTAGGGCTGGGCATCCGGGTCTGACAGGGCGGCGGCGGTCAAAGCGGCATCCTCTTCCGTCGTCGACAGGATGAGCAAGCGCCCGGCGCGCGTCTTAATCGTTTCCGGCATAGTGCATAACCTCGCGTCGATTGGCCTTGCGTAAGCTGATGATGCGCCGCCCGTCGGCACGATCCAACTGGGGTGTATACCTTCACATCATAGAAGCTGACCGCCGCCGTGGGAACGTTCCTGGCGGCAAAGGCGCTCCCACGCGGAGCATGGGAGCGATAAAAACAGCGCAACCGCACGTTATGACTCCGGCACAATTGGTAACCTGTTCCGCTCGTTCCCAAGCTCCGCTTGGGAACCCGTATCGCTGGAAGCTCTGCTTCCGTCATTGTGCGAAGCAAAGCTTCGCGGTTTGGGGTTCCCAAGCGGAGTCCACGCCGATCACTTCCGCCGCTTACGCGGCGCGGAGCGGCCAGAACCCACCGCCGCCCGGCCTGTTCCGCTCCGCGGGCCGGTCTGCGGCGGCTTCGTCCGCTCCGGGGGCTCCGCCCCTGGCCTGACCTCACGATCCTGAACTCGGGCACAACGGAACCCTAGGTCGTTGACGCGGCTGACGGGCACGGACCCGGAGCGGAACGCGGAACGGCAGAACCTCGCGTCGCCGTTCCAGGAGCCCCCGCGAATCACGCGATTCGCGCCGGCCGCTTCGGCTTGCCCGGGGCTGCCGTCGGCGGGAGCCCCGTCGTAGTCGCCATTCCAAGCGTCTTCGACCCATTCGACGACATTGCCGAGCATGTCGAAGAGTCCCCACGCGTTGGCTTGTTTGAGCTTGACCTTACGGGTACCCGCCCGCTGGGTCGAGTATTGCATTCTTCCCACCCTGATCCGGTTGTCGGATACGACTCTTCAAGGTCGTAATCGACCCCGCTATTGCCGCCATACCAAGCGATCGGATCAAGTGCCGGCGCATTGTTCCGACCCAGGATGTCGATCGCGCCGGTGTACAAAGCGGTGTCGGTACCGGAGCGGCAGGCGTATTCCCATTGGGCTTCGCTGGGTAGACCAAAACCCGGCAGGCTTTCGTTCAGCGCCGGCAGGAACCGCTGCTGAATATCATCCCAACTGACTTGCTCCACTGGCCGATCGGGATCCTGAAAGCGGCTCGGGTTCTCGCCCAGCACGGCTTCCCACAGGGCTTGGGTGCAAGGCGTATCGAACAGCCAGTAGCCTTCGGTGATCGTGACCAGGTGCTGTGGGCCTTCGTCATCGTATCGTCCAGGCTCGTTCTCGGCGACCCCATGGTAAAGCGGCCGGGCGGTATCCAGCGCAGGCGCTGAATGACGGGTTCACCGCCTCGCTCTGGTTCGATGGCAAGATCCGCCCACAGGCCAAACCGGTCCCGGCCCATGGCGTCGGCCCATCCGGGCTGGGCGGTCTTGCGGAAGGTCAGCTGCTCGCGGTCGGTGAGGACGCGGAAGGCGGGGGTTTTGGGCAGCTCAACGGACGAAGTGGAGTCCAGGCGCAGGAGCTTCGCTTGCTGGTTCCGCTGATTCCCAAGCTCTGCTTGGGAACCGATATCGCCGGAAGCTCCGCTTCCGTCATGGTGCGAAGCAAAGCTTCGCGGTTTGGGGTTCCCAAGCGGAGCTTGGGAACCAGCGGAGCCCCCCCGGCCCGCGCCCTTCCGGGCGCGTCGAGGTGGACGCCGTCCGGCCTTCCCCGCTCCGCGGGCCGGACCGCGTCCACCTCGGCCGCTCCGCGGCTCTTGCCCGCCGGCTTGAGCTCACGTACCTGAACTCGGGCACAACGGAACCCCAGGGAGTAGCTGCGCCCGCCGGGCTCGCGCCTGTTGCGGTACGCGGAACGGCAGTTCCACGCGCTGCTGACCCAGGCGCCCCCGCGAACCACGCGGAACGCGCCGGCCCCTATGGCTTGCCAGGGGCTGCCGTCGCTGGGTGCGCCCCGGTAATTGTCGTGCCAAGCGTCTTCGACCCATTCCCTCACGTTGCCGTGCATTTCGTGCAGGCCCCAGCGGTTGGCGGGCAGCGACTTCACCGGGACGGTTTGCTGTCGATGCTTCCCCTTTTGGCCACCGGGATAGGGAGATTGGCCGTTGTAACTAACCTGCTCGGGTGTGACGTTGGCGCCAAAGGTGAATGGTGTCGTGGTGCCGGCGCGGCAGGCGTATTCCCATCGGGCTTCGCTGGGCAGGCTCAGGTTCAATCCCGGCAGACGGTCGTTCAGTTTTTCGATGAAGGCCTTGACGTCGTTCCAACTGACGGTCTCGACCGGGTTTTGATCGCCTTGGAAATGACTGGGATTCTCATCCATGACCGCCCGCCACAGCGCTTGGGTACAGGCGGTGTCGAACAACCAGTAGCCTTGGGCAATGGTCACGTCGTGTTGTGGCCCTTCGCCGTCTGCGCGCCGGGGTTCGTCTTCGGGTGAACCCATGAGAAACCGACCCGGTTCGATCCAGCGCATCCGTTGGGTGACGGCTCTGCCGTCCTTGCCGTGGATCCTGAACTCGACCCAGGCCCCGTACTCGTCCCAGCCCCAGTCGGAGGCCCAACTCGGAGGATGAACGGTTTCCCAAACGGCGTTGCGGTCGGTGGTATCAAGCAACGCTTCAATTTTCAGCTCGTGTGAGCTCGTTGAAATGCGTCCGAGCAGGCTGCGCAAGACGTCGGTCGATGGGTTTTGCGCGACTGAAAAACCCGTGGCGGTTTGAAAAAGATCGACGGTTACTGGACGCAAATCCGTTTCGCCTGGCGTTGTCGTCAAGGCCGGATCGTACCCAGCCAGAGCTGGCGGATTGGTCGTGTCGGAAAACGCCGCTCGATAAAGCCGTTGGAAGTGAATACCCAATTGCGGGTCGGTCTCATGCCCCTGCCGCAAGCGTGGCGCGATAAACCGATACCACGGCAACAAGCGCTAGGCGCCGAGGCACCGCCAACCCCGCGAAGACGGCGTCCCAAGGCCGCAAAAAACGCATCGGCATGGTCGGCGTCCTCCGGGTGAGGCAGATGCTCGCGAGCCGGTTGCGGCAACGCCTGAATTTCAGCAAACCAGATCTCACCCGGCAGCCCGCCGCGCCAGGCATGGATCCGGGCCAAGATCGCCTTTTGTTCTTCCGCGTCCAACGCGTCAAACGCGGCGCGATGGGCTTGAGCCGCATCGGCACGCAGCGTGGCGGCGACGCTGGACCGGCTCGACAAGCCGGCATCCTGCCAGAACCACGACTCGACCGCCGCCGGCAAGCCCAACAGTAAACGCACATCGCGCAGCAATCCGGGCTCGATCCGGCTGGCCGGCGACAAGGCAGCCATCAGTCGCTGGACCCCGGACGCCAGAACGTCCGCCGAAACCGTCCGGAGCCGAGTGCTCCCAGGTCAATACCTCCCAAGCCGCGTTTTCGCCCAACTGATCCGGGTTGGGTGCCAGTGGCGTCAACACCAGGCCCCGGCAGCCGGCATTCCAAATCTCGGCGCTCAAACCCGCCCAACGGTCGCTGATACGGCCTTGCCGTGAGGCCAAACACCCCAGGTCGCCGAGCACAACCACCACGCTCTCGGCGGGCGGTGGCCAAAAGCCAAGCGAGGATTGCTCGACATCAGCCGGCACCGGCTGATCAAGCCCCTCATAGAGGAAGCCATGCTGAAACCCATGCCGAGAAAACAGCTTGG
The DNA here is from genome assembly GCA_037367405.1 of Ottelia alismoides. Lineage (NCBI taxonomy): Eukaryota > Viridiplantae > Streptophyta > Magnoliopsida > Alismatales > Hydrocharitaceae > Ottelia > Ottelia alismoides. Next base: position 110,846 of record JAZKJV010005163.1, on the reverse strand, counting down.
CCACTCGGGCGGCGACCAAGGCTTGATCCCGCCAGAACGGAATAAGCCGGTCGCTGCGATCCTCGATGAGGGTGATGGACTGCCCCATTGGCGGCGCCGCTGACGTGGCATCCGCCGGCAAGCTTGCCCGCTGCCGACCTGTCGGACGATCGCGGCAACATCCGGCATGCGGGTTTCCGCCAAGGCGGCCAAGCTGGCCCGCAAGCGCGGCACCAAGTCCGGCCAAGGCGTCAAAATCACTGGATCAGGCTGGCGTTTAGGATCGGTAGCCCAGACCGGCAAAGCGGTCGAGCCTTGTTCGGCTTCCGCGATACGCTGTTGTACGGCATTTCCAACGGCCTCAACGGCGACCAGCTGCCAGAACTCCACCGGAGCGAGTGGCTTGTCGTCGACGAGCAATTCCTGCGGCACATCGAACGACTCTTGCAGCCAACTGTCCGTGATGACCGTGGCGAGCTCTTGTCGTGCAATGATTGGGGCAACGGGATCGAAGCCAAAGGCTCGCGCCAGCCGGTCAAAATCGGCATCGCCAGCCGCTTCGAGCAAGCGGATCAGGTCTGCGCTGCCGCACTGCGAGCGGTTCACCGCGGCGCGTCCTGGTGCTTGCGAAAGACGTAACCGGCCAGCTTCTTGATGCGATCCTTCTGCGCTTCGGTATCCGATTCCAGTTGGATTACAGCGCGGACCAGATCCAGATATTCCGCTTGGCCCGGCAGCGGGAACTGACGATGCTCGCGGCGCGGCGCCGGTCGATGTCGAGCTGCTTGGCGGCATCCTCCAGTACCGAGCGATCGACCGCTGGAAATGCCGCTGGCCCCGCTCGATCAGGAAGCCTTGCAAGGCATCGGCTGTTCCATCGGGCAGTTCCAAGCGCAGCACTAGGCAACGGCGAATAAAGGCATCCGGAAGGGTCCGCTCGTTGTTGGTGGTGATAATGACCAGGGGGCGCTGGAGCGCCCTGCTTGGCAACCACCGGAACCGAATAGCCGAGCGGGGTGAATTCGCCATTGCCCAGTGCCTCCAGCAAGCCATTGGGGACCTCGGACTCCGCCTTGTCGATTTCGTCAATCAGGACCACCACGCCATTCGCGGCAGCCGCCTTGATCGGAAAGTTGGCGTCCTCATCCTGTTTCGGCGCCTCGATCCCGACCCGTTTGGCCTGATCGGTCGCGCCACCCCAGTCGAACGCCCACCAAAGCGGGCCGGGACGCAGGTAATTAGCGACCGCCGCGACCTTGGTCCGCTGCGCCTCGGCCTTGTCGCCTAGTGCGCCTGCGACTTGCGCATCCGCCAGCCGCGCCACCGCGTCGTAGGTCCAGAGAATGTCGGTCGATTCCGTCTTGGAATGCACAACCTCGCTGACGAAATAGCGACCTAACTGCTTGGCGGCGGCGCGAGCCAACTGGCTTTTGCCGATACCGGGCTCACCACGAATCAGCAAGGGCCGCTGCGCCGCCAGAGCAGCATCAATGGCATCGATGGCGTCACTGTCGAATACATGAACCTGGTTGGGGCGGCTGCCACGGCCGGGCAGCGGCACCTCGGCGCCAGGCGGGATGTTTAGAAATTTCATGGGGTGTCTTCGGGAAAGTCAGCGAGAACAATGGAAATCATGTCCAAAAGATTCATTTCTCGATCCCAACTGTCGGGGTTATCGCTCAACTTCAGGAATACTAACGATGGGCAATCTTCGCGAAGGAGTTGGGCACGACGACCCCAGACTTCCTGATCTTCCGTAGAGCTGCCGGACCTGAAATCGAGCAAGACATAGCGGTTTCGACCGCTGTTGGACTTTAGCCGGCGATTCACGGTTCTGAGAAGGCCGGATAAGGGAATTCTCGCTTGATCATCGGTACGAATCTCGACCTTATTGAACAAGTGCTCGTACCAGGCACGTTTAAATTGCTGGTCATTGGCACCACCCGCGCATTCCATTCCCATGGTTGGCGGATGGCCAAGGCTGAAAACGCCCTCCGGGTCTAAAGAGTACCCTTGGTTGTCGATAAGCTGCACCACCGGAAAATCTGCGGGCAAACCATCAGCCGCAGCCATCGCGAATTCAGCACCCATTCGCGTACAGACGTCTGGGGCTATTACGGCTTGCTTCTGGTCGCCGCGATAAACCCGAATCACCTGCACGACGTCATGCGCGAACCGCATGGGCAGCAACAGGAGCACCAAATCCTTAAACACCTTCGCCGCCAGTCCGTTCTTTTCGTGCCGCGCCTTGTCAAAAGCATCCCTGATTTTTTGCGCTAAGTCGTCGGGATGATTGATCCGCAGTAGGGCTTCAGTCAGGATGGATTCAGAGGCGTCCTGCGTGTCCAAAACTTCAGATAAAAAGCGACAGGCATCCGAGGACTGCGACAGGCAGGATTTGATTTTAGGGCGCAGAGATTGAATGCGTGCCGACTGCTCCGCATCAATGGCGCCGTCGTTTCGTTTGCCAGCCGCCCCCTTTTCGACTCCCAGCGTCGATGGTGCAAGGCCCGCCGCATGCGAGGCGGCACCAATCGACGGGCCTAAACCGACCTTAATATCCAGGAGCGCGAGGCGATTGATAATCAAATCGGCGGCTTCCGCCAGTGATTTTTTGCGGACATCCGGAACAATGGCGTTGAAGGTAATTCCGTTTACTTCGCCGTCACCCACTCGAATAAGTAAAACGCCCAATCGATCCCGCTCTTCCGCTGCTGCCCTCGCTTGATTCACTCGCCCCCGAATGGCGTCATGTTCGGCCAGCGTCCAAGGCTTCGAGCCATATCGCTCGGATACGCAAACAACCGCAAGCTCGCAACGCTCGGCATAAATCCTTTGCAATGCGATATCGGCATCCGGACCGGCGATGTAATGCTCGTACCACTCATCGAAGAATACGGTCGACCGCCAAGCCGCGCCTCTACCGCCTCGGCAATCGAACGAACCAGGTCGCGTTGCTCGCCGGCCAGGGAAAACGCCACGAGAAATTTTTCGGGCATGATACGGGCGGGCTCATTCCTAGGCATCGGGACAGGCGGTTTGAATAGGTTATGGCTCCATTTTGCCGTAACGCTATAAAACTCGAAACCAATTTAGGAGGAGTTGGCAAATTGACGAGCTATTTGAGGTCGGCGAAAAGTCTTGGCTTACCTGAAATGTCGAGGAAGTCGACCGCTGTAAAGATTCGATCAGATATCCGGGTATTAGAAGGTTTGGCCGCGCCTCCACCAGCGGCTACCTTTACTCCGCGAGTTGCAAATGGCGGATACCGCGCCGGCGCGCGGTATCCTTGGTTGGCGTTACTTGCTAAATACCGCTTGTACTGACGTATTGCCGTTAATCGTAACCGCGCAAACCGGGCCGGCGCCCGAACAGGCGCCAGTCCAGCCGGTAAAGGCGGAGCCGCTGGCCGGACTGGCGCTCAAGGTGACCATGGCGCCGGCGGAAGTGAACGCGGTGCAACTGCTTCCGCATTTGATCGACCCGCCCTTGGTAGCATCCTGGACGGCGCCATTGCCGGATTTGCTGACGATAAGCGAATCAGGATTCACGTTAATCGCCGTATTGTTCGCCCCAATCAAGTTGCCCAACTCACCCGCCGATGGGGCCGTGCAGGTCAGATCGGCGCAGACCGCCTGATGCGTCGTCGCATCGTACCCGCCGGTGTACTTGTAGGTTTCGATGCGCCGAACGATGGCACGCGTGTCCGGCTTAACCGTGCTGCTGCTGCCTTTGCGGCTCTGGTTGCAATTGCTCGGCGGGGACGCTTGCAGCAGATCCCAACTGATTTCGATTTGCGCTAGGTCGGTCGGCACCACGCCGTTGCCGGTCAGTAGATCGTCTGGGGTCGCCTCGCGGGTCAGGTCAGTCTTATAGATCTTGATCCACTGAGCGTCGCCAAAGGTTTCGGTCGTCTCCGGCGGTTCCGGCGCCTCGACCTCGACCGTCACCACGGGAGCGGCGCTGGGCGCCGTGCTCGGCGGACTGAGGTAGGTCGGCATGCCCGGAATGGCCACCGGCTAGTTCTCTCGCACCAAGGTTCCCGGATGGAGCGGGTCATCGATCAGAAAATAGCCATGCGCGACCAGGTTCGGATTGACCGGATAGCGCAAGCCTTGCCCGAAGATTTCGCAGCCCGAGGAGGCGTAGCCGGCTCCGCCGAGATAGCAGTCTTGCCAGGAATACTTGGTCGATAGCGGAGCGTGCGTCGGCGTCGTTTGGCTGTACTGGCCACTCGTTGGGTTGAATGAACCGGCCCAGCGTATCGTCAACCCGGTTAGCGCTCCGGCATCGAACGGGGTAACCAAACCGGCGCCGTAGCGCTGGCTGAAGCCGGAGTAATAGAGATCCGCTCATTCGGCGCATCTGGCCTAACCCGGCGCCGATGCAAAAACGTCGGCGCTTTCGCCGAGATCGGCTCGGGGTCGAACTCGAACCTTCCCCTCCAATCCGAATTTGGCTGCTATCACCCGACCCAATCTTGAATTGAGCGGTCGTCGCCGGGCGGATTCGATTCCTGCCCTGCTGAACAAGTGGGCAAATCCAAAATGACCGACCTCAAGGAAGCGGAGAAGCCCCCTAATCCATTGAAGAGGATAGGAAATTATCCCGAACCGACATTTTCATCTCTTTGTAAACGGTTTAAATCAGCCGAACTGGCCGTCGTCTATTCACGAACAAAATTTTTGCCGCTTTTGTCTCATTTTCGATAAAACGCCTCTAATCCAGAATCAAGTTGGCGAATCTCTCGGTTAGAGCCCGAAAGTAACGTTACGACTGAAAATAGGTTCTCTGCTCCAATCACCCCTCTCCCTAAATTGGTTTAGCTCCCAAGCATTTCTCGACAACGATCACAATTACCCTGTTTTCAATCAGTTAATTTAATAGCACCAGACAAGGTCTCGCGTCTGGACAACAAAGATTGCTTCCCCCTAGGGCCGCGTGCACACACCTTAAGGTCATATGGCCCGCAACTTGCGTATCATTCTTCGTCGACTTCGTAATGGTTATGAGATTGCCGTCACAGCCGTGAGGATCTTTCTCTCGTAACCTTTCGAAACCGGCCTTTTATGGGACCGCCAGGACATTGCCAAGACGCTGAGAAGCCCCGCTAACCCAGGGTTTGCCGCGCCTTGGGAATCATCCTAATGGGCTCCTAATCGAGCGCGGAACGTTTCAAACGCCGTGGCGTGGCGAGGGGCCCGAATCAACGACAACCCCTGATGTGCCGTGTCGCCAGTTGGCAACGATAGCACCATGGACGGCAGAGGGGCTTTGCGCGACGGACTCTCGCCAAGGTCGAGGTCGCCCCGACAGTTCAAGGGCACATGCGGCATTCCATCGCGAATCCAACCACGGGGACGTTGCCGAAGCTCTCTCAACCGTCTGTTTTTCATTTGCTTTTTTCTAACAACCAGGAGTTCAACTCATGGCAAATGCCTACACCCGTAGCGAACGAAGCGAGACCGCTGGTCCTCGCTATACCCGATTGAGTCGGGTTCACGTTGGCGTCGCGCTCGCCTTGCTCGGCGCCGTCAGCACGGGACCAACCACCGCGTTGGCCACCGATTCGGCGGCGGGCGCCGAATGGACCACCGCCGGTGGCACGCCGCAAGGCACCCGTTTCAGCTCGTTGACTGACATTACGCCGGCCAATGCGGCCAATCTGGTCGAGGAATTCTCCTTTCAGACGGGCGTAAAGGCCCGCCACATGGGCGAACCCTTGGTCGTCGGCGGCATCCTTTACTCCGTTACACCGTACCCGAACAAATTGATCGCGACCGATTTGGCGACGGGAAAGACCAAGTGGACCTATGCCCCCAGCGTGAGCGAATACGCCAAGGGCGCCAACTGCTGCGGCGGCATCAATCGCGGCGCGGCCTACGCCGACGGCAAGATCGTGTTCAACTTGCTCGACGGTAACGTCGTCGCGGTCGACGCCACGACCGGCAAGCAAGTCTGGCGACGCAAGATTGCCGACCCGCGTAGCGGCATCACCACCACCATCGCCCCGATGATCATCAATGGCGTCGTCATCTCGGCGTCGTCCAGCGGTGAGATGGGCTGGCGCGGTTATGTCGTTGGCTTGAACCTGAAAACCGGCGCGCAAATCTGGCGGGCGTACAACACCGGACCTGACGCGGACGTCAAAATCACCGCCAATACCAAGCCCTTCTACGCGAAGGATCAAGGCAAGGATGTCGGTGCGACCAGTTGGCCGGGCGATGCGTGGAAAGTCGGCGGCAGCGCCAGCTGGGGCTACATGACCTACGATCCGGATCTGGACTTGCTGTTCTACGGCACCAGCCAGCCCGGCGTGTGGAACGCGGACCAACGTCCGGGTGACAACAAGTGGGGCGCGGCGGTGTTCGCTCGCCGGCCATCCACCGGCGAAGTGGTCTGGGCCTATCAGTTCGTTCCCAACGACAAGTGGGATTACGACGCGACCAGTGAGTATATTCCGGTCGAGTCGCGAGATGACCGTCAAAGGCGTCACCCACACCAAGCTGCTGGTTCACCTCAACAAGGATGGCTTTGCCTACACCTTCGATCGGGCGACTGGCGAGATCCTCAAGGCCCCGCAGTTCGTCACCGACGTCAACTGGGCGCATGGCATCGATCTGGTCACCGGCCTCCCCCGACGTTGAGCCGAAGTTTGAGGTCCATCAGGTGTGGTGACCAAGAACCTGTGTCCGTCCGTTTTGGGCGGCAAGGGCTGGGAACCGGCGGCTTACTCCTCCGCCACCAAGCTGGTTTACGCGCCGACGTTCAACCTCTGCAATGACTTGGCGACCTTGAAGGCCGAATTCATCTCCGGCGCGCCTTACATGGGGATGGATTTGGCGATTCACGGCGCGGTAACCGACCCGTCCTACTCCAGTGAGCTGATTGCCTGGGACCCGGTCAAGGGCGAGAAAGTCTGGGGGATCAAGGAACCCGCCATGATCTACGCAGGCGTGCTGGCGACGGCTGGCGGCGTGGTCGTCTACACCACCCAGGATAACTTCCTGAAAGTGGCCGACACCAATCCCAATCAAACCCAACCCAAGGTGCTCTTCCAAGCGCCGTTGAATTGCAAGCCGGCGGGCAACCCAATTAGCTTCAAGGGCGCGGATGGCAAGCAGCGCATCGCCGTGTTCAGTGACGGCTGCACCGCCACAACCAGCTCCGGTAATCATGGCAATACCCCAACCCCGACCACTTCCGGTTCGGTTCATGTCTTCAAGCTGAAATAGCCCGAGATGGTTATGCGATCTCGCTTCACTCGGCTGCTTTCGGCTTATCGCTTGCCGGTCTGCTTTGCTCGGTCCCGCTGACCGTAGCGGCGAGCGATGAACTGCGGGTTTGCGCCGAACCGGACAACCTGCCTTTTTCCAATCAAAAGCAGGAAGGCTTCGAGAACAAGGTTGCCGCGCTACTCGCGCGCGACTTAGGGATGAAGCTTCGGTTCGCCTGGCATCAGCAGCGCCAGGGCTACGTCCGTGGCACGCTCGGCGCCGATGTTTGCGACGTCATCATGGGCGTCCCCAGTGATTTCGAACGGGTCACCACGACCCGGTCTTACTATCGCTCGGGCTATGTCCTGGTCAGCCAAGGCAAGCGCCGATTGACGGTATCGAGCTGGGACGACCCCGTCCTGCGCGATCTCAAGATCGGTTTGCACGCCATTGGCAATGACGGCGCCAACTCGCCGCCCGCCCATGCCATGGGACGGCACAAGCTGGCCGGAAACATCGTCGGCTATTCGCTCTGGTCGGAAACGCCGGAGAAGAACCCGCAAGGCAAAGTCGTCGACGATGTCGCCAGGGGAAGATCGATGCCGCCGTGGTTTGGGGGCCTTTTGCCGGCTATTTCGCCAAGAAATTCGGCAAGGCCCTGAGCATTTCGCCAGCACCGGCCGACCCCGGCATGCCGGATCAACGCTTTGCCTACGACATCGCCATTGGCGTGAAGAAAGGCAACGATGAGCTGGCCGCCAAACTGGATGCCAGCCTGCAACGGAATCAACGCGAGATTCAGACCATTCTGGCCCATTTCAACATCCCTCGGTTCGACTCGTCAGCCGGCTCCGTCGCCACGAGCGTCAGTCCGGCGGTTCAACCTAATCCAAGCAAAGAGGAACATTAATCATGCGACTACTCACCAGCCTAATCGGCGCGACCCTGAGTCTGGCGTTTCTCGCCGGCAGCCAGGCCATCGCACGCGACTCAAACCGCGGGAGCGGCTCGACATCCAATAACGTATCCGGCTCAACCACGGCCGACCCAACCACGTTGCCGCCGCTGGCGGAAAACTGCCTGCCCGAAACGCTGGGCGCGGCCGCCGAAGGTCGCCGCGCCTACATGCGCCTGAATTGCTATAGCTGCCACGGCATGAATGGCACCGAAGGCGGCATGGGTCCGAGTCTTAAGGGCGAGGACGACGTCGAAGCGGTTTTGGAAGGCGAAGACGGTGGCATGCCGTCGTTTCGCGGCAAGCTCTGCGCCAACGACCTGAACAACCTGGCGGCTTACTTGAAAACCATTGGCGCCAAGGATGCGCCGAGTTTCCATAACTGGTGGGAACAAAACCCCAGCCGCTAGGCTGGAACCTGGCGGAGCCAGTGGCCTCCGCGACTTGACTACTGCCATTAACTTAATGAGGTCCACGTCCATGAAATGGGAAACCCCGAGCTTCGTCGATATGCGTTTTGGCTTTGAAGTTACGATGTATATCTGCAACCGGCTAATCTTCCAATAAACCAAAAGTAGCGAGGTTAGGTGGAGGTGGAAACCCAGCCTCGCTGCCGAAGGAGACCGGGGTCCAACACTCCGGAGCAATCCAGCGGGTCAGTCGCCTTCCCTAAGGGCCAACGCTGCAAACCTTTAGCGGCAAGTGGCTTGGCGACACGGCACGCGACCCGACCCATTCGAAACAAGTCCGACGGGGCGGGGTTTTGCCGCCATCCACTGTCCAGGCAGATCGGGTAGGCCAGGTTCTTTCCGAAACAGGTTGTGATGTCGCGCCGCCGTCTAGATGACTGACTAAACAGTCACCCGTTCGCCGGCTGTCCGGTGACGCGAGGGCACATCTCGCGATTCTTGCCCAAGGAACCAGCCTGGGAGCTGGGTAACCGTCGACAAAGCCAGACAACGAAGCGCGCCGCTGTTGATCGATAATCCAGGGCAACCCATCCTGGCTGCCGCGATTTCGGTCCCTTCTCCCTAAGAGAAAGGGAACACCGTTTCTTAATTTAGCCATTGCCTGCCTTGCGCCGGATCGCCGAATCGCGCCCAAATTACCCAACGTTTTCATGGAGACAGCCTTGGGGTTACCCCTCCAGTTTGTTTTGCGTCCCTCGAGTCGGGGATTGGCTGGTTTGCTGCTGAGCCGGAAGCGATGCGGGCGATGCCGATTTCGACCCTGTGGCAAGGGTGACCGTTCCACTCCAGCCCGGTTTCGCCATAGGCTGGTTGTTCACGGCGGCTCCATTCATCGGTTGGTTTATTTAAACCGGCGCTGATTGGCAAGCGCAAATATTCGTCAAAATAATCAATTTGTTATAACTGGCTCGGGAATTGTATTTGGTCAGGTGAACACTTTTGAAAGGGTGGCCTTGCCGCGCGATCCTCCTCCATGCGAGGAGAGTTTCGCGGCAGGTGATCCACCCACCAACGGGGAGTAAACAATGTCCAAATCAATTCCAAATCCTGCCGACAGAACCGGAATGCGCCCGCTGGCGGCTGTCATCTCGCTTGTTTTGGCCGTGGCCGCGGGCTTTTCCGGTGCTTATCTGGAACGCTGCCTGGGCGAACCAAAAACCCCGGTGGCGAGCATCCAGCCGATCAACCCACCCGTCGAACGACCGCAAGCGGCGAGTTTGCCGAACTTCTCGGAAATCGTCGCCAGCAATCGAGCGTCGGTGGTCGCCATCAGCGTTCGCGGATGCCGGTAAGCGATAGCGGTGCGAGTAACCGCCCCTCGGCGCGGCCAGCCTCGCCGCCACCAAGCGCCTTCGAGGCAAATGCCCAACCGCCGGAGAGCGGTCTTGGTGGCGCCAATTCGGGGGCCGGCTTTGTCGTCGCGGCCGATGGCTTGATCATGACCAATGCCCATCTGTTTACCGGCGGAAGCGATATCCGGGTGACCCTCGCCGACCGGCGCGAGTTCAAGGCTCAACTGGTCGGCATGGACACCCCGACCGACACGGCTTTGTTGCGTATTGCCGCCGATGACCTCCCGACCGTGCGTTTCGGCGATGCCGGCGGGAGCCGGGTTGGTGATTGGGTGGTGGCTATCGGCGCGCCTTACGGTTTTGATCACAGCGTGACCGCCGGGATCATTTCCGCCAAGTCCCGCGCGCTGCCGAACGGCGGGTACGTCCCTTTTCTACAGACCGACGTGGCGCTGAATCCAGGAAACTCCGGTGGGCCGCTCTTCAACCAACGGCGAAGTCATTGGCATCAACTCGCGAATTTTCAGCCAATCCGGCGGTTACGAGGGCATCTCGTTCGCGGTACCGATCGACATGGCGCTGAAAGTGGAGCGGGATCTGCTGGCTCATGGCAAGTCGACCACGCCCGATTGGGATTGGAGGTACAAGATCTCGATCAATCCTTGGCCGATGCGTTCGGGCTTAAAATCCCCCGATGGTGTTTTGGTCACCAGCGTTTCGCCCCGACAGCGCGGCGCTAAAGGCCGGCATGCGACCGGGTGACGTGATACTCGCGGTCAATGGGGAAAAGGTGTCGGAACTAGCCGATATGGGCGCCGTTAGCGCGGACTTGCGAACCGACAGTTCGACCGATATGTCGATCTGGCGTCAGGGACGCCGCGTCGCCATCACACTGAAAGCCGACGGCGCTGATCGCAACGCCCGCCAACTGGAGGAATTGCCGCTAAGTCGCAGCCGATTTGGGCTGGTGCTGCGCCCGTCGGAGCAGGGCATGCGGCGGGCTGCTAACTCGGGGGATGGACTGATCGTGGACGAAGTGGCGGGCCCCGCCGCGGCCGCAGGAATTTTGCCGGGCGACACGGTCTTGGCGATTAATGGACTGCAACTCACCGATCCACGCCAACTCCTTGAATTGGAGAGCCGCGTTCAGCGCCACGCGGCGCTATTGGTCCAGCGTGGAACCGCCCGGCGATTTGTTCCGCTCGAACTGGAATGAAGTACTGGAGAAGCCGTTTCGGGTACCTTCTCGGCTTCCCGAGTCGCCGTTCGTCAGGGTTCCCTGAGTCGCGTTTGTGCGATTCGGCGGCTACTCCCTCGGGTTGTCGAACGGTTGCTCGAATACGCTTGCGTTTCCGTGGCCTGCTTTGGTATAGGACGCGCTTCGGCTGATTCGCCTAGCCCGGTTCGGTTCAGCAGAAAATAAACCGCCGGCACGACATACAGGCGAGAACGCCGTGGAGGCGAAGATCCCGAAAATGAAGCTCCACGCCAAGCCGGAAAAATCGGGTCCAGGGTGATGACGAACGATCCGAACAGCGCGGCGGCGGCGGTCAGAAAAATCGGCCGCATGCGGGTCGCGCCGGCTTCGACCAGGGCGTCGATCAACTCGGCGCCATCAGCGCGCAGCCGCTCGATGAAGTCGATGAGAATGATCGAGTTCCGCACCACGATGCCGGCCAAGGCGATCATCCCGATCATGGCGGTCGCGGTGAACAGAATGGGATTGGAAAATCCGGCGACCGGGTCGGCAAACAATACGTTCAGCAGCCAGAAGCCCGGCATGATGCCGATCACGGTTAGCGGAATCGCCACCATGATGATTAGCGGCAATCCCAGCGAGCCGGTCTGCGCGACCAGCAAGACGTAAATCATCAACAGCGCCGCGCCGAAGGCCAGACCCAGATCGCGGAAGACGTCGACGGTGATCTTCCATTCCCCTTCCCCGGCCAACTCGACGCTATAACCGGCGGGCAGCGGTTGGGCGGCCAGCAGGCGACCCCAGTCCAAACACGGCTTCCACCGGTTCGCGGCCCGCCATCTCGGCCACGACGTAATTCAGGCGTTTCAGGTTTTTGTGGAAGATGGTCGTGTCGGCCTGGGTTTCGCTGACGCTTCCCAGTTCACTCAACGGCACCAGCGCGCCACCCGCGCCGCGTACCCGCAGCAGGCCCAGGTCCGCCATGCTGGAGCGCGCCGCGCGCGGCAGGCGCACATCGATTTCCAGCGGCAGACGCTCGGCGCCGCCATGCACCACCCCGGCGGTTCGTCCTCCCAGCGCGGCTTGCAGGGTGTCCGCCACCTGCTGAACGGTGACGCCATTCAACGCAGCCTTGTCGCGGTTCAGCCGATAACGAACCGCGCGTTGCGGTTCGTCGACGAAATCATCGACATCGACCATGCCGCGAATGCCAGCAACCCGCTCGCGCACCTGCTCGGTCACTCTGCCAAGCTGCTCGTTGTCGGCGTCCAACGGGCCATAGACCTCGGCGACAAAGGTCGCCAGTACCGGCGGACCGGGCGGTGTCTCGACAATCTTGATCCGCGCGCCAAACGGTTTGGCGATGGCATTCAGCTCCGGCCGCAACCGCAAGGCAATTTGATGCGACTGCTGGGCGCGGCGCGCCTGACTCAGTAGATTGATGCGGATATCGGCCTGCCACGGATCGCCGCGCAGGTAGTAATGGCGAACCATACCGTTGAAGTCCATGGGCGAAGCCTGGCCGACATAGGTTTCGAAATCGGTGACTTCATTCACTCGCGCTAGGTGCTGGCCCAACGCCCGCGCCACGGCGTCGGTATCCTCCAACGTTGCGCCGCGCGGCATGTCGATGACTACCTGCAACTCGTTCTTGTTGTCGAACGGCAGCAGCTTGAGCGGCACGACGCGAAATACCGCCAGCAGCGCCGAGCCGGCAAAGGCGATCAGCACCAGCCAGAGGAAAATCTTGGCGCGCGCCGGCTGCCGCAACAGGCCGCCCAGGGTACGGTCGTAAAAGCGAAACAGCCCGGTGTCGGTTTCCTCGCTGGGATCATCGTGGCCGTACTCACTTTTGAGCAGGTGAAACGTCGCCCAGGGCGTGACGGTAAACGCGACCAGCAGCGACACCAGCATGGCGATGGGCACGTTGAACGCCATTGGCGCCATGTACGGTCCCATCATGCCGGTGATGTAGAACATCGGCAGGAACGACACGATCACCGTGAAGGTCGCGAATATCGTCGGTGGGCGGACTTCGTTGACCGCTGTCAGCGTCGCTTGCAACGGCGGCTCGCGGCGCAACTTGAAGTGGCGGAAGATGTTCTCGACATCGACAATGGGATCGTCGACCAGCAGCCCCAGCGACAGGATCAAGGCGAACAGGGTGACGCGATTGATGGTGTAGCCGAAAAGCAGATCGCAAAGTAGTGTCAGGCCCAGCGTCATGGGCACGGCCAGCGCCACGATGAAGGCTTCCTTGACGCCCAGCGCGAAGGCCAGCAGCACGACGATGGTGGCAATCGCGACCACTAGATGCTTGACCAGCTCGTTGACCTTGTGATTCGCGGTTTCGCCATAGTCGCGGGTGATCGTGACGGTCACGCTTTCGGGAATCAGCGAACCCATCAATTGGCGGGTCGTTGCCATGACTTGCTCGGCAACCGCAACCGCGTTGGCGCCCTTGCGCTTGGCCACTGCCAGGGTCACGGCTTGGCGTTCCTCGCCGGGCTTGACGGCCGGCCCCTCGACCGGCACTGTCCCGCCGTCCGGCAGCAGCTGCTTACTTTCCGCCGCGCTGGGTCCAAAGCCGATTCGGGTGTAGGTCTCGGCTTCGGCCGGGGCGTCACGAATCTCGGCGACATCGCGCAAATAAACCGGCCGACCGCTTGGCGCCGCCAGCGGTACGCCCGCCACCTCCTCGGCATCGCTGAAACTCGGTCCGGCGTCGATGCGCACCATGCGCCCGGCTTGCTCGGCGGTACCGGCCGCAACGCTCAGGTTGGCGGCCTGAAGCGAGCGAACCAGTTCGAGCAGCGTCACGCCGTGCGCCGCCAATTGGACCGCGTCGGGATAGACCAGAATGCGCCGCGCCTCGCCGCCTAGCACGCTGATTCGCCCAGCGTCGGGCACCGCGCCGAGTTTGTCCTTCAGCTCGTCCGCCAAACGCCGCAGTGTCGGCCCGTCGTAGATGGGATCGGCGGATGACAGGGTCAGGCCGACGATGGGGACATCGTCGATTTCCACCGGTTTGACCGACCAGCGCGCCACGGCGGCTGGAATCCGGTCCTGATGCGACATCAGCTTGTTCCAGATCTTGACCAGACTGTCCTCGCGGTCCTCGCCGACATAAAAGCGCACCGTGACCAGGGCGGCGCTTTCCCGCGACGAGGAATAGACGTACTCGACGCCATCGATCTCGCGCAATAGCGACTCCAACGGCGTGGTGACCAGCTTCTCGACCTCCTCGGCGGAACTGCCGGGCGCCTCGATCAGCACATCGGCGACCGGCACCACGATTTGCGGTTCTTCCTCGCGCGGGGTCAGGCTCAGCGCGGCGAAACCGGCCAAGAGCGAAGCAATCAACAGCAACAGCGAGAGCTTGGAGGTAATGAACAGCTCAACGATGCGCGTGGTCAGGCCACGCTCCTCGGCGCGCTCGACATTCATCGTCCGGTCTCCGGCAGCAGAACCTGATCGCCTTCGCGCAAGCCGGAAATGATTTCAACCCGCCCGTCGCCGAGAATCTTGCCGGAGCGCACATGCCGGAGCTGAAAGGTCTTGCCGTCGCCGGTCCAGCGCACGGTTTCGAGTTGACCGATGCGGCTGATCGCGGCTTGCGGAATCACCCAGGCCTCGCGACTGCCGCAATTCTGCTCGACCCAGGCGAATGCCCCCGGGTCGGCGCCGGCATCGGCCGGCAAGCGGGCTTTGATGAGGATGGTGCGAGTGCTGGGATCGGCGGCGGGTTGAATTTCGTCGACCCGCGCGGAAACCCGCCGGTCTGGATTGCCCAAGCGCACCGACAGGTCCTCTCCAACCTTGACCAGACTCGCGCAATGGGCCGGAATGGCGCTCTCCACGCGCATCTGGCGGGATTGTTGGAGGCTCAGGATAGGCACACCCGGCAACGCCATGTCGCCGGGCTCAAGGTGGCGACGCAGCACCACACTGTCCGCCGGCGCCCGCAAGACCATTTCCGCCAAAGCGGTTTCGGCCTCGATCACCGCGTCTCTGGCGACCCGCGCCCGGGCCTCGGCGGACTGCGCCGCGGCTTGTGTGCGTTCCAGATCCTGCCGGGTCGCCGCCTGTTTGTTCCACAAGTTCTGATAGCGACGCGCGTCCGCCTGGGTGCGGCCAACCTCGGCATCGGCCACCGCGACCGCCGACCGGGCTTGGTCCAGACGCGACCGCAATTCACGATCGTCGAGCCGGACCAGCACTTGGCCACGTCCGACCTTGCCTCCGGCGTTCACGGTGATTTCCGCAATGCGGCCGGGCAACTTGGCGGCGACCTGGGTCACGCTGATCGCCGCCACCGTGCCGGGCCAGGACAAGGTTTCGCTGGCGCTGAGGCGCTCGACCACGACGACCTTGCCAGCGGGGCGAGAGAGGTCTTCGCCGTGCGGCGACAGACCCGGCTGAATCTTGTGCTCGAAACCACCCTGCATCCAGACGAGCAACAGGATCAGGCCGACTCCGGACAACAAGGCGTAGAGGGTCTTTGGATTGCGCAGCAGGTTTGTCATGTTTGTTTATTGCTGACCTAGTGCAACGTCCCCGACAAAAGGGTTACTTCTCGACGGCGGGGTTCAGGCATTGAAGATCCCGTTTTGCCGCGCCCGAGCGCTGGGCTTTTCGCCGGTAGAGCCCGAAAGGGGCGCGGCACGGAGGCCGCGCGGCGATCAGAGGACAGGAGTCCGTCTGATCGCCCCCGGAGAAAAGCCCAGCGCTTGGGGTTCAAGCGGCAATCGGGGGCCCTTTTTTCTGGTTACTCTTCGTTGGGCAAGCAACGAAGAGTCACTCGCCTTCGGGGGCGAGACCCCGACTCAAATCAGCGTCGCGATAGCGACTCTAGATCTTTGAAATCGCCGGAACCCACCACCACAAGGCAAACTAAGCGAACGTCGGTGACGTTACACGAGGCGTTGTGCCGAGAGCTTCCGGGCCACTTGCGCGACCCAGGTCGGGCGTGGCTTGTTCATCGCCATTCCCCCATGGCTTTGCGCAGTTCGGCTTGCGCGATGCGCGTTTCATACTCGGCCAGGATCGCGCGCAACGCGGTGCCGGCCCGGTCCGATTCGGCTTCCAGATAGCGCGTCACCGTCGCCGTCCCTTCAAGCGCCTGTTCCTGCACCAGCCGCAGCGCTTCCTCGGCGGCCACGGCACCGGCTCGGGTGACGTCCTCCCGGGCACGGGTTTCCTCGCAGCGGGCCTCGGCGCGGCGTAGCTCTTCCTCGATTTCCAAGCGCGTCCGTTCAAGCAAGGCTTCCGCCTCACTGACGCGTCGCTCGGCTTGAGCGATGCGGGCGTTCACCGCGCCACCGGCGAACAGATCGACTTCGGCGCTGACACCGACCGTAAAGTTGTCCTTGTTGGCATTGAAATCAATGGAGCGGGTGTTTTGGCCGTAGCTGGCAAACGCATTGACCCGGGGCAGACGACCACCGCGCTCGCCCTCCAGTTCGGCTTGGCGCATCGCCAACTGGCGCTGCGCGGCTTGCATCTCGGGACGTTGCGCCAGCGCCTGAGGCAGCCGCTGGGCCATATCGTCGGCGGGCCGCGCTGGGTCGGGGGATGCCGGCGGACGCGGCTGGCGAGATACTTCCGGCGCGCCACCCAGCAAGGTGCCGAGCGCCGCGCGGCTCAAGGCAACGGCATTCCGCGCTTGCAGCAACGCCTCGCGCGCTTCGGCGGAACGCACCTCCAGACTCAGGACATCGGCCTTGAGGGCAACGCCCTCGGCCAGGCGACTTTTGGCCAGTTCCAATTGACTGTTCACGGTCTTGATGGATTGTTCGGCCACCGCCACCCGTCGCGGCGCGGCCAGAACGGCGTAAAAGGCGCCGGTCACCGCCGCCGCCAGCCGGTTCCGCAGGGCGGAACGCTCGAACTCGGCGGCTTCGACGCCCAGTTCGGCGGCGCGCCGGCGCGCGGCATCCTGACCACCGCGATAAAGTGACCAAGAACCGACGACCTCCGGACGGAAGTTTTCGACGAAGCCGGGATGGTTGATGTCCAGGCCGGAATTGAAGCGCCGTTGCGCGACGATGTAGGAAAACGCCATGGCCGGATCGTTGGACGCTCCGTAGCCGACCCGCGCGGTCAGCTTCGGGTAGAACGCCGCGACGACTTCATCAACCCGCGCCTCGGCGGCGCCGATGCGGGAGGCCGAGGCGGCCAAATCCGGATTGCGCTCGAACGCCAGGTCAATGGCCTGTTCCAAGGTCAATTCGGCTTTGGCGCCGCCATTGGCTGTCGCCGGCTCGCCGGCCGCCTGGCACATAGGCCAGCCGAACATCCCGATCAGCAGGACCCCTGCGGTAAGCCGGCGCGACGGTCCGCGCCATTGAGCGGCCGCGTTGCATCTATGCCTGGAGCTCATTCGGGCTCTCCGCAATGAATCGATACAGTCGCTTCAGCACCACGCGCGCGATCAGGACGCCCCGTGCCGCTCCCATCATGAGCGGGCCCATGAACCGCGCGTCATGCCGACCGGGCAGACCAAGCAGTCGCATCATGACGGGCCTCAGCTCTTCTTGAGCCGCATGATGCCCATGGCCTTGAGGGTCCAGCGCTCGTAGGTTGGCTCGCTAATGCCTTTGCGGACCTTGCGAATGAAGTACTTCTCATACGCCAGCTTGGCCCAATGCACCCAACGGCCCTGCGACGACCATTGCACATTGCGCGGCGGAATCTGCGGCATGGCCAGGAACGCGACCCCTTGGTCGCCGAAGTCCGCCAGACAAAGCGCATTCCAACTCGCCTTGTGCGTCGGGGGTTTGCCGTCCAGTTCGTCGCGGATGTTATGGGCGGTTGCCGTCACCATCGACTCGATCATGTAGCCGGTTTTGGGTACACCAGTCGGCACTGGCGTCTGCTCCAGCGGTGGAATCGCGATGCAGACCCCGACGGAGTAGATATTCTTGAAAGTCGGATTACGTTGATGTTCGTCAACTAATATGAACCCACGCGGATTGGTGAGCTTGTCGATGCCGAATACCGCGTCGACCCCCTTGAAGGCCGGCAGCATCATGCTGTGCTTGAAGGGCAGTTCATGCTTCTTCTTTTCCTGGCCGTTTTCGTCGAACTCGGTGACGTACATCATGCCCGCCTCGACGCGATCGACCTTGGCGTTGCAGATCCAGTTAACGTGCTTGTTGCGTAGTTCGCTTTCCAGCAGGTTTTTCGTGTCGCCGACGCCGCCTAATCCCAGATGGCCAATATACGGCTCGGACGTGACATAGGTCATCTTGACCTTGTCGCGAATCCGCCGCTTGCGCAGGTCGGTCTCGGCAATAAAGAGGTATTCGTAAGCCGGACCGAAGCACGACGCACCCTGCACGGCACCAATAATGATCGGACCTGGATCCTTGACGAAGCCGTCCCAGAACTCGCCGGATTCGCCGGCGTGGTCAACGTGGCAGACCGATTGAGTGTGACCGTGCGGCCCGAGGCCGGGAATTTCCTCGAACGCCAGTTTGGGCCCGGTCGCGATAATCAAAAAGTCGTAGTTCTCCCGGCTGCCATCGGCCAACTCGACTTGGTTGGTTTCCGGATGAATCCGGGTCGCCTTTTTTTGAATGAACTCGATGCCCTTCTTTTTGAACATGGGCGCCAACTCCACCTTGATGTCGTCCGGCTTGCGCCAGTTCACGGCGACCCAGGGATTGGAGGGGACGAAGTGAAAGGTCGAGCTGTCCGATATGACCGTCACTTGATCGGACTTGCCGGCGCGTTCCTTCATCTCCAGCGCCATTGGGATACCGCCGATACCGGCGCCTAGAACGATGATGCGGGCCATGGTTTGCCTCTTGTTGTCTTGCCGCGATGACCTGACCGATGCTTCGGCCAATACTCAAGTCGCTGGTGAAACATACCGCACGACTCTGGTGCATATGGAGCAAGAGGCTTGCCAGTCGTGTGCTGCTGGGGCTTTATGGCTACCGATCAGAAAGTTACGAAGGCCCGCGAACAGAGCCAAGCCGCCTCAGCGTCAATTCAGACCGAACATATGTTTCATATGAAACACCGGCTGGCCTCAGGCACGGCACTATGAAACATGAAACGTGAAACACGGGGAGGTTTGTCGGGGATGACGGAACCGCCCCGGCGGGATGGCGCCCGACGGCGGAGCCGCTGTCGGGCCTTGCGGAAACGGCCGGCGGCCGTTACTTGGAAACGAACTGGACGGTATTGAGATCGACCTGAATACGAATCTGATTATTGATTTGCTCCAGAACCTGACTCAGCCGGCTGGTCAGACGGCCGCCCTGGCTGGGATGGACTACGAAGCGGTCGTCCTCGCCGGATTTTTCGGCGAGAAAATCGTCCAGGTCGCGGCCGGGTTCAAATTCGCCGCCCGCCCAGCGCAGCGCGTCGACGCAGCGTCGAAATATTTTCGGATAAATCAGACTACCCGTTTCCGGCGTCAAATCGTCCAGGGTATTGACGACAAAGCGGCGCGAGCGGTCCAGTGTCCAGATACCGGTTTTGGCCGCTCTGGCTTGACGATAGGCCGAAAGTAATTCGCCCTCGACGCCAAACGCCAGCGAGGCGGTATAGATACCCAGGTAGGCGAGACCGGTCTTGACCGCAAAATGGTTGTAGCTCGTCAGAAGTAAATCGCGGGCGAGCTTTAGGTCACTCCCGTCCTCGGCGTCAATCTCCCTGAACACAAAGGAAATGGGACGGCCGTGGTTTTCGAAGCCATCGCAGAGAATGGCCGCTGGCTGCTCCCATTCGAATCCCCGGGGCGCGACTTGCCAGTCCCAATCGGCGGGATCGACGCCCAGCCAACGCAGCAGGCCATCGCGGCTTTCCCGGCCATGCGGTTGCTCGGCGCCGCCATAGTGCAGCTCAGGCGTGTCGATGGCTTGAAAGCGCAGTTGATAGCTGGCCAGCCCCCGGCTCTCGCCGGCGGGCTCAAAATTCGGCAGGTCTTCGAACAACCCAGGATTATCGGCGACGAAGCGCATGCTATCGCCGTCCGGAGACTGGCGTTCGCGGACAATCAACTTGCCCTTGATAACCCGATAAAAACCTAGTGACATGCTCAACTCCTTCGCTTGTACAAAGAAATCGATTATGGCAAAGGAATAATGAAAATAATGGGTAAAAGTTAACTTGAATTAGCGTCACGCGCCGCGTTCAAACCGGTCGCATAACCCTGTTGGCACTCACGCGAAACTGGCTCGCGTCGGATTCGGGAGATCATCCGTCACCGCGCGAGAACACCCCGCGATCAGGTTTTCAGCCCGGTTCCCCGATAGAGCAATATCATTGCCCAGGTTCCCAGAATCACGATCAAACCAAGAATGATCGCGACCGCCAAGAATGGGTCCACGTCCGATACCCCAAGATAGCCGAAGCGAAAGGCGTTGATCATGTACAGGATCGGGTTATACAGCGACACCTGGCGCCACAACTCCGGCAGCAGGGAAATGGAGTAAAACACACCGCCCAGATACACCAACGGCGTGAGGACAAAATTCGGGATGATGGAAATGTCGTCGAAACTGTTGGCGTAAACCGCGTTAATCAGTCCAGCCAGGGAAAACAGCGTCGCGGTCAAGGTCGCGACGCCCAGCATGACCAACGGTTCGGCCGGTCGCAGTTCGGAAAACAAACCGCCGATGCCGGCGACCAGCGAACCCACCAGCAGTCCGCGCACCACGCCGCCGCCGGTGTAGCCGGCGACGATCACCCAGTTGGGCACCGGCGCGACCAGCAACTCCTCGATGTTGCGTTGAAACTTCGCCGAATAGAACGACGCGACCACGTTGCCGTAGGCGTTGGTGATGACTGACATGAGAATCACGCCCGGCACCAGGTAATCCATGTAGGCAATGCCCTCGACCTGCCCGACCCGGCCGCCGATCAGGCGCCCAAAGATCAGAAAATACAAAGAGGTGGTGACCGTCGCTGGCAGCAAGGTCTGTGGCCAAATGCGGATGAAGCGGGTCACTTCCTTGAACAGGATGGTGTGTAGGGCGATCAGTGTTGGCATGGGATGAGGTAAAGGCAATAAATTGGCAGCCGGCGGCGCGCGGCTCAGGGCGAGGCGTTACCGCCTGCTTGACTTTGGGCATCGACCAGCCCGAGAAATAGCTGCTCCAGGCGATTGGCGGCGTTGCGCACCGCCACGACTTCGATGCCGTGCTCGCTCAGCGCGCTGAACAGTCGATGGATGCCCAGCGCCGCTGGCACCTCCACCGCGAAGCTGGAATCGTCCAGGCGCTGTAAGTGGAAGTCGGCGATCGCTGGCAATTCGGCCAGCGGCTGGCGGGTTTCGGCGATATAGCGCGCTATGCCCATGCGGCTCAACAGGCCGCGCATGTCGCCGGACTCGACGATCTTGCCGCGATTGATGATGGCGACGTTGCGGCAAAGCTTTTCGGCTTCTTCCAGATAATGCGTGGTCAGGATGATGGTCGTGCCCGCCGCGTTCAGACGTTGCAGAAAGTCCCACATCGAGCGGCGAATCTCGATATCGACGCCGGCGGTCGGCTCGTCCAGGATCAGCAGGCGCGGCTGATGCGCCAAGGCGCGGGCGATCATCAGGCGGCGCTTCATGCCGCCCGACAGTTGCCGCGAGGGCGAATGGCGCCGATCCCAAAGGCTGAGCTGCTCCAGGCATTCCTCGGCGCGGCTCAGCGCTTGGCGGCGCGGCAGCCCATAATAGCCGGCCTGGTTGGCGACGATGTTGAGCGGCGTGTCGAATTGATTGAAGTTCACCTCTTGCGGCACCAAACCCAGACAGCGCTTGGCCGCCTCGCGGTCACGGTCCAGATCCAGGCCGAACGCCGCGACCTGGCCCGACGTCTTGCGCACCAAGGAGCTGACGATGCCGATGGTGGTCGACTTGCCGGCGCCATTGGGGCCCAGCAGCGCGAAGAAATCGCCGGCGGCGACGCTGAGGTCGATACCATCCACCGCCACCACGCCGCTTGCGTAGGTCTTGCGAAGCGACTTGAGTGATAGTGCGTTCATGCTGGCGTGCTGTGTCGGTTCAAGAAATTTTGTAAGAATACCCGCCGCGTGGCTCTCCGGGCGGCGCCGATTGTACCCCGTGCCACCCTAACCGCGGACGTCAAAGCCTACATGCCTCGCCTGAAGACCACACCGGATTCCGTCGCCGCTGTCGACCTGGGGTCAAACAGCTTTCACCTGGTCGTCGCCAAACTGCGCGGCAGCGAATTGCAGATTGTCGACCGCCTCCGTGAAATGGTGCGTCTGGCCGCGGGACTCACTGGTCAGCGGAACTTGACCGGCGACGCCCAGGAACGTGCCCTCGCCTGCCTGGAGCGGTTTGGCCAGCGGCTACGCGACCTGCCGGCCGGCAGCGTCCGGGCGGTCGGCACCAACACCTTGCGCGCGGCGCGCAATTCCGGCGGCTTTCTGGCGCGCGCCGAAAAAGCCTTGGGGCATCCGATTGAAATCATCTCCGGCATCGAGGAAGCCCGTCTGATCTACCAGGGCGTCTCGCAAAGCTTCGCCGCCGACGGCCGGCGGCGGCTAGTCATGGACATCGGCGGCGGCAGTACCGAGTACATCATCGGCGTCGATCAGGCCCCCCTGGAAAAGGAAAGCCTGCACATGGGCTGCCTGTCGATGAGCCTGCTGCACTTCGAAAACGGCAAGATCACGGCGAAACGATTCCGCCGCGCGGTACTCGACGCGCAACTGGAACTGGAACCGTTTCAGCGGCGTTTTCAGGCCGGCCAATGGGAAGAAGCGATCGGCGCATCCGGCACCATTCGCGCCGTGCGCAAGATCCTGACCGGGCGCGCCTGGACCAAGGAGGGTATCTCGCTGGAGGGCCTGAGCCGCTTGATCGAGGAAATGCTCTCCGCCCAGCGCCTCGGGCCGGAACGCTTTTCCGACCTCAACCCGGATCGCTATCCGAGTTTTCCCGGCGGCGTGGCGATTCTCTTCGCGACGTTCAACGCCCTGGGCATACGCCACATGCACGTTTCCGACGGCGCGCTGCGCGAGGGTTTGCTTTACGACCTGCGCGGCCGACTGGTGCGGAACGACATTCGCGGCGATACCGTCGCGGCGCTCGCCGCGCGCTATCACGTCGATCAGGATCAAGTCAGGGTGATCCGCGCGACCCTGGACCTGATGGTCGCGCAACTCGGCGACGACGGCCCCGTCGATCGCGATAGCGCCGATCAGTGGCTGGGCTGGGCCGCGACCCTGCACGAAATCGGGCTGGACATCGCCCACAGCCAATACCACAAGCACGGCGCCTACATTATCGCCAATGCCGATCTGCCGGGCTTTTCCCGTCAGGATCAACTCCTGCTCGCGACACTGGTGCGCGCCCACCGGCGCAAATTTCCGAACAAGACCTTTGCTGACCTGACCCCGCCTTGGGACCAGAAAGCCAAGTCGCTGGCGGTTCTGCTACGACTCGCCATTCTTCTCAACCGCAGCCGGCAACGCGAAGCGCCGCCCAGCTTCACGCTGCGCATCGAAGAGGACGAAGTGGAATTGAAATTTCCAACCGGTTGGCTGGAGCAAAATCCGCTGCCAGCGGCCGATCTGGAGGAGGAGTCTGAACATCTGCGGTTGGCGGGTATCGATTTGACCGTCGAATAACCACCGCGCCCCGGCCCCATCAGCCAATGCGGCACTTCTCCTCGCGGAGTCGCTGCCGAATACGGAGTTCCGTTGGCTGAGCGGAGCCAAAGCCAGCGGAACCTCGGCCGTGAACGGTTCGCTTCGGCGCCGCGCGGCGAACAGCTCGCTTTGCGGCATTGACCTAGCGGAGCCCTCCCTCGCAAATGACCGGCAAGGTCTGCGCGTCCGGTTCGTCGAAAGGGCTGCGGTCGGCGCCCAACGAATCGCCCGCCCGTGGCGTTCCATGCTCAAATAAGACCCGCCAACCCTTTTTGCGAAGTGCACCGCCATGCTGTACCTGATCGTCGGACTGATCCTGTTCCTCGGGCCCCATTCGCTACGGATTTTCGCCGATGACTGGCGGACCCGGCGGATCGATCAGTGGGGTGCGATGGCTTGGCGTGGCGGCTATTCGCTGGTTTCCCTGCTGGGTTTCGCGCTGCTTGCTTGGGGTTACGGCCAAACCCGGGGCGACGCGGAATGGTGGCAGGCGCCGGTCTGGCTGAGGCATCTCGCCGCGACCCTGAGCTTGCCGGTATTCGTGCTGCTGGTCGCGGCCTATGTGCCAGGCAATTGGATGAAAGTCCGCTTCGGCCATCCGATGTTGGCCGGCGTCAAAACCTGGGCGCTGGCGCATCTGCTGGTCAACGGTCGACCCGGTGACGTGCTTTTGTTTGGCTCGTTTTTAATCTGGTCGATCCTCGCCTTCCGCGCCGCGCGCCAGCGCGACCGGCTGTCCCCGCCGACCCGGACGCGAGGTCCGTGGTCGCGCGACGCGCTGACCGTGAGCATCGGCCTGCTTGCCTGGATCGTCTTCGCCTTTTATGGACACGCCCGGTTGATTGGCGTACCGCCGTTTGGTTGAAGTGACGTTGCCACCGGCGGCCAAGCCGCGGCGACGCCACGCCTCCATTTCCTCGTCCAGTCGACTGCTCGCGCCGCGCCAGCCTGATTCGGGTCGGCAATCAACTCGGCCTGCCTGAAATCGGCGTCTTCGCGATTTTCCGCTACCGCTTGCGCTCGGCTCGCGGTGCGTCGCGCCGGCGTGGCCGGGCACTGGCCTCGCCCCCGATTCCAGCCGATCACGACGCAGACGACGCTTGATGCCGACCGCGTGACCCCATCGCGGCCGTCCAATCGCCGATCGTCGTCCGGCGAGCCCCCGGATGACCGCGCAAGCCACCAAAACGGCAAATATCCGCCACTCCTCCCGTTCTCCCCGCTTCCGACCGTCAAAAACCCGTCTGCAAGCTGATGCATCGCCACCGCCTGGAGGTGTCGGGCGTCGGATACAGGCCTGCCTGCCGCCCTTCCTCATAGCTAAGCACCTGATATACAGCGCTTTTAAATCCTGTTATCAGCGCTGGCATCAAGTTTGATTCCGGGTTTCGCAAGTATGCCCAATAGCCGTCGCGTTGATCGCCGCGGCGGGCCTTGGCAACGACCGCCCGGATTCTTGACTTAAACCGCTCGCCAATCAGCCGAATACCATGACCGATCAATTCCGTATCGACAGCCACAAGCTTATGTATCACCCGAAACGGGTCAGCCAATGGCTGGATGCGGATAACCAGTGGGAAACCGCCAAAAAGGTCTATCCCGTGTACCTGGAAATCTCGCCGGTCGGTGCCTGCAATCATCGCTGCACGTTTTGCGCGGTGGATTACATCGGCTATCAGTCGGTGCGGCTGGATACTGAATTGCTAGCCAAACGGCTGCCGGAAATGGGCGCCTTGGGAGTCAAAAGCATTATGTACGCCGGAGAAGGCGAGCCGCTGTTGCACAAGGACATCAATCGAATTGTTTCGATGAGCCGGGAAGCTGGGATTGACGTGTCGTTTACGACCAATGCCGTTCTGCTAAATCAGCGCTTTGTCGAGGAAAGCCTGGCGCGGACGTCGTGGATCAAAGTTTCGCTCAACGCGGGTCGCGCCGAAACCTACGCGCAAATCCATCGCACCGATGCCAAGGATTTCGGCCGCGTTGTCGACAACCTGCACGCGGCGACGACCTACAAAAAGCAGCACGGCTTGAGTTGCGCGATCGGCGTCCAAGTTCTGTTGCTACCGGAAAACGCCGCCGAGTTGCCGGAGTTGGCCGCGCTGTGTCGCGATATCGGTGTCGATTATCTGGTGGTCAAGCCCTACTCCCAACACAGCTTCAGCACCACGCAAATCTACAAGGATTTGCGTTATGACGATTTTTTGGCGCTGGAGGCTGAACTGCAAGCCTTTTCGACGGCCAGCTTCAAGGTGGTGTTTCGGCAAAACACCATGCGCAAGTATTCGGAAGACGCTGAACAGCGTTATCAAAAGTGTCACGCCACGCCCTATTTCTGGGGGTATGTGATGGCCGACGGCTCGGTTTATGGCTGTAGCGCCTACCTGCTGGACGAGCGCTTCAAATATGGAAACCTGAAGGAATCGAGTTTTCAGGAGATTTGGGAGGGCGAGGCCCGCCGCAAGAATCTCGAGTTTGTCACCAAGGAACTGGATATCCGCGAATGCCGCAAGAACTGCCGTATGGACGAGGTCAACCGTTATCTGGACAACCTCAAGTCGGCCAGCATTCCCCACGTCAACTTCATCTGAGAACCACGCGCCGACATGAAAGCACTCGTCACCGGCGGAGCCGGATTTATTGGCAGTCATTTGTGCGAACTGTTGCTCAACGCCGGGCATCAGGTCACTGCCCTGGACAATCTCGCCACCGGCCGCAAGAGCAATCTGGCGACCTTCGCCGATCGCAAAACCTTCAAGTTTCTCGAGCGGGACATTCGCGACTCCGGCGCACTGACCGATGCGTTTGCCGGTGTGGATTGGGTTTTCCACCTGGCTGGACTGGCGGATATCGTGCCGTCGATCGAATCGCCGGAACTTTACTTCCACGCCAACGCGACCGGCACGCTGAATGTGCTGGAGGCGGCCCGTGACGCGGGCGTCAAGCGTCTGGTGTACGCCGCGTCGTCGTCCTGCTACGGCATTCCGGACGCCTATCCGACGCCGGAAACGGCGCCTGTCACGCCGCAATATCCCTACGCCCTGAGCAAATACCTGGGCGAGCAGTTGGTCATGCATTGGTGCCAGGTTTACGGCTTGCCCGCCCTCTCGCTGCGCCTGTTCAACGTATATGGCCCGCGCTCGCGCACGACCGGCGCCTATGGCGCGGTATTCGGCGTGTTTCTGACGCAGAAGCTCAACCGGGCGCCGTTCACGGTGGTGGGCGACGGTGAACAGACCCGTGATTTCGTCTTTGTCACCGACGTGGCGCGGGCCTTTCTCAAGGCCGCGGAATCCAGGCTGACCGGCGAAGCCTTCAATGTCGGCAGCGGCGGGACTTACTCCATCAACTATCTGACGCAACTGTTGGGTGGCGAGGTGTCCTACGTGCCCAAGCGGCCGGGTGAACCGGATTGCACGTTTGCCGACATCGGCAAAATTTCTGAACAACTCGGCTGGCGACCGGCCGTGAATCTCGAACAGGGTGTGGGAATGATGTTGCAAGACATCGAGGACTGGCGTTCGGCGCCGCTGTGGACGCCGGCCGGCATCGCCGATGCCACCGCCAGCTGGTTCAAGTACCTGGGGAAAGAAACCGCATGAACGCCATATTGGAACAAGCCTTGGCCGCGACGCCGGCCAAAACCGTCGAGTCGACCATTCGCGACTTTTCCCTGCTGCTGAATGCCGCGGTATTCAGCGACGCGGAAGGCCAGCTGATTGATCCCGAGTCGTTTGTCCGCGAGGTTCACACCCAACTGGCGAAGGTTCGCGATCAGGACCGGATGCTATTCCTGTTGGGAAATGGCGGCAGCGCCGCCATCGCCAGCCACATCCGCACCGACTGCGTGAATGCCTGCGGGCTGCGCGCCGTGACGCTGCACGAATCGTCGGTGATGACCTGCTTCGCCAACGACTACGGCTACGACAATGCGTTTGCCCGGCAATTCCAGGCGATGGCGCGCCCCGGCGACATGCTGGTGGCCATCAGCAGCTCGGGCCGCTCGCCGAACATTCTCAACGTGGTCGACGCGGCGCTTGAATTGGGCTGTCCGGTGCTGACCCTGAGCGGCTTCAGCGCAGCCAACCCGCTGCGCAAGCGCGGCGATCTGAATGCCTGGCTGAACTCCGACGATTACGGCCCAGTCGAGGTCGGTCACCTGTTTCTGCTGCACCATTGGGTCCGGTCGCTGCCATGACCAGCGTTACCGCCAATCCAAAGATCCAATCGCTGGAGGCTCTGGCCAGCGAAGCGCGTCGGCTGCGCGGCAACGATCGCCGTGTCGTTTTGTGCCACGGTACCTTCGACCTGATGCACATCGGCCACGTCAAATATCTACAGCGTTCCCGCCAGGAAGGCGACGCGCTGTTCGTGACGCTGACCAGCGACCGTTATGTGAATCGCGGACCTGGACGGCCGGTGTTCAACGAGAATCTCCGCGCGGAAAGCCTCGCGGCGCTGGAATGCGTCGATGGCGTGGCGATCAACGATGCGCCCACCGCCGTGAATGTCATTGAGCAATTAAAGCCGGACGTTTACGCCAAGGGATTCGAGTATCGCGACCCCGACGACGACCCCACCGGCAACATCACCTTCGAGCGCGAGGCGGTCGAATCACACGGCGGCCGGATGTACTTTGCCGATGAGATCCGCTTTAGCTCCAGCAGCTTGCTCAACCACCACTTCGGCGTGTTTCCGCCGCAGGTGGCCGCGTACCTGGAAACGCTGCGCGCCAAGACCTCGGCCGACGATTTGATCGGGCAGCTACGCGCGCTGAAGAACCAGAAGGTGCTGGTCGTCGGCGAATCCATTATCGACGAGTATCACTATTCCAGCCCGATGGGCCAGACCGGCAAGAGCAATACCCTGGCGGTCAAATATCTGAATCGGGAGAAGTTTGCCGGCGGCGCCATCGCCGTCGCCAATCACATCGCCGGATTTGTCGACTCGGTGACGCTAGCGACCGGTTTGGGCAGCCAGCATAGTCAGGAGGACTTCATCCGCTCGCACCTGGCGCCCAATGTCGAGCCGGTGTTTTTCCGCCGCGACGACGCGCCGACGCTGGTCAAGCGTCGCTATGTCGACGAGTCGCTGAACAAGCTGTTCGAGGTCTACTTCTACAACGAAGTGCCCATGCCGGGCGATGTGGAACGCACCGCGCGCCAATGGCTCGCGGCCAACGCCAGCCATTACGACAGCGTCATCGTGCCGGACTTCGGCAACGGCTTTATTTCGCTGCCCATGGCTAGGACGCTGTCGGATCAGGCGCGCTACCTGGCCATAAACACTCAGCTCAACAGTGGCAACCGGGGTTATCACGTCGTCCAGCGCTATCCCAGCGCCAATTTCATCTCGCTTAACGAACCGGAACTGCGCATGGCGGCGCGCAATCGCCACGATCCGCTGCTGCCGCTGGCGCGGCGCGTCGGCAATGAACTGAGTGCCCGGCATCTGGCCGTTACTCGTGGCGCCAATGGCGTGCTGCTGTGCGACCTGAAGCACGAAACCGAACATGAAGTCCCGGCCCTGGCGATCAACGTGGTTGATCGGATTGGCGCTGGCGATGCCTTTCTCTCGCTGGCCGGCGTTTGCCTGGGGGCGGGCATCAATCCGGGGCTCGCGGCATTCGTCGGCAGCGCCGCCGCCGCGCTGGACGTGCAAATCGTCTGCAATCGCGAGTCGATCAACCCCGGCTCACTTTTCAAATACCTCACTACTCTCTTGATGTAACCGCTCGATGGACGACTTTCGCTTATTCGCTAGCATGCTGCGCATTCGCCGGGTGGAAGAAGCCCTGGCGGCACGTTACGCCGAACAGGAGATGCGCTGCCCCATGCATTTATGCATCGGTCAGGAAGCCATAGCCGCCGGCGTTTGCGCGGCGCTGGCCGAGACCGACCTGGTGTACAGCAATCACCGCGCGCACGGGCACTATCTGGCCAAGGGCGGCAGTCTGCCGCGCATGGTCGCTGAACTCTATGGCCGTCGCGCCGGCTGCTGCGGCGGACGTGGCGGCTCCATGCACTTGATCGATCAAGCGGCCGGCTTTATCGGCGCAACGCCGATTGTGGGTGGCACGGTGCCCTTGGCGGTCGGTTCCGCCTGGGCCAGCCAACAGCGTCGCAGCGGCGAGGTGGTCGCGGTGTTTTTCGGTGACGGCTGTTTCGAGGAAGGCGTTGTGCACGAAAGCCTCAATTTCGCCCAATTGAAGCAGTTGCCGGTGCTGTTCGTTTGCGAGAACAACGGGTACTCGGTCATGACCGGTCTGCGCGAACGCCAGCCGGAACGCTCCATCGCCGGCATCGCCGCCGCCCACGGCCTGGCGGTTGCCAAGGCCGATGGTAATGACGTCCGGCTGGTCTACGACACGGCCTGCTCGGCGATTACCCGGGCGCGGGCCGGTGGTGGTCCGCAGTTTTTGGAATTGTCGACCTATCGCTGGCCGGAACACTGCGGGCCGAACGACGACGACGATCTCGGTTACCGGCCGGCGGGCGAATTACGCCGCTGGCAGGAACGCTGCCCGATTGCGCTGATGCGACCGCGTCTGCTCGATAGTGGCGAGCTGAACCGTGAAGCTGAAGCGACGCTGGAAGGCCGCATTGCGGCGGAAATCGCCGACGCCTTCGCGTTTGCCCTGGACAGTCCACCACCCGCCGCCGGTTCGCTGGCGCGTCACGTCTATGCGGAGACCTGCTAATGCGCGTCATCACCTATGCTGAAGCGATCCGCGAGGCACTCGACCATTCCATGAGCACCCATCGCAACGCGGTGGTCATCGGCGAGGGGGTACCCGACCCGAAGGGCATCTTCGGCACGACGCTGGGCCTGCGGGAGAAATATGGCGAGGGCCGAGTCCTTGACATGCCACTGGCGGAAAACGGCATGACCGGCGTTTGCATCGGTGCCGCGCTCAATGGCCTGCGGCCAATCCTGGTTCATCAGCGCATCGACTTCAGCCTGCTGTCGCTGGACCAGTTGATCAACAATGCCGCCAAATGGCGCTACATGTTCGACGGTCAGGCCGCCGTGCCGCTGGTGGTGCGGGTCATCATCGGCCGGGGCTGGGGTCAAGGCCCGCAGCACTCGCAGAACCTGCAACAGATTTTCGCGCAAACTCCAGGACTCAAAGTCGTCGCGCCGGTCACCGCGCAAGACGCCAAGGGCATGCTGATCGCCGCCATTGCCGACGACGACCCGGTGATCTTCATCGAGCATCGCTGGGTCCATGGCGTGCGCGGCGAAGTCCCCGAAGGCGGCTACGAACGGCCCTTGACCGGCGCCGCCACGCTACGTGGCGGCAGCGACATCAGCATCGCCGCGTTCTCGCAGATGGCCGTCGAGGCGTTGCGCGCCGCGGACATTCTCGCCGAACACGGCATCGACGCCGAAGTCATCGACATGCGGGTTTTAAATCCACTGGACGTGGACAGCGTGCTCGATTCGGCGCGCAAAACCGGCCGGCTGGTCGTGGCCGACACTGCCAGCGACATGGCCAGTCT
This sequence comes from Ottelia alismoides, assembly GCA_037367405.1. Classification (NCBI taxonomy): domain Eukaryota; kingdom Viridiplantae; phylum Streptophyta; class Magnoliopsida; order Alismatales; family Hydrocharitaceae; genus Ottelia; species Ottelia alismoides. Next base: position 79,609 of record JAZKJV010005163.1, on the reverse strand, counting down.
CGGCCACACCGTCATTTCCAAGGTCATCGAACGTGGCTTCGGCGATCTCAAGGCCGCGCCGCGTCTGGTCGCGCAGCCCGACCATCCGGTGCCGACCTCGCACCACGTCGCCGCCCACTACTACCGGGGCGCGCGGGAAATCGCCACGGCGGTAACCGACATGCTGCAGGTCGATTCCAGCAAGGCCGATGACATCGCCCGCAAGCTGGCGCCCAGCCAGCCCAGCGATGTTCCCGCCAAGGATTTCCTCGGGCCGTTCTAGATCCCCAGCGCCGTGAATCGGATTCGTTGCTCAAGCCCTAGGTCGGGGTAACCGAAACCGGGTCGGCAAGCCGCGCGTAAAGCACGCTGTCGATCAGTCGACCGTCCTTGGTGATGCTGTTGCGCAGCAACGCCTCGCGATCGAAACCCGCCTTCTCCAAGACCCGCATCGAAGCGGGATTCCAAGCGAACACCGTCGCTTGCAGCCGCGCGAATCGCCGCTCGCGCAGCAGCGACCCGGCCAGGGCGCGCGCCGCCGCCGTGGCAATGCCCTGCCCCCAATGCGGTTCCCCCAGCCAATAACCGAACTCGGCGGTGCCCTGAAAGATCCCTTCGCCAGCGACCGCGCCAATCCCGCCGACCGCCTCCCCGCCCAAGACGATCGCCAGTTGAATGCTCGGCTCGGCGGTCGCGGCCAAACGCATCCAAGCGTCCGCATCGGCGTCGGTATAGGGATGCGGAAAGACATGCGCCAAATTGCGCCAGACGTTGCGATTATTGGCATTGCGGATCAACGCCGGCTTATCGGTAGGGCGCCACGGCCGCAACTGGCAATTTGCCCGTTCTGTCTGGATGAGCATGCTCTCGGTTCCGTCATTGATGACGCCGCGATCGTAACCGAAATCGTGGATCCTTGATCGCGATGGCTCACTGGGTTAGCGTGGTCCGATCCATGCTGACCATTGGACAGACGATGCCGCTCATCTCGCCGAAAACCGCCGCGCGCTTCGCGCAAATCTGGCTGGACGCTTGGAATCGACACGACCTCGACGCGGTCCTGAGCCACTACCACGACGCCTTTGAACTGACTTCGCCGCTGATTGCCGAGCTGGGCGTCGCGCCGAGCGGGCGGCTGCGCGGCAAGGCGGCGGTCAAGGCCTATTGGGCGATTGGCCTGGAGAAAATTCCCGACCTGCGCTTTGAGCTGATCGATGTGCTTGGCGGGGTTGACCGCATCGTCATCGTCTATCGCGGCCATCGCGGCCGGGTTGTCGAATCCTTGACGTTGGACGCGGAAGGCCAGGTCGTGAGCGCCGATGTCAGCTATTCCGACGCGGCGCAGGCCTCGGCCGACATTCGCCCCCCGGCCTTGAATCCGGCCAGCATCCCTGCCCGAACCGGCTCGATCTATCCAACCGAGGACCTGCGCCAGAGCGTGGCCGGACGGAGCAAGACGGCGTTGGGTGATCCGCTGGGACTGCACAATTTCGGCGTCAACCTGGTCCGTCTGGCACCCGGCGCGCGATCCGCGCTCCGCCATTGGCATTCCCGGCAGGATGAGTTCATCTATGTGCTGTCCGGTCGGCCCACGCTGATGACCGATGCCGGCGAGCAGCCGCTCTCGCCCGGCCTTTGCGCCGGTTTTCCGGCGGGCCACGCCGACGGTCATTGCCTGATCAATCGCGGCGATCAGGACGCCATCTATCTGGAAGTCGGCGACCGCTTGCCGGGCGACCAGGGGAACTATCCAGACGATGATTTGCAGGCCCTAGCCACTCGCGCCGCTTATCGCTTTCTTCGCAAGGATGGTCGCGAATTTGCCCCCGAGCAAACCTGGAACCCCCAGCAATACGCCGCCAATGCCAGCTTCGTCCCGGCCTTGGGTGGCGCGGTGGTCGAGCTGTTGGCACCGCAGGTTGGCGAGCGGATTCTCGACCTGGGCTGCGGCGATGGCGTTTTGACGGAAACCCTAAAGGCTTCCGGCTGCGCGGTGGTCGGGGTGGATGCCAGCGAAACGATGATCGCGGCGGCAACGGCGCGCGGCCTGGACGCTCGCGTCATGGACGCCACCCTTCTGACGTTTGTCGGTGAATTCGACGCCGTGTTCAGTAACGCCGCGTTGCATTGGATTCGTCCCCCCGAAGCGGTCATCGCCGGGGTCTGGCGGGCATTAAAGCCCGGAGGACGGTTTGTCGGCGAATTTGGCGGCCACGGCAATGTGGCGCAAATCGTTGCGGCCTTGGAAGCCGCCCTGGCCGCGCGGGGCCTGAGCGTCGAGAACCCCTGGTTTTATCCGACCGCCGCTGCCTATCGCGCCATGCTCGAAAACCAGGGATTCGTGGTTCGATCGATCGAAACCTTCACGAGACCAACCGCCTTGCCCGGCGATGTCGGAGGCTGGCTGCGAACCTTCGCGGGCCACTTCACGGCCGTTGTGCCAGAAGCGGAACGCGCGACATTCATAGCCGATGTCGTCGAGCGCTTGCGGCCAAAGCTTTGCGATGCGGCCGGCCAATGGACGGCGGATTATGTCCGCTTGCGCTTTGCGGCGGAAAAGCCCGTGCCTTGAGCTTCCGCCGCGCTGGCACCGGGCTAGCGGCAGTGACCGAGCCGGGCTTGAATTCAACCAATTTTTTCGTGCCGCACATGCAACACAACGGACGAAACTAAAGCCGCGCAAACTCGCGCGTAGACATCGGTCGAGGGCGCCAACCCATCCCCAACCGATTGCAACACGTGCGATACGCTCTGGCTTTCAATTGGCAACGATATTGCTTTCTTGCCCAAGAAGAGCTACACAGCTTAGTTAGATCGATAGCGATTAGTCGTCTCACCCGACGGTATCTTCCATTGCCGGGCAGGCGACTATCGACCCTGTTTTTTCCCTACGAGAAGTTTATGACCTTAAAGAAAGATGCGAGCAACGCTCGCCACGCTATGTCCCGTTTGTCTGCTATTTCGCTAGGTCTCGGTTTGCTGGCGCTGATTTGCCAGCCGGCGCTGGCAAGCACCATCGTCGTCAATGACTTGGCCGACCCTGGTGTGGCGGGCGATACCCGGTGTTCGCTGCGCGAGGCCGTCGGCAACGCCGCAAGCGATAGTGACTTGACTTCGGGCGACTGCGCCGCAGGCTCGGGCGCGGACATGATCAGCTTTTCCGTCAGCGGCACCATCACCCTTGGTAGCACCCTGGTGATTGGCGACAGCATTGGCCAGACCCTGGATGGCGCCGGCCAAAGCCTGATGCTCAGCGGTAACAACGCGGTTCGCGTCCTTCAGGTCGCCGCCGGCTCGATTGCCACGATTCAGAATCTGACGATCGGCAAGGGCTTTGTCGCCTCGGGTGGCTTTGGCAGCGGCAACGGCGCCGGCATCGCCAATGCCGGAACGCTGACGGTGACCAACTGCACGTTCGCTGGCAACCGCACGGTTGGTCGTGGCGGCGCCATCGCCAACCAGAACAATTCGGCCGCCGGAGCCGGCGGTTCGCTAACGATTACCAACAGCACCTTCACCGATAATCAGGCGTTCTATGGCGGCGCGCTGGAAATCGGCTTCGCCAGTAGCGCGTCGATCAGCAACGCCACGATTGTCCGCAACCGCGCGGTGACGCCGCCATGTACCGGGTTGTGCGCGCAGATCATCGCGGATGGCGGCGCCATATCCAACGTCGGCAATTTGTCGCTGACCAACAGCATTGTCGCCGGCAATCTGCGCGATACCTCGGCTTCGGAACTGAGCACCGTCGCGGTCGTGAGCGGCGGTTCCAACATCATTGGCGATCCCAACAGCGCCGGCGGGTTTGCCAATGGCATCAACAGCAATATCGTCGGCGTGGACGTGAATACGCTCGTGGAAGCCGCATTGGCGGATAACGGCGGGCCAAGCGCAACCGTCGCCCTGTTGCCCGGCAGCCTGGCGCTGGACAACGCTGCCGCGGCCAATTGTCCTGGCAGCGATCAGCGCGGCGTGGTCCGGCCGCAAGGCTCCGGCTGCGATATTGGCGCGTACGAGCAAGTCGTCAATCCCACCGCGGATCTGGAGGTCGGCGTGGGCGCGGCGGCCAACCTGGTGCTGGCCAAAGACCGGCTGACCCTGACCGGAACGGTCAGCAACAACGGTCCCGCCGTCGCGACCGGGATCAAGCTGACCATTCAGCTAACAGCGACCGACTTGCCGGCCTTGACGGCACTGTCAGCCACCACCCCGCAGGGCAACTGCGGTCCTGCTTTGAATGGCGTCATTGGCTGCAATCTGACCAATCTGGCCAAGGGCGGCGCGGCGACCGTCACAGTCAGCGCTATTTCGACCCGCGCGCAGAGCCTGAGAAGCACCTTCACGGTCACCAGCAATCTGGCCGACAATCAGCTTGCCAATAACACGGCCAGCCAGGTTATTTCGGTCCGGCCACTACTCTGCTTTGGTCTGACGCCGACCATCGTCGGAACGCCCAACGCGGATATCCTGACGGGCACCAAGGGCCGCGACGTTATTCACGGCTTGAGCGGCAACGATACGATCGCCGGCAAGGACGACAACGACGTCATCTGCGGCGGCGAGGGTCAGGATACGATTAGCGGCGGCAGTGGCAGCGACCGCCTGCTCGGCGATGGCGGCGCGGATAGCCTGAACGGCGACGCCGGCAATGACACGCTGGACGGCGGCAGCGGAACCGATAGCTGCAATGGCTCGACCGGCACCGACAGCGCGATCAATTGCGAGGCAAGCACCAGCGTTCCGTAGGCCGGCATCCCACAGGGTGGTAACCGCCCGTGCGGTTACCACTATCCAACCCGGAATCCCTGGCATAACCTCAGACGAACGACCTCAGGTGGATGGCTCCCGTGCGGCCCTCCCCGTCGCGTCGTTTCACGGCCGGCTAGCCATCTGGTGGTTCGAACGTATGCCGCCAGTGTTGGTCCGGTCGCTCGAACAGTTGATCGGCATCGCGCGGCCCCCAGGTGCCGGCCGGATAGGTCGGGATCGGCAACGAGTCTTGCCGCCAGGCGCGCAATACCGGATCGACGATCCGCCAAGCCCACTGCACTTCGTCGGATCGCAAGAACTGCGAGTGATCGCCGCCGATCACATCCAGCAACAGCGCCTGATAGGCTTCCATGCGGTAGTCCGGAACCGAGCAGCTGGATGCGTCCATTTGCGTTGTTCGGGTGCGCACGCCGATGCCGGGCTCGCGGACTTGCAGCTCGATCCGAATGCACTGCGCCGGCTGTATGCCGATCAGCAGCCAATTGGGCGTCAATTCGTCCGCGTGATGCGCGCGGAACAACTGCTGCGGCGCATGCTTGAAGCGAATAGCGATCAATGAGCCATTCTTCGCCAACCGCTTCCCGGTGCGGAGAAAAAATGGCACGTTGCGCCAGCGCCAGTTGTCGATGTACAGCTTCATGGCGGCAAAGGTTTCGACGGCGCTGTCCGGCGCCACACCATCCTCCTCGCGATAGCCCTTGACGACCTTGCGATTCGCCACGCCGGCCGAATACTGCGCGCGCAAGGCGTGATGCGCCACGTCGGCCGGCTCAATCGGTCGAATCGACTTCAGTACCTTGACCTTCTCGTCACGGATGGAATCGCTGTCGAAATTCGCCGGCGGCTCCATGGCGGTCAGGGCGAGCATTTGCAAGAGATGGCTTTGGATCATGTCACGCAGTGCCCCGGCGCTCTCGTAGTAGTCGGCGCGGTCGTCGATGCCGCCCGTTTCGCCATGGGTGATCTGCACGTGATCGATGCAGTTGCGATTCCACAGCGGTTCCAGCATCAGGTTGGCAAAGCGGAAGACGAAAATATTCTGCACCGTCTCCTTGCCCAGATAGTGGTCGATGCGAAACACCTGGTCCTCGCGAAAATACCGATGCAGCGCGGTGTCCAACTGCTGGGCGCTCTCCAAATCAAAGCCGAACGGCTTTTCGACGACGATGCGGCGGCGCCCCGCTGTGTCGTCATGCAAACCGACCGAGGCGAGAAATTCGGCAGCGGCTTGATATTGACCCGGTGGCAACGACAGGTAAAACGCGCCATTGACCGCCGGGCCACCCTGCTCAATCAAGGCCTGACGCAGTTTGCCGGCCGCGTCGGCGTCGCCGAGATCACCTGAATGGAAACGCAACCGCGCGCAAAAGGAATCAATGGCCGCCAACTCCGCCGAACTGACGACGTTCTGGCGCAAACTGGCGCCAACCTGGTCGCGCCACTCCGCGTCGCTCCAAGCGCGCCGACCGAAGCCGATAATGCCGAGGTTGTTGGCCAACCGACCGCCGCAATGCAAGTGAAACAGCGCCGGCAGTAGCTTGGTGCGGGCAAGGTGCCCGGTGGAGCCAAAAATGACGAAAGCCCAAGGTTCCGACATGACCCTCTCCTAATGGCTGGTTGAAACATCCCGAATGGAAGGCCTCTAGCCGTTTCGGCAACGTCAATCGGACTTGGTTCCCGAATGCGGCGGGCAACCATCAAGCCGTACACCGCCGCGAGTTGGGCCCGATTCTACCGGTCGACGGCGGACTCGATCTTGTCGGCGGTGCGTTCCGCCGCGCGGCCGACCGCCTGCCCGGCGCGCTTCAAGCCGCGCTCGGTTGCCTTGGCGCCCACCGCTAGGCCGTGCGCGGTCGCGTCGAGGCCTTTTTCGACACCGTCAGCGGCGACATCCAGTCCGGTTTGAATACCCTGCTCGGTGGCATCGACGGCCCGCCCGATTGCGCTGCCGACGCGATCAATGACGGTCGGACCGCCAGCGGCGACAGTTGATGGGGCAAGCACGCAGGCCGACAGGGTCAAGAGGGTTGCGACAGTCTGTTTTAGCGACATGGTCAATGGCTTCGGCGAAGGGTCGAAAGGCTGGAGGACGCTAGACAGAACCCGCGAATGATCCGGATCGGTCCGGGAGTCAGACGACACGCCGCGGCGAGCAGTCGCTGCCGTCAAAAATCCGTCTCGCAGCCCATCCAACGGCTCTGAATTTGCCTTTCGTCCCGCCAAACGGTGACCTCAAGGCACTCAAACCGCAGCGCAAGGTTCTGTTTCTAAATATCTTTATGACGCTCAAAAGCGGCTGGCATCAAGTTTGAATTCGGTCCTCCGTAACCCGAGTTAGCGCCGCGCGGCCGCCTTATCGGCGGGCCCGCGGCTGAAACCCGACGCGACGAATCCTCTTCAGTCGGCCCGATCCCCAACTCAACCCTATCGCCATGTCCGACGCTGAAACCAAAGAAGTTAACCGTTACGGCTTCACCACCGTGACCGCCATTCCCGAGGACGCACCCAAGGCGCGTCAGCCCGGTCACAAGCTACGCACATCGAACGTTATTGTCGATCGGCGCCAACTTCCCGTCGGCAACCTGGGAACGTCGGAACTGACCAAGCTTGACGGGCAGGAATTCGAAACCGTCGAATTCGATGGGCAGGAAGGCATCATCCGCCTGGAAAACGCCGAGCCCTACAAGGTGCCCAACCAGTTTACCGGCCCCAGTTTCCGCAATCCGCGCGAGCGCTTCCGCTTCGACGGCCACAAGATGCTGCATCACCTCGACCGGGTGGCCGCCTGGCAGCGCGGCGAGAAGTTCGCCCCGGTTCACATCGACATGGGGCTCACCAAGTTTTGCAACACCGCCTGCCTGTACTGCTACGCGGTGGTTCAGAACATGACCAAGGGCACGATGATCGGCCGCGAGGCGTTGCTGAACTTCGTCTCCGACTGCGGTCGGCTGGGGGTTCGCTCGCTGGGGTTCATTGGTGACGGAGAACCGACGCTCAACCCGACGCTATACGACGCCACGGTCATGGCCGGCGAACTGGGCATCGACACCTCGATGGCGACCAACGGCTTGTTGATCGACATGGATCGCGCCCACGACCTACTGCGCAACATGACCTACATCCGCGTCAACCTGTCCGCCGGCACGCCGGAGGGCTTCCAGCGGGTCCATCAGTCCAAGGCGGTCAATTTTGGCCTGCTGGTGGACAAGATTCGCGAGCTGGTGCGAATCAAAAAGGAAAACGGCTATGCCTGCACGATCGGCCTGCAAATGGTGCTGATCCCGGAATGCTTCGGCGAGGTCCTGGCCGAGGCCGAGCTGGGGCGCGAACTGGGCGTCGACTATTTCGTCATCAAGCATTGCTCGGACTCGGAATACAAGGAGATCGGCATCGATTACGGCAGCTACGAATCCATCGGCGATGTCCTGCGTCAGGCCGAAGCCATGAGCACGGCGGACTACGTGGTTCAGGCGAAGTGGAACAAGATCAATGCCGCCGGCGAAACCGCGCTCTACAAGGATGGCTTCCGCAAATACGACGTCTGCCACGGCACGCCATTTCTGCTGCAAATCTCCGGCAACGGCAAGATTTATCCCTGTGGCCCCTTCTTCAACAAGGAACGCTTCTACATCGGCGACCTGCACACCGACTCCTTCCACGATCTGGTCATGGGCGAGCGCTACTGGCAGGTCCATAAGGATGTGGTCGAGTCGGTCGACGTCCACAAGGATTGCGCCATCGGTTGCCGTCAGGATTACGTCAACAAGTTCCTCTGGGACGTGAAAAACCCGCCGGAACATATCAACTTCATTTAATGACGGACGAAGTCAAATGGCGCTGAAGCGAATCGCGATCTTCGGAAAGTACCTGACCAGCTATGACGAGGTCATGCTGAGTGGCTTGGCATCCGGGTTCAGGCAATGCGGCATGGAGGCGACTCACCTTGCCCACCTTCTTAACGGCGACGTATTGGAGCGCTTTTGTCACCATTACAAACCCGATGCGATCGTTGAAGTGAATCGCGGTCGCGCGGACCTGCCGGAGTTGCCAAAGGACATATTGCACATTGCATGGATTCAAGACCCTCCCGGAAAAGGCATTAATCATCGCGGCAGTGATCTGACCTATTTTCTATGCCGGCCGGAAACCATCGGCTATCAACCGGATGATGGCGCGCACAGCGGAGTGCTTTATACCGGCATTGATCCAGAGACCACCAGCGAAGGACGATTGCCGGTCGAATCGGATTTTTCAATGGTCGGATACATTCCGTTACCCACCTGGGCCATTAATTCGCAAATGACCATTGGCGAGTCCAAGGCCGTGACCATGCGGGAGCTGGCCCATCAGTTTGGAAAGAGTTTTTCACCACTGACCGGAACCGATCATGACAGCGTCATGAGTCTACTGCGACAAGTATTGAAAACCTCATTTTCCGTCGAACTGGAAGAGATACCGGACTGGCTGAGTAATGGGATCGAAAACCATGTGGTACGCGCCCTCGATCGCCAGGCGCTGTTGAATATGGCCTTGAAAGTGTCCAAGTCCTTGCGGATATTCGGTGGCCCGGAGTGGTCGTATTGGGATCAGTTCAAGACTTACTACCGCCATTACCTTACCGAACCTGCCGATATCCAAAAGGTTTACCGGAGTACCCGATTAAACCTGCACAACAATCCGCATGGCTTCGGAATCCACTCCCGTGTTTTAGAGTGCATGGCGACCGGTTCGCCAATCATGGTCAATGAAACGCCGCAGGATGACCAACCCGGCGGTATTCGGTCCGAATTTGAGCCCGGCGAGCATTACATTCCCTACACCGCCAAGGGTTTCAATGACACAGCGAGACGCTGGCTGCGCTCGGAAGCAGAACTTAAAGCCCTGAGCGAGCGAGCTTCCGCCTTTGTGCGCCAAAGACATACCTGGGCAAATCGTGCCCAGCAGATTTTGTGCGACCTAAAGGCGGCATAAGGCGCGGAGTATGGACATGAACAGCTTAAGGTTTCAACTGAGCGATCCCTTTCTGGTTGCCCTGGCCGGTGGCGAAATCAACTTGCCTGATCAATACGCCGGACCAGACCCGAACACGATCAATGAAATTGTCCCTGTGGTCTTTTATGGTCGCTCCGGGTCGGTTTTTCTGTGCTCGTTGCTAGACGATCACCCGGAATTGATCAGCATGGGATATTACGAGTTTCGAGAATTCTTCAAGCGCCCTGAGCTGATCGGATTTGACCGCGTCGAAACTCAACTTGCCAACTTTCTCCGCATATACGGGCTTGGCCTACACTCGCCAGATACCGGAGAAAACCAGTTCCTTAACATCTCCGGTCAATCAATACATGTACCCGCGCAAATTCCCTTTCAAAGCAGAGACGCAAGCAAGCACCAAACTGCAAGTGAAACTGGGCATTCGCCGGGGTTTTCCGGACCTCGGATTGATTTGTTTATCGGTTATTTCATCTATTTGGTCGAACGCTATGTCGGCGACTTCAATACCTCGGCCCTGTCGTTAGGCGGGTTTTTCTTAATCACCCAGCTTGCCTACAACGCCGCCATCGGACGCAAGCTGAGTACTAATGCCGCCAAAGTGATCTGGGGAATGCACGTTCCCGACAAGGTCGCCATCGACAACCTTGGGCAAATTTTCGACAAGGTAACCCTGATTCACACGGTACGCCGGCCCTCGCAAACCCTAGGCTCCCATTTTCGTCGATACTTGTTACCCGGCAATGCCGATGTAAACGGCGGGGTCAATGACTTTGACTGCCTGAGCCACGTTTTTGCGAGCTTGATTTCAAGCGACGAGCAGGTCTTAGCCCCACCTCACGCGGAGTTTGCCGTTCGCTTGGAGGATATCCACAGCTATCCCGAGGCGACCATGCGGACATTAGCCAAGGCCCTCGGAATCGCTTTCGAGCCATGCCTGTTGGAAAGCACGATGTTCGGCCAAGCATATACCTGGAACCAGAGCGCGGGTCGCGGCGCTGTTTCCGGGTTTTCCACGGCTCACCTGGAAAACCAATACCCGGACCTTATTCCTCCCGGCGACATGGCGTTCATCGAGAACCTCTTGGCCGACACTTATCAGGCCTGGGATTACCAACCGCTCAGTCAGATCCACGCCGACGCCGAACGCGCCGCATTGCTGGAAAATCGGCTTGCCATCCCTTTCGCCATGGAACTGCTGGCCTGGGAGAAAGCCTCCGTGGCGGCGGAAAACAAGTCTCGGAACTGTGCGAACGTGTTGGCGAGCTATCAACACCTGCGCAACCTGTTGCTCGATCGGATGCGCCGCAAGCCCACGGTTTTCCCGTTGTTGGCCATTTCCCCTGAGGCCACCCAGCCGATGGTGTCGGCCGATCAGAATGCAAAGGTCGCCGTGCCGGCATGAGTGCCCTAGACAGCCGGTCACCGTTGCATGCCCCGGTGGCCCCGGCGGTTGCTAGCCATCCCAAGGTGTTCTGGATTACCGGCTTATCGGGCTCGGGAAAAAGCACACTCGCCGGTCTCCTCAACAATTGGCTGATCGAACGAGGCGTTCGGCCTATCGTTCTGGATGGCGATGTCCTGCGTGAATTGACGAGCGGGTTATTCGGCTACGACCGTGATTCGCGATTTCAGTCGGCGGGTTTCAACGGTCGGCTGTGTCGGATGCTGGCGAACCAGGGATTTTCGGTCATTTGTCCGACGATCAGCCTTTTTCACGACATCCAGATCTGGAATCGAACCCATATTCCCGGCTACGTCGAAATCTTTCTCGACGTTCCCATTTCGGAACTGGTCAGTCGCGACAGCAAGGAAATCTACTCAAAGTCGCAACGCGGCGAAATTTCAAACGTGGTCGGCGTCGATATCGAGGCGCAATTTCCCTTGCAACCGGATATTCGGATCGAGCACCACGGCACCACTTCCCCACTCGTCGCCCTCCAGCAGGTCATCGAGTTCCTCACTTCAACCCGCCACTCATCGAGATAACCGAAATCATGAAAACCGAATGGGATTACACCACCTTGGCAGACGCCTATCTGACCCGCCCGGATTATGCCGAGAGCGCGATTGACGAGATGCTTAAGCGTTGCGGCATTGGCCCTGGAGCAAGAGCTTGCGACGTTGGCGCCGGCGTAGCTCATCTCACCCTGCTGCTGGCGCGCCGTGGCTTGGTCGTCAATGCGGTAGAACCCAACGATGCGATGCGCGCCAACGGGATTACCCGCACGCGAGGCTTGGAAAACGTTGCCTGGTTCGAGGGGACCGGCGAGGTCACGGGCCAGGCCAGCGGCGACTTTGATCTGGTCACCTTCGGCTCTTCATTCAACGTTTGCGATCGGGCCAAGGCACTGGAAGAAGCCAATCGAATTCTGCGAAGCCGAGGCTGGTTCGCTTGCATGTGGAATCACCGGGACCTGGACGAATCGTTACAGGCGGATGTCGAGGCGATCATCAAATCCAAGGTCCCTGGCTATGCGTATGGCACGCGTCGCGAGGATCAGACCGACATCATCGCCGCAAGTGGCCTGTTCGAGGAGATTCAGACCATTGAAGGCAAGGTTCGGCACGACCAGCGTGTCGAAGATTGGGTCGAGGCCTGGCGATCACACGGCACCCTGGCTCGGCAGGCAGGTGACGATTTTGGTCAGGTCATCGCCGCCATCGAGGACTACCTGGCCGAGCGAGGCCAATCGACCTTGTCCGTCCCCTACACAACCCGTATCTGGATTGCGCGGAAAAAGGCATGAGCCTGATCTTTGCCAACAAGGCGCGCACCCTCGAGGCTTTGGCCGGGCGGCTCAGAACCGCGTCGGTTCTGCCCTTGGTCCGCTTCAGCGTTTCCCGCTGGAGCGACGGCCGCAGCGATGTGCTCGACGAAATCGCCATCTGTCTCGGCTCGGGTCCCTACATCGTGCGTTCGAGCGCCGCGGCCGAGGATGCGTTGCATCAATCAATGGCTGGGCATTTCGAATCGTTGGGGAACGTCTCGGGAGCGCGAAGCGCGTTGGCATCCGCCATTGACCGGGTTGTCATTTCCTATGGCGGTGGCGATCCGGACGCCGACGAGGTCCTGATTCAGCCATTTCTTCGCGAGGTCGAACTGTCCGGGGTGGCATTCAGTCACGATCCGAATTCCGGGTCGCCTTACCGAGTCATCAACTACCACTTGGGAAATGACACGGCGGCCGTCACGTCAGGGACCGATCAGGAGTTACGCACCCACGTCCATGCCAAACTTGCCCAGGTCAGTGGCCCCCTGGAACTTCAGCCCGTCTTGGCCTTATTGGATGAACTGGAGAGCATCACCGCCAATGTGCCCCTAGACGTCGAATTTGCGGTCTCCAGCGGAACCCTGTTTCTGCTGCAAGTTCGACCGCTGATCGTCAAGTCGCCGTTGCAGCCGTCAGACAGCCACGCGCGGCGAATTGGTCACGTCGCAGAGAAAATTGCCCAGGGCATGAAGCCGCACCCGTTTCTTCACGGCAAAACGACCGCCTACGGGGTCATGCCGGACTGGAATCCAGCGGAAATCATTGGCCTACGCCCACGTCCACTGGCCTTGTCGGTCTACCGCGAATTGGTGACCGATGCCACCTGGGCTTATCAGCGGCATAACTACGGCTACAAGAACCTGCGAAGCTTTCCGTTGTTGGTGAGCTTTCATGGCTTGCCGTACATCGACACCCGGGTCAGCTTCAATTCCTTTCTGCCGCGCGACATCGAGGGCGACCTAGCGGATCGATTGGTCGACTACTACATCGGCAAATTGCTGGCCTCGCCCAGCCTGCACGACAAAGTCGAGTTCGAGATCGTCTTCTCCTGTTACTCGCTCGACTTGCCGCAACGGCTTGAGGCACTCGGCGAGCATGGCTTCAGCGCCACGGAACGGCTGCGCATCAGCGACAGTTTGCGGAACTTGACGAACCGCATCATCGACCCCAAGACCGGGCTGTGGCGCGCCGACCGCGACAAGCTGGCAACCCTGACCGAGCGCCGGCAACAAGTGCTGCAATCCGGGCTCGACCCTGTCGGCCGCATCTATTGGCTGCTGGAGGATTGCAAGCGCTATGGCACCCTTCCGTTTGCCGGACTGGCGCGGGCTGGCTTCATCGCGGTGCAGATGCTGCGCTCGCTGGTCGCGATCGGGGTATTTTCCGATGCTGACTACGATGCCTTCATGGGCAGCCTGAATACCGTAAGCGGCCAGTTGGCCTGGGACCGGCAAAGCCTTGACCGCGGTGCATTTATCGAGAAATACGGCCACTTGCGCCCAGGGACCTACGACATTCTCTCTCGTCGCTACGACGAGGCGGCCGATTTTTACTTCGATTGGAGCGATGCCGAACCGCGCGATACGAAGTCGGACGACCACCGCGATTTTTCCCTGACCCTCCCGCAAATGCGGGAGATTACCCGTCTGCTCGACATTCACGGCCTGGCTCATGATGTCGTTGGCCTGTTCGACTTTTTGCAAGCGGGCGTCGAATTGCGTGAGTACTCGAAATTTCTGTTTACCCGCAACCTGAGCGACGCATTGGCGTTGATCGGCCAGTTTGGCGCGGAATTCGGTTTCACTCCCGAGGAGATGTCGTTCGTCGATATCCGCTATTTCTACCAGCTACACGGCAGTAGCGGCGATGCCAGGACCTTGTTGAGCGGTGCCATATCGGAAGGCCGCGAACGTTACGCGGAGACCTGTTCGCTTTGGCTGCCGCCGGTCATCACCGCACCCAATGATGCCTGGAGCTTTGCGGTACCGACCGACGAGCCTAATTTCATCACGCACAAGTCGGTGGTCGCGCCGGTAACCGACCACACGCATCCGGACGATCTTGCTGGCCGGATTGTCGCCATTCCAAGCGCCGACCCCGGCTACGATTGGTTGTTCTCCCATCCCATTGCCGGACTGATCACCGCGTATGGCGGCGCCAACTCGCACATGGCCATCCGCGCCGGTGAACTGGGTCTGCCGGCGGTCATTGGCGCGGGTGAATCGCTATTCAAGCGATGGCATAAGGCGAGTCAACTACGCGTCGATTGCGCCGCGCGGCGTGTCGAGATTTTGCGATGAAACGCGTCGCGATTAGCCAACGAGTCGACATCCACCACGAGCGTGGCGAGCGTCGCGACGCGCTCGATCAACGCTGGGCGGCGTGGCTTGGCGCGCTGGCGATACTGCCGCTGCCGGTTCCCAATCACCTGTCGGAAGACGACCTGAATCGATGGCTGCTGGCTGTCGCGCCGGATGGGATTGTTCTCAGCGGCGGCAATGACTGGGGCGAGTGCGCCGAGCGCGACCGAACCGAATTAGCGCTGCTGGCTTGGGCCGAAACGATGCGGCGGCCGGTCCTGGGCATTTGCCGAGGCTTTCAGGTCATGAGTATCCAGGCGGGCGTTTATCCGATCGCTGTGTCCCATCATGTCGGCCGGCATTTGCTGGTAGGCGATGTGCCGGGCGTGTTCTCGGGTCGCGAAGTAAACAGTTACCACTCGCTGGGCATTCATCATTGCCCCGATGGCTACGCGGTTCTGGCTCGCGCCAGCGATGGCGTGGTGGAAGCCATTCGCCATGCATCCCTGCCTTGGGAGGGTTGGATGTGGCACCCGGAACGCGAGTCGGTCTTTGACGCGGGCGATCTGCATCGAGCCCAGACCCTATTCGGAGGACATGAACAGTGAAAGCCATCGTCCTGGCCGCGGGTCGCGGCAGTCGCTTGGGTCCGCACACCGCCGACCAGCCCAAATGTCTGGTCAAGTTGTTTGGGCGACCCTTGCTGAACTGGGCCATCGACGCCTTGAGGGCGAATGGAATCGACTTGGTCGGGATTGTCGGCGGTTATCGCTGCACGGCGCTTGCCGGCCATGGCGATCGACTGTTTGAAAATCCGAACTGGGCGGAAACCAACATGGTCGCCTCGCTGCGATGCGCGGCGGATTGGCTCCGCGCGGAACCCTGCATCGTCAGCTACTCGGACATCTTTTATCAGCCGTCGGCGGTAACGGCACTCGCGGCGGCCACCGCGCCGCTCGCCCTGACCTACGATCCAAATTGGCTGGATCTGTGGTCCCGACGCTTTGCCGAGCCGCTCGCGGACGCGGAAACCTTTCGCATCGACGCGCACTCGCGCATTCGTGAAATCGGCGTCCGGGCAAGCACGGTGACTGAAATTCAAGGCCAGTACATGGGGCTTCTGAAGATCACGCCCGAGAGTTGGAGCTGGATCGAACGGTTGGTCGATGAACTTGAACCCTCGGCCGCCGCGAAGCTGGACATGACCGCCCTGTTGCGGCGCCTGATCGCCGCTGGCCACGACATCGAGGGAATCCCCTATTCCGGCTATTGGGGCGAAGTCGACAGCCCAGACGATTTAAGCATTTACGAAGCCGACGCCAACCTCCGCGAATCGCTGGCCACCGCCCATTCGGCGGCAATCACTTTTTCGCCCGCAAGCGATAAACCTTGAGTTCAGAAGAAGACATGAGCGCACCGCAGACTTCCATCGACTTTCTGTTTCTAAATACTCGGCCGGAGTTTACCGACTTCGTCGCGCCGATCCTTGCCGAACTTGAGCACCGTGGCTTTCGCTGCCAAATCGCGACACTTGAGGAACTGGATCACTACCAATCGGTGCTCGGCAACCCGGCGGCGTCGGCGCAAGACATCGAGGCGGCCTGGCCGGTGGCGAATCCCGCCGTGCTGCTGATGACCAACGAGTCCAAGGCGGTCGAGCGATTTCCCAACTCCGCCAAGGTGCTCATGGGGCACTCGATCTTCATCCGCGACACCATTCCAACGCCGGTCCAGCAGGGCGCGTATTTCTTTCTCGGTTACGACTATTACTTTTGCCCGTCGGTTTTTTATTTGGAGTGGACGATGCGGGCGGTGATGGACAGCTTTTTCTTCCCATCCGCAACAAGCCATCCGACGACCAGACCGCGTACCCTGATTCCCGGCGGCTACACCAAAGCGTTTCGCCAACCCGAGGGGACGAAAAGCAAACTCGCGGTCCGTACCGAAACCACCCGAATCCTTTATGTTCCGTCGGTTTATTCCCCGGAACACTCCGGCCATATCTTTCACAGTCACGGCTTCGGAATACTGGGCGCGCTGACCGCCAGCCATCCGAACGCGCAGGTCACGTGTCGACCTCATCCGACCGACCAGGATCGCGATTACGTCGCGCTCATGGCAAATGCCTTCGCGCACAACGAGCGCGTCAAATTCGACTTTGATCGAGTGCCGGCGGCGCACCTCTATCATGCGTTCGACGTTCTCGTGACCGACATGTCGGGCTTCGCCTTTGCCTATGCCCTGGCGACCGGCAAGCGTCCGATCTTTTACATCGAGGAATTGGAAGCCTCGCGCCATCCCCGCTTCATGGCGGTCGCGCGGCGATTTGGCCGAGTCGCGGCCAACGAAACCGAACTGGTCCAATTGGTCCAGGCTCAGATTCGCCATCCCGATTGCCTGACGAAACCCGAGCACGAAGGCTTGGCTGAATCCCTATTCAACGACTTGAACAACCCGATACAGGCGGCAGACGACTTGATTGCGGTATTGAACGGGCAATCACGACCGCATTGGGTTCCGCTGGCACTAGCGGCCGCGGCTTAAGCTCCCGTTGCATCACATTGAACTGCCGAGAAAACCTTATGGACTCGCCGAACAAGATCGTCTTTCAACAGCGGGAACCGGTCGCGGGCCGGATTTCCGTGGTGACACCTTGCTATAACTACGGCCGCTTTCTTGGCAAGGCCATCGAGAGCGTGCTAAGCCAGGATTTTCCCGACCTCGAGTTGATCATCGTTGATGACGCCTCGACGGACAATTCGGCCGCCGTCGCCAAGCGTTACCTGCGTGATCCCAGGGTCCGCTATCACCTTAATGACACCAACCTCGGCGCGGTTCCCAACGTCAATCATTCCTATTCCTTGGCGTCCGGGGAGTTCGTTCTGTTGCTCGGCGCCGATGATTTTTTGATGCCGCGCGCGCTGACGCTCTTGCATGCGCAGTTGGCCGAGCACCACAACCTGGGTTTTGCCTACGGTTCTTACGTCTTTGCCAATGATCAGGATCGGATCATGGGATTGGTCAAGCATCCGGGACATCGGGAATATGGCTATGCCGGGGGCCGCGATGAATTGGCCGATCTGCTTGCCTTTGACTGCTACATCAACATGGGCGCCACCCTGTTTCGGCGGGCCACGCTTGAGCAGCACGGCGGCTTTGACCGATCCTTGCAGATCGACCATCAGGGCCGTTTTTTTCGTGCCACGGATTGGGACCTTACGTTACGATTGGGCGCGGCCGGCGTCCAGTGCGCCTTCGTCAATACCCCGATCTCCGCGTTCCGGATTCACGGCGATCAGGCATCCACCGGCGCCAACTACATTGCCGATGGCGTGCAGTTGCTGGAGCACCTGACCCTGCTCGAACGTTATGTGGTGCCGGACCATTACCCGCGATTGGCGCATCAAGCCCAGCGAATCGAAGCGTGCTTGCTGGGCAAGATCGAAAACCTGGAACGGACTCGGCCGGAAGCGCCCGAGGTTTTGGCGAAGGCGGCAATCCGGATCGCGCGGGTTTCCTGTCGGCTCAGGGAGGCGATGCAACAGGCGGGTTTGACCACTCAAGCGCCGGTGGCGACACCCACCGACCCGGACGCGCCCTTGGTCTCCGTGGTTATCCCGACGTGGAATCGCCCCGACCTACTCACCCGAGCGCTCGAAAGCGTCGCCAAGCAGACCTATCCCAACATCGAGGTCGTCGTCGTCAATGATGGCGGCGACCCGATCGAAGCTCAGTTGACGCGCTTCAAGAGCCGGCTAACGGTGACCTACGTGGCCAGCGGCACCAATCGAGGCGCGGCGGCTTCCCGCAACGCCGGGCTAGGCTTGACGCGAGGCGAATACATTGCCTTTTGGATGATGACGACAATTACCTGCCCAATCATCTGACACTGGCCATCAATGCCCTGCGGGAGGGCTCAAGACGCTTCGCCTATGGCCAGGCGGAGTATGTCAATGAGGACTTGCGGAACGGCGAGGTGGTCGTGACCGGGCGGGGTCGACCCTACGCCGGTGTTGCCTATTCACGCGAGGAATTGGCGGTTCGCAACTTTATTCCGACGCCAACCTGGGTTTTCCACCGTTCGTTGGTGGAAGACGCCGGCTTCTTCAACGAGCAGTTCAGCGCCTTTGAAGACTGGGAATGGCTGTTGAGGGCGTCGAAATTCACCGATTTCGCGACACTCGCGGATGTGACCGTGGAGGTTCACACCCGAGCGCACGATCAGCAGCATTTGATGACCCAACACCGTCCCAACCTGCGGGAATGGTACGAGCGAATCTATGCCACTCACCAAGACGCGCCAGCCGTCGAGCAAGCCCGTGGCGAATATGTTCGCCAGGTGTTTGGATTTGATGCCCGGAACTCGCTGGAACGCGGGCGCGAGCAGCAACATCTGGAGCAATCGGGCAATTTGAGTCTCCGGCGGGAGAGCTATGCCGCTTGGCTCGAGCGCCAGCGGCCGACACCCGGCGAAGTGCAAGCCCGTTTGCGGCGAGCGGAAGATTGGGCGTCAAGCCCGCAATTCCACCTGATCCTCGAACTGCAAGACGGTGAGGACAATCGACTCGCCAATACCATCGATAGCCTGGCGGCCCAGGTCTACTGGAACTGGTCGCTGACCGTCTTGAGCGCGCGGCCGTGCCCCGATCCGCTGTTCGATGAATTGCCGCAATTGACCTGGACACAAGGTGAATTCACCGACTGCGAAACGGTTCTGGCCGCTCGACCGATTCAGCATGATGACGAATGGCTATGGTTGATTCGCCGCCGGCGATCGCCTGGAGCCGCATGCCTTGCTGGCCATCGCGGAAACCTTGCGAACCCAACCGGATTGGAAGGTCGCGTATGTCGACGATGATGCCGACTTGGATGTCGGTGCCAGCGAATCGCCGCGTTTCAAGCCCGATTTCAACCTGGAACTACTCCGCTCGGCTGACTACCTTGGCGCGATTCTGTTGCGCCGCGAGAGCGTCGCCGAATTGGGGGGAATAACGGGAATCGGCGACGGCCAAATCCTCGATGCCGTCTTGCGCGCCGCTGATGGCTGGAGCCCAGCGTCGATCGGCCATTTGACGGCATTGCTACTGCACCGGCCAGCGACAGCATTCTTGCCGGCCGATCCGACCACGACGACGGCGGCGCTAGAGCGCCACTTCAAGCGTCGTGACCTCGTCGCGAACATTCATCCGGGCAAACTGCCTGGCACCGCCCGAATCGAATATGGCCTTCCCAACACGCCATCCGTCAGCATTATTGTTGTCGCGGATACCGCCCTGACGGAACTTCGCCAAGGTCTGGAAGCCTGCTCAACACGACGCGCTATCCGGCGTTCGAAGTCGTGGTCGCGCCCCCCGACGACCATGCGACGCGCGCTTGGCTGGCCGAAATGGCGCGGACCGACCGTCGGCTGCGAAGCTGGGAAGGTCAGATCGGTGACACACCCTATGCATTGCGAAATGGCATGGCGGCTTCAGCGACGGGGGACTATCTGCTGTTCCTGGACAGCCAAGCTCAAGTGACCGAGGCACATTGGCTCGAAACCCTGCTGCGACCTGCCCAGCAGCCGGATGTCGGCGTGGTCGGCGCGCGGCTCTTGGATCCGGCGGGGCAGCTTCGTCATGCCGGCATCATTCTCGGCCTTGGGCTATATGGCATCGCCGCGGAGTGGCATGCTGGGCTGCATGCGGAGGGCGCCGGCTACCTGGGCCGAACTCAAGTCGCGCAAGATCTGTCGGCGGTCAGTGGCGCCTGCCTGCTGACCCGGCGCTCGACGTTTGAGTCGCTCGCCGGGTTTCGCGCCGACCGCTACAAACGGTTGTACGCGGATATCGATTACTGTTTGCGGTTGCGCCAGCAAAACCAACGCATCGTCTGGGAACCGGCGGCCACCCTGACCTATCGAGGCACCGATCATGATCCCGTCGCGCAGCCTGGCGGCATGTACGAGGTCCGCGCGATGCTCGAAGAATGGCTGACGGACTTGGCGAACGACCCGGGCTTACAATCCGAATCTCAATCTGGTTGAAGCAACGCCGACCCTGGAAACAGTCACCGATGTTTCCTGGCATCGGCCCGTCAGGGATGTTCCACGGGTTGTCGCGCTACCCATCGACAACTACGGGATCGGGGAATACCGCATGCGCGCGCCATTGCGGCATTTGACCGCCGCCGGACGGATTCAAAGTCACCTCCTACCGGAACATGTCGGACAGTCGTCGCCCGCGGTCATGAGCATTACCGGAACTGGTTCGCGCCGCGCCGGACACGGCGTTTTGGCAAGAGGCCTTGACCGATCCGCTGATGGGGGTTTGGGAAGCGTATCGGCGCTACACCAAGACCTTCATGATCTACACGCAGGACGACTTGGTCTTCCAACTGCCATCGCAACACTCACTGGCCGGACGAGTAAAAGATTACAAGAAGCGATTGCGAAAAATGCTGAGCCTCAGCGATCGACTGATCGTCGGTACTCAGCCCATGGCCGATGCGCTAAGTGGAATGATCGACGACATTCGCCTGGTGCCGAATCGCCTGGAGTGGTCGCGCTGGGGCCAGATTGTGCCCGAGCGTCCGGAATCCGGCCGTCTTCGGGTCGGTTGGGCCGGCGGCGTTCAGCATCAGGGCGACCTGATGTTCTTGCTGCCGATCCTGGAAGCGACCTCGGAGTACGTGGACTGGGTTTTCCTGGGCATGTGCCCGGAGCCGCTGGCACCCTTCGTCGCCGAAATGCACCGCGGCGTAACGTTCGACAAATATCCGGAAAAACTCGCCAGTTTGCGCTTGGACCTTGCCGTCGCCCCGCTCGAACGGAATAACTACAACGAGGCGAAATCGAACCTTCGCTTACTGGAATACGGTGCGCTGGGCTGGCCGGTGCTATGCACCGACATCTTTCCTTACCAGCAGTACGCCGCTCCGGTCACCCGGCTGCCCAACGTCGCTAGTGTTTGGATCAAGGCCATTCTGGATCGCGTTGCCGAGCGAGCAGCGTTGCGGGCGGAAGGCGAAAAGCTGCGTGAGTGGGTTACCGACAACTGGATTTTGGAAAACCACCTTGACGAGTGGCACGAAGCGCTGACGCGGAGCTAACCCCCCGCAGGGATCAATACACTCGCGGCTTGGGCGGAATCGATTCCACGTCAGCCGACAGCGGCTTAAGCCGCACCGGCCGATAGTCAATCCGCACCTGATTGTTCGGCGTCGCGCCATAGCAGGCTGTGCTTCAGCCAATTTTGGTCATCGCGCTCGGGAAAGTCCTCACGCGCGTGACCGCCCCGGCTTTCCGTCCGGTTTTCGGCACCCGCGATAGTCACCAGTGCTTGACCGAGCAGGTTGTCCAGTTCAAGGGTTTCCACCAGGTCGGTATTCCAGATCAGCGAGTGGTCGCTGACCTTGACATCGGCAAAGCTGGCCGCGACGTCGCGCATCCGATCGACGCCCGCTTTCAAGACCGGACCATCGCGGAACACACTGGCGTGGTTCTGCATGGTCCGCTGCATCGATAAGCGAATGTCGGCCGTGCTCAACGAGCCGCCGGCGTGGCGTAGCCTATCGAAACGTTCCAGCGCAGCTTCACAACTCGATGTCGGCATGTCGGCTTGCGATTCGCCGGGCTTGATCAACTCCGCGCAGCGCCGTGCCGCGGCTCGACCGAACACAATCAAGTCCAGCAGCGAATTGGAACCCAGGCGATTGGCGCCGTGTACCGAGACACAAGCCGCCTCGCCCACCGCCATCAGGCCCGGAACCACGGATTCCGGGTTGCCATCGCGGGCGGAAATCACCTCCGTTCGATAATTGGTCGGGATTCCGCCCATGTTGTAGTGCACGGTGGGGATGACCGGAATCGGCTCACGCGTCACATCGACCCCGGCGAAAATACGCGCGGTTTCGGCGATTCCCGGCAAACGCTCGTGGATCAAGGACGCCGGCAGATGCTCCAGGTGCAAATGCACATGATCCCGCTCCGGCCCGACGCCGCGACCCTCGCGGATTTCGATGGTAATGGCGCGGCTAACCACGTCGCGCGACGCCAAATCCTTGGCATTTGGCGCGTAATTCGGCATGAAGCGCTCGCCCTTGGAATTGCTGAGATAACCGCCCTCCCCGCGCGCGCCCTCGGTAATCAGGCAACCGGCACCGTAGATGCCGGTCGGGTGAAATTGCACGAACTCCATGTCCTGTAGCGGCAAACCCGCGCGCAGCACCATGCCGCCGCCATCGCCGGTCGTGGTGTGCGCCGACGTGCAGGAGAAGTAGGATCGCCCGTAGCCGCCGGTCGCCAACAAGGTTTGCTTGGCCCGAAACAGATGCAGGCTGCCGTCATCCAAGCGCCAGGCAAGGACCCCCCGGCAAGCGCCCTGATCCATGATCAGATCGAGCGTGTAGTACTCGACGAAAAATTCGGCCTTGTGCTTTAGCGATTGCTGATAAAGGGTATGCAGGATGGCATGACCGGTTTGATCCGCCGCCGCGCAGGTTCGCTGCGCCTTGCCTTCGCCGAAATGCGTGGTCATGCCGCCGAAGGCGCGTTGATAGATTCGGCCGTCCTCGGTGCGCGAAAACGGCACACCGTAGTGTTCCAACTCGATCACGGCGGGAATCGCCTCCCGGCACATCAACTCGATCGCGTCCTGATCGCCCAGCCAGTCAGACCCCTTCACGGTGTCGTACATGTGCCAGCGCCAATCGTCTTCGCCCATATTGCCTAGCGCCGCGCTGATTCCGCCCTTGGGCGGCAACCGTGTGACTGCGGGTCGGGAAGACCTTGCTGATGCACGCCGTTTTCAATCCCGCCTCGACCAACCCCAACACCGCACGTAGGCCCGCGCCACCGGCGCCAACAACCACCACGTCATAGTCATGCGTGGTTAGGGGATAGGCTTTACTCATGGGATCAACTTTTCAACAGGGTAAAAATGGACGCCAGCGCCATTAGATTCAGCAGAATGCAGGTTCGCCAACGCCTTTAATAGCTGCGCCGCGAATCTCCAAATCCGCGACGTAATCCTCAAGCACGACTTTCAGACCGAGGTAGGCGTGGCCGGTTGCGACGAGTGCGAAAGCCGCCACCGCCAGACCGTTCAACGGGCGGGAGAGCCACGCCCGCAGGTCGTCCAACGCGACGAATGGCGCCTGGGCCATGGCCGGCGCCAGCCAAACGAGCAGCGGAATCAACACCAACGAGGTCAACCGCTGCCACCGCGCGCCAAGGGCACCCGAGGATAGTTTCATAGGACGACGATTCCAAAAGAGGGTTGGACGATCCGCATGAGCGGCTAGACGTCAACGAGTCGCGACAAACAGAACCAGCGCGCCGAACAACACCAGCGACAGGCCCAACTCGAAAATGCCGTCGTTCGCCAAGTGCTTGCGTTCGAGCCGGTGACCTTCATCCCCAGATCAAGTGACGGACACCATGGCTGGCGTGGAAGCATAGCGCGTAAAGCCAGCACCACTTCGCCAGCGCACCGGGCATGCTCAGCAGAATCGCCTGGAAAACCGCAAAAGCACTCGGTCCGAAGGCGGCGGCCAGCAGATAACACGACCAGAAGATCAACCCGACGCTAAGGATCACGCCGGTAAAGCGATGGCTGATCGACAGCAACGCGGTCAGCGGTAGGCGATAAACCTGGAGATGCGGCGAAAGCGGACGTTGGCTCATGATGCTTCTCAAAAGTCGATGCAGCGACCGTTGCGCTCCCAGTCGCCATAGCGGGTCGGATCCGCTGGCAAATCACCCGGTCCAGGGCGGGGCTATCCTGGCGCCGGCATACTCCGCCGCTTCGGCCGCACCCTCGGGAACTGTTTGGGGGTCGGGTTCGCTCATCAAAGCCTCCTATTGGAATGGCTGTGGCGTTATACCGTGTCGAATCTGGAGGAACAAGGCTGACCAGGGAAACGACATGTCTACACGAATGGCAACGGCCCAACCAGCCAGTTGCACGCGTTGCTAGAGTGAGCCTGGTAGTGGGAAAAAGTTCACGGGAAATTGATGAAAAGAAGCGCTACCATGACGCCGTGCCGAATTGCTTTTGCCAGGACGACCTGCTTTAAGCCTGAGTTTTGATTCATATGGCGCCAGTCACCCAAGCCCACCGCGAGTTTCGCTTCGTCAGCCCCTTGGGTGACGATATCCTGCTGTTCTCGCGAATGCAGGGCACCGAGCGACTCAGCGGGCTTTTCGAGTACGAACTCGACCTGCTCAGCACCGATCCGTCGATAGCGACGGACAAAATTTTAGGCCACGGCGTCACGCTGAAAGCGGAAATGCCAGATGGCTCGGAGCGCTGTTTCAACGGCATTGTCAGCCGCTTCGGTCAATATGCCACTGTCGGTCAATACGTCAGTTATCGCGCCACGCTTCGCCCGTGGCTTTGGTTGCTGACCCGAACCACGACATGCCGCATATTTCAGGAAACCAATGTCCCGGACATAATCAAAGCCGTATTTGGTGACAAGGGTTTCACCGATTTCGATACTAAATTGTCGCGCACTTACCCCAAGCGGGAGTACTGTGTGCAATATCGCGAGACCGACTTCAATTTCGTGAGCCGACTGATGGAGGAAGAAGGTATTTATTACTTCTTCGAACACACCAACGGTAAACATACCCTCGTCTTGGCCGACTCAGCGGGTGCTCACCAGCCCATTCCTGGTTACGAGACACTGCCGTTTTACGAACCGACCAATGCCGGGCAGAAGGAACGAGACTACATCTACGAATGGTCATTCGCCCCGCGAGGTTCAGCCGGTCCGCTACGTCCTCGACGATTTTGACTTCAAAAAGCCAAGCACCGATTTGATGGTCAATTCAGCCGTGACGCGCCAACATGAGCGGGCTGAATATGAAGTCTATGACTACCCGGGTCTTTACTTCGAACATGGCGACGGAGAAGGGTACGCCAACTCACGGATTCGTGAGTTGGCGACCCAATTCCAGAAAATCTCAGGCCGTGGCAACGCTCGCGGTCTCTACCCTGGCGGCCTGTTTACGCTGAGCGGACACCATCGGAAGGACCAAAACTGCCAGCACTTGGTCGAGTCGGTGAACTACCGCTTTGAGTCAAATGAATACTTTGCCGCCGGTTCGTCTGGCGCCGTGAACAGCTTTGAGTGCAGCTTCACCGCCATTTGCAGCGACCAAACCTATGGTCCAGCGCGAATCACACCCAAACCCATCGTTCAGGGTCCGCAAACGGCGATTGTCGTCGGTAAGTCCGGCGAGGAAATCTGGACGGATCAATACGGCCGCGTGAAAGTGAAATTCCATTGGGATCGCGCCGAGGCGAAGAATGAAACCAGCTCCTGCTGGGTGCGGGTTTCGCATCCCTGGGCCGGCAAGAACTGGGGCATGGTGGCCATACCGCGCATGGGTCAGGAAGTCATCGTCGACTTTCTGGAAGGCGATCCGGATCGTCCCATCATCACCGGCCGGGTTTACAACGCGGAACAAATGCCGCCCTACGCCCTGCCGGCAAACGCCACACAGACTGGAATACTCAGCCGCTCCAGCAAGGGTGGCAGTGGTGCGAACTGCAATGAGTTGCGGTTTGAGGACAAAAAAGGCTCAGAGCAAGTTTTTCTGCACGCCGAGAAAAACCAGGATATCGAAGTCGAGAACGACGAAACCCATTGGGTCGGCCACGACCGAACCAAGAAAGTTGATCACGATGAGAAAACCACGGTTGGGCATGACCGAACCGAGTCGGTAGGAAACAACGAGACGATCAGTATTGGCGTCAATCGAACGGAAACCGTCGGTTCGAACGAGACCATCAATATCGGGGCGAATCGCACCGAAACGGTCGGCCAAAACGAAACGATTACCGTCGCCTTGACCCGAACTCGCGCGGTTGGCGTTAATGAGGCCATAGCGATTGGCGCGGCGCAGGAAGTGGTTATCGGCGCCTTCCAAACCGTCAACGTTGGCGCGTATCAGAATACCAATGTCGGCGCGAGTCGTTCGATTAACGTGGGCGCGAGTCAGGATGTCAGTATCGGCGCCAATTTGAGCGAGACGGTCGGCAGCAATCAGACCGTCAGCGTCGGCAAGAATTACAGCGAAACGGTTGGAGATAACCGAAGCGGGTCTGTTGGGAAGAACGATTCGTTAAAGGTTGGTAAAGTTTTGGCGATTGAAGCTGGCGATGAAATTGTTATAAAGACCGGCAAGGCCAGTATCACTATGAAGAAGGACGGAACGATCAATATTCAAGGCAAAGACATCACCATTAAGGGATCGGGTGAGATCAATACCAAGGCCGATAAGGATGTCGTCATAAAAGGCAAAAAAATCTTGCAGAATTAAAAGGACTTCTACGAACGAGGAGAATCAGCATGAACGGGCCAGACGTTGAAGTTCTCGAGCCGGCTGCTAACGCAGAGATACCCTCAGCAAAGCTAAAAATTGACGGGGTGGTCATCGGCATACTAGCCGGCTTCCGCGATAACGGAACTCCATTGGTAGCCTTTCCGGGCAATCCCGTCGATGAGTTTTTGGAGTCGCGAACAACCGTGAACCTGGACCACGACGCTGTGGGATGTTCGATTGCGCTACTGTTTGAAGCTGGCGACCCTGAGCGGCCCCTGATAATCGGACGTATCCAAAACCCACCGAACATTCCAGATATCCCTCAGCCGCAGCGGTCTGCAACGGTCACTTTAGACGGCCAGCAGATGGTACTTAGCGCTGAGCACGAAATTGTCCTTCGGTGCGGGAACGCTAGCATTACGCTAACTAAGGCGGGGAAGATCATTCTGCGCGGGACTTACCTGCTAAGCCGCTCGACCGGCGTCAACCGCATCAAAGGCGGTTCGGTTTTGATAAATTGATTGGACTTCGGTGTGCAAATCACGGTCAATACAACTCCCTTTCTGGCTGAACTATTCGCATCCACGGACAAGTATGGTCGAAAGCATTGCATCGTTGTTATTAAAGGGACCTTCGATGTCAACTCCGCCGGCGAATGTCGGCTGTCCGATGCACAACTCCCCTTTGTATACGCGGACCAGCATTATGGTGATGCAGGAAAAACCTCGATTCGTTATGAGACCGATTTCGCACCGATAAAGCCACGCGTTGACGTTATCGTAAACGGCAACGCGATTGCGCCCGAGGGGAAATACACAGCCAGACTTGAGGTCGCACTCGCGGGGTCCGGAATCCTAAAACGCGCCTTGGTTACAGGCGATCGTAGATGGGTAGAGAGTTTTTCGGGAATTACGCCATCGGGACGCGCGACCGTTTATCTCTATGCCACTTCGGTGGGATCGATCCTTCGGGGGATCAGACCAATCGCACGACCGGGTTTCCAACATGGCAGCGAATTGAGGAACCTCGTGGGTGCTGGCTTTCACCTCAATGATGACGAATACACTATCCTCGGCAAACCACTGCCCAACATTGAGCGCTTAGACGATCGGATGTATTCGTGGTCGGACAAACCCGAGCCTATCGGTTTCGGTCCGGTCGGTCGCGGTTGGCGACCACGAATCGGCTTCGCCGGAACCTACGACCAACAATGGATGGACAACACTCTCCCTTTTCTGCCTGCAGACTTCGACGATCGCTACTTTCAATCAGCCCCACTAGATCAGCAACTGTCCCAACTACCGACTGGCGCGTCGTTTGGCTGCCAAAACATGAGTGAAAGCGGGCGATTTGTGGCGCGACTTCCGTCCCTTGATGTGCCGGTTCGTTTCATTTTCGATGGTCGAACCGAATGTTCTGCCGTTAAACCGGACACTATTGTTTTGGAACCTGACCGATCGCGCATCATCCTCGTAGGGCGAACCAGCGTGCCTCTACCGCGCAAGTTTACGACCCTTCGCGAAATCCAGGTCGGTCAACCAAAACACACGGCTTTCGGAAAACCGCACTACAAGGACCTCTCGGAGGCGATCCAGGCACTGCAAGGACGGAGCTGATCCGCATGCCGGAACCAATTTACATCAGTTGCCTTGGCCTGGTCTGTCCGGTCGGCTTTTCACCAGAGAGCGCGGCGGCCGCCATGCGGGCAGGCATCGACGGGTTTGGAGATTTACCCTATGTCGACAATCAGGGGGAGCCTATTGTCGGCGCCGCGGTGCCTGGCTTGCCGCCCGACCTAAGGGGGCGGGCGCGTCTGGTCGAACTACTCGCGCGCGCGATCGATGGGCTTGAATCTCGCTTGCCGCCCAACTTCAAGTTGGATCAGCTCCCGCTGCTCCTTTGCACGCGTGAGCCGCAGCGTCCCGGTATCAGGGTCGAAGGGATCATAACTGAGGTCGAAGCGCGGCTCGGCGTGAGCTTTCAGCGTGACGGCTCAGGCCACATTGCGCATGGCCCGGTCGCAGCTTTTCTGGCCATGGCGCAGGTTCGGCGAATTCTGAAAGATGGGCCAGCCCACGCCTACTTGCTCGTTGCGATTGATACGCTCGTGGACGCGCGTGCTCTCTACTGGCTCGACAATGCGAAGCGACTCAAGACTTCTGCACAGACCGATGGCGTTATTCCTGGAGAAGCTGCTTGTGTGTCTATAGTCACCAAATGCCCCCTGACTCAGACGTACCTTGCGGTTAGGGGTTTGGGCTTCGCTGATGAAACTGCGACGGTGTTGAACGAAGAGCCATTGTTAGGCAAGGGCATGGCCGCAGCAGTGAAAGGCGCGCTTGCCGAGGCAGGTGTCGCAATGCACGAAGTGGATTTCAGGCTTAGCGATGTCGCGGGGGAGTCGTATGCCTTCGAAGAATTGGTGCTAGCCCAATCGCGGCTGATGCGGAAGACGCGAGAATCCCAGGATCTTTGGCATCCCGCTGGTTTCGTCGGCGACTGTGGCGCAGCGGCGGGCCTCATTCAGTGTGCCTGGGTCGAGCAGGCCTTCGCCCGCGGATATGCGCCAGGCCCTGTCGTCCTCGCGACAGGCAGCGCCGCGTTAGGTGCTAGGGCGGCGGCAGTCATCGGAATTTAAAAGGTAGCCGAATGTCACATGAAGTCTACGCAAACAATTGGGAGATCGCTGGCAAGGCGGGAATGAACAAATCAATTTCCCGTTTTCCGGATGTTTGCCTTTCACCGCCTTCACCGCCCGCTGGACCGATCCCGGTTCCTTATCCGGATACGTCATTTTCTTCGGATCTTAAGGAAGGGTCGCAGACCGTGAAACTGGGAGGGCAACCAGCGGCACTTGCACAGCAGTCGTACTATCAGCCGTCGGTCTTAGGCGATGAAGCGGCAACAAGGACATTCGGGATGAACATTCTCAGCCACACTATCACCGGCAAAACCTATTTCCGGGCTTGGTCGATGGATGTGAAATTCGAAGGCAAGAATGTCTGTCGGCACCTCGATATTACGACCAGTAACCATGCATGCGATCCGACAACAACTGCTCCCGTTATGAGTACAGAGGCACAGACGGCGGCGAAAGCGCTTATCGAGGATGGAAAATGTCCATGCTGCGAAGGGCCTCTGCACCCCAACCAAGTAGATGAAACTGGCAAACCATACGACACTATTGATGAAAACGACTACTACAAGAAAAGGGGTGAGCAGGCAGAAGCGACTATGCAGTCTAAATTGGACAGTATTCCCGAAGACATAAGGCGAGCTCTTGATCCTAGCACTCCAGAATCGGACAGAGTAAAAGTAGCGTATACACAAGACCCCACCAAGCTGGCTTTTGTACAAAAGCGAAGTGCCGAACAATTGCAGGAGGTAAAAGACGCGCGAGCTACTATTGCCAATGCGCGAAACATCAGTCCGCCCTGCGAGAATGTGCATAAACCCGATGAGAAATGCGGGACGCACTTCGATATGAAGCGCAGCTTGCGCGATCTTGCACCGCCCGGGACTCCAGAAGACAAAAAAAAGAATATCGTGCGCGAACGTGTACTCGGTTTCAACGACAGTGTTAAGAACGAGTCTCGAAAGCTTTGGAGAGGCAAAGGCAAAACAATCGGCAAGAGTTCGCCAGTGAACCATATGACGCCTCTTTCCGCGGGAGGCTGCCCTATCAGCCAAAAAAATCTGGTTCCGACCGATGCTCTGAGTCCTGAGTGCCAGGCGGTGGATAAGGCGCAAACCAAATTGCAAGAGGTTGTAGAAAAAGCATGGTAACTAAGCCGCCGAATTATGCGTGCCATATCCTTTCACCGCGCGGCCAGCGCCTCTTTCATTTCAACGAGCCGCCGCCAGCCGACATTCGTAGCGCAAAATATCTCGAAAGCAGAAATCCCGACGAAGTCGTCAGTGCCGTGCTCGCCTACGCACAAGCGGGCGACTTCACACGATTCTCACGGCTTATCGATTTGATGAAGGTTTTTGATGACGGCGTAATTTGGGGGGATTGCGCCACATTGTATTCGTATGCAGCACCTTTTTCGGCACTGCGTGAGCTCATCGACGCCTACTCGACAGAGTTATATACGAGCGACGACATCGTGACCCAGCAATGGATCAGCGAGATTCTCTGTAGCAGTGGAGGCTTGTGGTGCATCCCGGAAGTGCTGAAGATATTTCGCCGTAACAAAGAGCGGGACAGGTACTTTGCTACCCCACGCTATCTTTCGTTCGTAATGGAACGGGAGCGGGGCGAGATCGCTGATGGCCCGCCGGTAAAGCCACGAACCGACGATCTTCCCGCCTGGTTCGATATGCCGCCGACCTACGACGACGATGCGTATGAGGCGTTTGTGTTGAATCGCCTTGCCATGCTGTGCAATCAAATTGATGACCCCGCCCGCGTTGCATTCAGCGAAGGTGAGCCGTTGACGCTTGCTCGGGTTGCGGAAAAGGCTTTAGTGCGGATTGCCGCCAATGAGGATATCGAGGAGATCGCTATCGCAAGAACTCTGTTAGAAGCTGCTACTGGCAAGGAACTGTCGGAATTCTATCGTGACGGCTTGTTACAAAAATTGAGCGCTTCGGCGCTCATAGAGGATTTTTTAGAATCAGGGGAAAGCGACAAATACAAACCTGGCGTACGTTATTTCTTTGGCCGCCGCATTCCGGACTGATCTCGTAGCCCGAGTAGGTTGGGGTGAGGCACGAACCCCATCGATTCGTTGCTAGAGGTAACGATGAAACCTGATCGCACGGAGCTACTTAACGAAACTCGATAACCTTAATGCCCATCGCCGCACCTGCCTCAATCATGATCTGATCCGCCGAAGCAAGGCTGTCCACTGCAAGACAGCGCGCGGTGCTCAGATGAATAGCATCCAAGGTTCTGAGCGGGTACTGGGATAGTTGGTTCATCAAAATAATTGCACCTAAAATATAGGAATCCTCGAGATGGTGGTGAATCAAAAAGCCCTGACCAATGCGTTCTGAAGGGTAGCGAAAACTTCTTGTTCTAGGCTTTCGGAAATCTCATGACTGCGTTTTCGTCTCGCCAGCAGGCAACGCATCTCGACACCGGTCAGCGTGCTGATATGGGCCTCGGGTTCTTCCTGAATCCACTTTGCGAAGTCCTCTGATTTATCTTCGTTCAGATACCATTTCGCTAATGCGGAAGTATCTACATAACTGCTCATCAACGCTCGTATCGGTCACCGCGAATCAAAGTCTGGCTAGGCGTTGATAGTCTCGGGGTCTTCGCGCGCAATTCCGCATGGGACGGTTTCTGGATCGCGCCTCTCATCGGCAAAACCCGCGCAATCGGTATGCCGTGACGGGTGACGATAATTTCGCCTTCCGATTTGACTAATTGATCGAGACTGCCCAAGTTTTCACACATTTCGCGTATGGTTAACTCACGCATGGGGTCGGCTCCAGAGGTGTGCTGCATTTCGTGTTAGGGTAGCACAAGCCAGCCGATGGACACCGAATCAGCACATCTCCTACACTTCGCAGCGCGATACGATACGTGTATATGATGCTCCTCGTGCAGAATCACAACCCATTCGACCACTTGCCGGTCGGCATTGCAGTCCCGCATCTTAATCCACACCGAACCGGTGCCTCCCGTTTATTCGGAACGGGTCGAGCAAATTTCTCTTACCACTGCCGCGGAAAACAACCATGGCCCACGTCGCATCGCCCCACAAAATGACTGTGGACGAGTTCCTAATCTGGGAAGAGCACCAACCCGACAAGCATGAGTTCATCCACGGCGAAATCTTCGCCATGGTCGGGGTAACGCGCCAACATGCGACTGTCGCGGGAAACCTGTTTTCGTTCCTCATGCAACAGTTGCGCGGTACGCCCTGCCGGGTCTATATGGCCGAAATGAAGCTGAAACTGGAAACGGCCGATGCCTTTTTCTATCCGGACGTGTTCGTCACCTGTTCCGAGGCGGACCATCGGGCCGAGCGCTTTCTGACTGAGCCGCGTTTGATCGTCGAAGTTCTATCCGAGTCCACGGAAGCCTATGATCGAGGCGACAAATTCGAGCAATATCGGCGGTGCGCCTCACTCAGCGAATACGTGCTGATCAGCCCCATCAAGCGCAAGGCGGAAGTTTTCCGGCGAGATGCGACCGGCCATTGGGTGCTTTACGAATACGGTGAAAGCGAGGCCGTTCAATTCGCTAGCCTGGAATTGACCATTGAAGGCTCCGCCCTTTATTGAAAACGTCTAACTCGCGACCCGCTTGATGAACGCCGCCATCATCCCCCAAGTCGTCGAACAACACGCAGAGGAAGCCGCGTTCCTCTGGCTGCTGCGACGCAACGCCGTTCAAGCGGCCCACTACCGACTAAAGGACATCATCAAACTCGAAAACCGCGTCGAAGCCCACATCGACGGCTTGCGCATCGCTGGCGAGTCGGGCTGGCAGCTCTGTGTCGATGCGCTGAAGTTTGAGGAGGCCGGGGAGGTGTTTGCCGCCGGCCTGCTAGCCCTGGAAAGCCGCGATCCGGGCAAATTCGAACGCGTCATTTCCACCACCGAGCGAGCACCGGAATCGGCCGAAGGACTCATTTCCGCGCTGGGCTGGGTCGAACCGCAATACCTCGCCGGCATTGTCCGTGAATTGCTCGCTTCTGCCTCGACCTTTCGCCAGCGTATCGGCCTCTCGGCTTGCGCCGTGCATCGTGTCAATCCCGGTAGCCAACTCGACGATTGGGTTCGCTCGCCAAATATTCCAATCGGGTTAAAGGCCCGCGCGCTGCGGACGGCCGGGGAAATGAAACGCCGCGACCTGCTGTTCGATGTTCGCGCCAATCTCGCTCACGAAAGTCCGGAATGCCGGTTTTGGGCAGCCTGGGCGGCTGTTTTGCTTGGCGATCGCGGCCAAGCGTTGGAATTCCTTCAAGCCACGATTATTTTGAGTTCCCCGCTAGGTCGGCGCGGTCTACCCATGTTGCTGCGATCCCAATCCGTCGGGCTTTCGCATGCCTGGCTAAAGGGGTTGGCGCAAGCGCCGAAGCGACAGCGCGACTTGGTGGTCGGCGCCGGTATGGTCGGCGATCCCAGCTATATTCCTTGGCTAATCAAACAAATGGTCGTCCCGGCACTGGCTCGAGTCGCTGGAGAAGCGTTCAGCATGATTACCGGCGTTGATATTGCCTATATCGATTTGGAGGGCAAGAGGCCGGAGGATTTTGAATCCGGCCCGACCGAGGACCCCAACGACCCCAATGTCTCGCTAGACCCCGACGAGGATCTGCCCTGGCCCGATGCAGTCAAGGTCGATGCTTGGTGGCAAGCCAACCAAGGCCGCTTCCACCCCGGCATCCGCTTCCTTTGCGGTGCGCCTATCGACGAGGGTCAATGCATGCACGTCTTGCGCGAAGGCTACCAACGCCAACGCATCGCCGCCGCGCTGGAGCTAGCGCTTTTGCGTGCCGACCAGCCCTTGTTTGAGGTGCGCGCTCCGGGACATCGACAACAGAAAGCACTTTCGGGTCTTTGAAACGTGAATGAGACGCCCTTCAAGTGCCGCTTTAGCAAGTAGAACGCATCCCCTCCTCCACTATTTCCACCCAATGCCTGACCGGCTTATCGGTCGCCGATTGCAAATGCACGAGACAACCAATATTTGCCGTGGCGATAACTGCCGGATCGGACTTCTCCAACGCCGCCATCTTGTCGACGAGCAGACGCTGGGACAGCTCCGGTTGCAGGATCGAATAGGTTCCGGCTGAACCGCAACAGAGGTGCGGGTTTTCCACTTCACCCAAGGTAAAGCCAAGATCGGTAAGCAATCGCTCGACCTGTCCGGCAAACTTTTGACCGTGCTGCAAGGTGCAGGGGCAGTGGAAGGCTATGTTTCCCGACGCTCGCGGCAGACGTTCCGCTGCGTTCTCGCCGATCAGCACTTCGCCAATATCGCGGGTCAGTTCCGATACCTTTGCAGCCTTGGCGGCATAGGCCGGATCGTCGCGCAGAACGTGGCCGTAGTCCTTGACCATCGCGCCGCAACCGCTGGCGGTCATAACGATTGCTTCAGCGCCCTGCTCGATGTGCGGCCACCAAGCGTCGATATTGCGGCGGATAAACCCCTTGGCCTCGTCGTGAGCGGACAAGTGATAGCTGAGCGCGCCGCAGCAGCCGGTTCCTTGGGCTGGGATGATTGAAATGTCGAGCCGATCCAAGACCCGCGCGGTCGCGGCATTGATATTCGGCGCCAGGCTGGGCTGAACGCAGCCGTCCAGAATCAGCATTTTTCTCGCGTGCTGGATTACGGGGGCGGGAACAATGGCCCTCCGTTCTGGGGCTTTTTGCCGCAAACGACGCGGCAGAAGTGGCCGCAACGTTTGCGCCATCGCAACCAACGGCCCAACCCGGGCCGGGTAGGGCAGGATCAGGCGCAACAGGCGTCGCAGCACTCGCTCGCGAAGCGGGCGGGTCAGCTTTTTTTCCAGCACCCCTCGACCGATATCGACCAGACGGCCGTATTGCACGCCGGAGGGACAGGTGGTTTCGCAGGAGCGGCAGGTCAGGCAGCGATCCAGGTGCGTTTGCGTGGCCGCGCTGAAAGCCTCGCCTTCCAAGACCTGCTTGATCAGGTAAATCCGCCCGCGCGGCCCGTCGCGCTCGTCGCCCAGCAATTGATAGGTCGGGCAGGTCGCGGTGCAGAACCCGCAGTGTACGCAACTGCGCAGGATGGCTTCGGCTTCGTCCCCGTCGGGCGTGTTCTTGATGAAATCAGCAAGATGGGTTTGCATCAGAAATCCGGATAAAGCCGGCCGGGATTGAGTATGCCCGTCGCGTCGAATGCGGCCTTGAGTCGACGATGCAGCGCCGCCAGCCCTGGTTCCAGGGGGTGAAAGACGTCGCCGTTTGGGCTGCCGCGAAACACCATGGCATGACCGCCCATGACGTCTGCGGCGGAAAAAATACGCTCGGCGGATACGTCGCTGACCAACCAGCGCAGCGCGCCGCCCCAGTCGAAAAGCCATTCGCCGGGCAGATCGATTAACGGGCTCGCGGGCGCCAGCGATAGCCGCCATAGGGTCTTGGTCCCAGCGAAAAACGCCAATCGCTGTTCGCGCAGGTCGCGCCAAAATGAATCGCTGGCGGCGATTCGCTCGCCGCCTAGCGCTGTCGCGGCGGCGTCGATCGCCGTCTGGGCGCCCGCCAGACGCACCCAGAGGGCGTTGCCGTCGAACGCCATTCCCGAGAACGGCCATGGCCCCCTGCCCCACTTAGCCATTGCCGCCAGGGCGTCGGCCGGCGCGAATTCAAACCGAAGCGTGATTTCCGCAGCCGGGCGCGGCGCGACCCGGAGTGTCACATCGAGCAGCACGCCCAACGTTCCGAGCGCGCCGGCCATCAGTCGCGAGACATCGAAGCCAGCGACATTTTTCATCACCTCGCCGCCAAAGCTCAGTATGTCGCCTCGACCATTGATGATTCGACAACCGAGCAGCGCGTCACGCAGCGACCCGGCAAAAGGCCGCCGTGGTCCGGAGAAGCCGCAAGCGACCGTGCCGCCCAGACTCGCGTCCGGCCCAAAATGCGGCGGCTCGAAGCCCAACATTTGGCCGGAATCGTCGAGTACCGCCTCGATCTCGGCCAACGGCGTACCCGCACGGGCGGTGATGAAAAGCTCGGTGGGCTCATAGCGAAGAATGCCTCGGTGACGGCCGGCGTTCAGCGGCTCGGACGCGGTGATGCGCCGTCCGTAAAATGCCTTGCTGCCATTACCCAAAATGGCCAGCGGCCGAGCGTCGGCATCCGCACGGCGAACCTGTTCGGCCAAGTTGGCTGAATCGTCCAGGTCCATTATCAGAACCGTTCCAATTCCCCGTGCGGCAAGTGGCCCGCGTGGACATGCATGGCGCCGAACTCGGCGCAGCGCGCCAAGGTTGGGATGGCCTTGCCAGGATTCAGGCGGCCACTCGGGTCAAACGCGAGTTTGATGCGATGAAACTGCGCCAACTCCGTGCTGTTGAACTGCACGCACATCTGGTTGATTTTTTCGACCCCGACGCCGTGCTCGCCCGTGATGGTTCCGCCCACCGCGACGCAGGCTTCCAGAATCTTTCCGCCCAAGGCCTCGGCTCGTTCCAACTCGCCAGCCTGATTGGCGTCATACAGAATCAACGGGTGCAAATTGCCATCCCCGGCATGAAAGACATTGGCGACGGCCAAACCGAATTCCGCCGACAAGGCGGCGATCGTATCCAGCACTTCGGCCAAGCGCCGTCGTGGAATGGTGCCATCCATGCAGTAATAATCCGCCGCGATCCGACCGACGGCCGGAAAGGCGGCCTTGCGTCCAGCCCAGAAGCGCTTCCGCTCGGCGTCATTGCGGGCCCGACGAACATCGTGCGCCGCGTGGGCGCGCAAGACGGCCTCGGCGCGTTCGATGTCGGCCTCCACCTGCTGCGGGGTTCCATCCAGTTCGCAGAGGACCAGGGCCGCGACATCTAGCGGATAGCCGGCATGAATGAAATCCTCGACCGCCCGTACTGTCGCTTGGTCCATCAACTCCAGCCCGGCCGGAACCAGCCCCGCGCCAATCACGGCGGCGACCGCCGCGCCGGCTTCGCTGACGGTGGCGAACGAAGCCAAAAGGACCTGCGCCGCCGGCGGGATCGGTAGCAGTCGCACCACGGCTTCGACGACCACGCCCAGCAGCCCTTCCGACCCGGTGATCAGCGCGAGCAGATCATAACCGGGCGCATCGTAACCGCTGCCGCCGATTCGCAGCAGTTCGCCGTCGGCGGTCGCGACGCTGACCTCAAGCAGGTTGTGAACCGTCAGACCGTATTTCAGGCAATGCACGCCGCCGGAGTTCTCGGCGATGTTGCCGCCAATTGAACAGGCGATCTGCGACGACGGGTCGGGTGCGTAATACAAGCCCAACCGTGCCGCCGCCTCGGATATCGCGAGATTGCGGACGCCCGGCTGTACCCGCGCAACGCGATTGTCCGGGTCAATGTCGAGAATGCGATTGAGCTTGGTCAACACCAGCAGCAAGCCATGTCGACCGGCAGCGCGCCGCCGGAAAGCCCGGTTCCAGCGCCGCGCGCCACGACCGGAATGCCATGCTCGTGGCAGAGCCGCAACACCGCTTGCACCTGTGCTCGATCCTCCGGCAGCGCGACCATCCAGGGAAGCTGCCTGTAGGCCGACAGGCCGTCGCACTCGTAGGGACGACGTGCTTCGACGCTCTCAAGAATGTTGCCCGAGGGAAGATACTCCCGCAGCAACGCGGCGAACTGACCGCGATCGATCGAGTGAGCGATGCCCTCGCTGGCGTGGATGTGGTAAGTCATGATCGCGATTGAAAATGGATCCGCAAACAACTCCGGCGGGAATTGGACGGTACCCGTTTTTTCGGCGGCGATCCAGGGGAAAACGGGAAAAGCTAGCGTTCCCGCCTAGCGACCGTCAAAGGCCCTCAGCGATGGTCATGGAACGATCGAGATCATGACGATGCAGGGCGACGGCCTGACTCTGGCCTCGCGCGCAAACCTAGGGTCAATGGCACCCGATCGAACGCCGAACCCCGCGTTATTTTGCCTCGCTCAAAAGCTGATTGGCCCGCTTTCCCATAGGGCCCGGCGGGATCGAGCTTGGCCGCCTCGCGCAAATGCGCCTCTCGTTCCGCAGGCTTTTCATTGTAGCCGTCCAACTCGGCCACGCGGATCAATGTTGCGGCGCGAAATGCCGCTGGGCCGTTGGCATAAGCGGGACTAGCTTGAATCTGCCGCAGGAGTTCGGCGGCCGGACCACGCCGTTCAAAACTGTCAGGTAAGGCCAGGAATGTACCGGCCGCGACCAACCGGGCTTCGAGACTCAGCGGAACGCCGCGCAATTGACGGCGATCATGGTCGGCGGATAGTCCTTTGAGTGCCGCGTCGATTTTCGCGAGTCCTTCCTTAGCGAAGCCGATCTTTTTCCACGGCAACAAGGTGGTACGTGATTGCATGGCGACCGCTGCGCCGTGATAGACATGAAATACCGGATTGGAAGGGTCAGCCTTGAGCAGCTCGGCTAGCCCCGCCTCGACTGCGTCGATTTGCTCCTCGGCACCGGCCTCGGCAACCAAAAATTGCGCCTGCAAGGCATCGAAGCGATCTTCCGCATTCTCAACCGCCCATAGCGTCGCTCCGCCCATCAACCAGCAGAGGATCAGGCAATGACGAAGAACATTAAAAGAAACTCTCATTGGCGTCGCTCCGCAAACCGTAAGTTGTTTTAATTCGAGAAGGTGTAGTTCACGCCGAAAAACACCTGATTTTCCAGATAGCGACGAGCCTCCGTCCGCCGACCACCGAGATTGATCGCACTGAGCGCGAACAGATGGGTTGAGCTTCCGACCGACCAATCGAGAATTGGCGCGAGTTCGATGCCGCCATCATCCAGGTTCTGGGTGTAGCGCAGCGTGATGTCCAAGTCATCCAAGACCCCGGTTTGCATGAGCTGCGCAAAGAAATAGTTTTTGCGCAGCAGTGTCATGCCGGGGGCTTGAGCGCGTGCCAGCAATCCGCCAGCCGCCGCGCTCGCGGCGCTGCCGGCGCGCGCGACGGTACTCAAGTCGTTAGCCAAGCGGAAGTAGTCAGCCGCCTCCCGATCGTCGTAGCCGGCGCTATTGTGGACATATTCCAAGGAGAGCGTCGGTCCAATATCGAAAGTGTACTGACCCCCGACCAAGCCCACACCCTGAATTTCGTGCCGGCTCGGCCGAGAAAACGTCCACGCCGAAGGGCCGGCCAGGCGGCGCGGATACAGCGCATCGCTGCCGAAATTGACGTGACCGTCCAGGTAAAGCAGCAAGGCATCATTGGCAGTCCATTGCAGATAGCCGCCGACCTGCTCCTGGCCGTCGTCGCGCCGCGAGGCAATCAGTGAACTGCTGATGTCGACACCGGTGAAATCGAGCTTGATGGCGTCAGTGCGGCGGAACCGGTCCTGATCCGGCAAAACATCCAGACCACGGCCAACATTGCTGATGAAAGACACGGTCCACTGATCATTGATCAAGTAGTTTGCCTTAGCGTAATCCCGACCGCGTAGCTCGCGGTAGGGATTCGAGCGATTATTGCTGATGAAGAACGGATTGCTGGGGGTGATGTACATCGATGGTCCCCAGAGCATGACCTCGCGGCCAAACGAAGCAAACAGCCGATCGGTCAGGCCGAGCCGCGCCCAGCCTTCCAGCAGGTAGACGCTGGCGCTGAACTCGTCCTCGGTCTGGGCGGAACGCGCCCCATAGCGGATCTCGTCCCATTGCAGCCGCAGTCGTGGCTTGACCAGCAAATCCAGTCGGTCATAACTCAGGCTGAGCAGCGGCCGAAACTCCGTATTCAGTTCGGTCGTCGGCAGCTTGGCGAAGCGATTCTGTGGGTTGAACGGTTGCTGGGTGGCGTAATCACTATCGGCCACAAAGCTCTGCACCCGCCCGGTAAACTTGAAATTGACGCCCTTCTCCGCGAGTTTCTCGGTCAGCGTCGGCTCGCGCGCTGGCGCCTCGGGCTCAACTGGCGGGCTTGGCGTTGTCGGTTCGGGCGGTCGCTTCGGCTCCGTGGCCGCTACCGCGGGCGGAGGCGCGAGCAGGTAGTCGGCTTCCGGCGCGGCGGTCGTCCAACTGGACTCCAATGCGCGATCCGGTAGGGCGGGCTTCTCGTTGTGACGC
Organism: Ottelia alismoides; assembly: GCA_037367405.1. NCBI lineage: Eukaryota > Viridiplantae > Streptophyta > Magnoliopsida > Alismatales > Hydrocharitaceae > Ottelia > Ottelia alismoides. The sequence goes on along the minus strand of JAZKJV010005163.1, from coordinate 38,782 downwards.
GCGACGAACAGAATGCTGTTGGTCCAGATGGACTGAAAGCCGGTTCGCGAAATCTTGACCAAACCGAACGCCGGATCGCTGATCAAGACGTAATCCGGTTTAACCGCCCGAATCACGACGAAATGCGAGCTGCCGGCGGTGTCGACAATGGCTAGCGCGGATGTCCCAAGCTGCGCCAGTTGGTCGAGACTGATGCTGTAACCATCGCCCTGATACCCACGGCGCAGCAAATATTGCTTGATGTCGAGCAGTGAAAAGCCAATTGGTGGCTGTCGGCGTCGCTGTGTTTCCACAGGTCGGCGAAGACATCCGGATTACTCAGCTTTTCGCCAAACCGATTACGCAGCAGGTCGGCGAGAGCCCCGGCGGCGCAATTGCGGTCCTGCCACCCAAAGTACTTATCGCGGCAACGCCACTGACCGGGTTCGTTACCGGCGTTACCGCCGGTGTCGGGCAGTTGCGGGTTTGTCGCCGCGGTGACCACCGAAGGCAGCAGACCGAGTATGGCCAGCGTGTGACCCAGTTTGAAGCGGCTCGGCATGGTCGGGGGTGCGCGAAGAGCTAGAGAGGAGTTCGAGGAACGATTGGGTCGTCATGCATGACCGCGGGCGCGGCGCCTGCTGCTAACCTTCGCCGAGGAAATTGAGATTAAAGGTCTGCGGCGGCAGCGCGATGGCTTTGACGTCGCGGTATTCGAGGACCGTGACATTGGCCTTTTCAACCTCGTCCTGAATGATCATCTTGCTTATAAATGGAATCTTCGCGCCTTCATGGCTGACCAGGTTCTTGTATTCGAACCGCGCGCTTTTGAACAGCTTGCCGGAGACGGTGTAGAACTCAGCCTTGGTCCCAGTGCCCTTGGCTTTGGAGATCCAGTAAAGGATCTTGTCGTAGGTCACGCCCTCCTTGGCCGCGATGAGTTCGAGCTTGTAGCAGAGGTCCCCGTCAATCGGCTCCTCGCCCAGCAGTTTGGCAGTGTAGTCGCGGGCATAGTCGGTCGCGGCCACGTCACCGTTGGCGGCCTGCCCCGCCAGCTTCTGTCGCGCGGAAATCGGCACGGCGCGACGCAACCCTGGCTTCAGAAACCACATGTTCTCGTTGACCATCAGCAGCTTTTGGCCCTTGGACTTGGGCGGGTCTAGGGTTTCCACCAAGCTGTTGTCAGCGTCGGCCTTGACGTTCAGGGTCTGCTGCTCGGTGGAATCGGAACCTTCCTGAGCGACCAGGCTGATGCTCCAAGCAACACCCGGCAAACCACCGCCACGAGCGGTGTCCGAGCGTTTGAGGATCGCGGCGGCATCGATATCCGCCGCCGCCAAGGCGGAGCCCAGCATGACCGAGGCAAAACATGTGGCAGCCAGAGCCGTGCGAAAAATCTGCGTAAAGGACATAGTGAGGTCTATTTTGTGCTGATGGAGATGGGGCACCGATCGACGGGAAAGGCGCTCGCTAACAATTCGAGGATGAACTCAGCTTAAGTATGGCCCAACGCTTCAACCACGGGCGAATGCGCGGCGCGGCGCGCGGGTAGTAGGGCGGCAAGCCAAGCCAGAATAGCCACGGACACGAAGGTAATGCCCATCAGCGACGGTACGATGCCAACAACCAAGGGAACCTTGTCGCTGTTGTTGGGCGGCACGTATTGAATGTCCAGATGATTGACCACGTTGGCGATAATGACCGTCAGCATGACCCCGACGATGCCGCCCAGCATGGCGAGCAGCATTCCTTCAACACAAAACAAAATGGTGACGCTGCCGCGCTGCATTCCCAAGGCGCGCAAGGTGCCAATCTCGCGGGTTCGTTCCACGACCGTCATGCTCATCGTATTGACGACACTCATCATGACGATCGTCACCACGATACTGAAAATGAAGGCAAACATCATGTCGAACATGTTGCGAACCTGGCTGTAGAACGCTGAAAGCTCGACCCAGGTGCGGATTTCCAATGGCGGCGTGAAACGCGCCAAGGCGTTGCTCCAATCGCAGCTTTGCCGCGTCCGTCGCGTCCCGTCCGGTCCAATAACACGCTTAGCCGGTCGGCGCCATCGGTATCCATTAGTTGCTGAGCCATGGCCAGCGGCAGCAAAACATATTTATCGTTGGTGCCGATGTTTCCGGTATTGAAAATATCGTGCACGTCCGCGTCCAAGGCATTCGTCGAGCCCGCCAGGGTTGACGTGACCAAGGTTCCAAAGTCGCCACGCTCCAGTCCCAGCATGGCGGCAAGGTCCGACGATAACGCGGCGCCGCTCGGCTTCGCCGCGTCCAGCAGCCCGCCGCGATCCAGGCGAAAATCGCCCCGCAGTTTGACCATGTCCTCGGCGCCGATACCTTCGCCAATAAAAATGGTGGACACCTTGCCGTTGGAAACCAGTCCGCTGATGCCGAGGCAACCACCAGACGCACCTCGGGATCGGCGGCCAGAGTCTGGCGCAGCTCGGCGACGTCGGATTGGGTCAGCGTGTATTTGACCGGATCCAGCTTGCCTTCCTTGAGTAGTCCCTTGCGCATGACGACCAAATGGCCGAGGCGTTCGCCGTGCACCGCCTGGTCGCTCAGGAAGCCATAAACCTCATGGATGTAGCCGAGAAACAGGCTGATGGAGGCAAATCCGAAGGCCACGGCGAGAATAGTCACGGCGCTGCGGCGCCGATTTTTGCGGATATTCCGGAGACCGAGATCGATATAGTTCATTGAGTAAACCTGTCAGTCCCGCTGATCCGCCCGTCGGACATCATGATCCGGCGATCGACCTGCCCCAATAAGCGTTGGTCATGCGTGGAAAAAATGAAGGTAACGTGGTCCTGCCGATTCAAATCCCGCATCAGGTTGATGATGCGGTCGCTGTTCTCCGAGTCCAGATTCGCCGTCGGTTCGTCGGCGATGACGAGCATGGGGTCGCCAACCAGGGCGCGCGCAATCGCGACCCGCTGCCGCTGACCGCCGCTCATTTGGTCCGGGCGTTGTTTCATCTGGGCGGTTAGACCAACCGCTTCGAGACGCTGCTCGGCCTTGGCTTTTGCTTCGCGGGTCTTCTGACCCCTGATCTGTAGCGGCAGCATCACGTTCTCCAGCGCGCTAAGAATGGGGATGAGATTGAAGTTTTGAAAAACAAAGCCGATGCTGCGATTGCGCAGCTCGGTCAGCGCCTTGTCATTCAAGCCGCATGTGCTTTTCCCCGCCATGCGAAGATCGCCCGCCGTGGGGGTGTCGATCAACCCGAGGATGTTCAACAGCGAGGTCTTGCCGCTCCCCGAAGGGCCCCAGATGGCCAGGAATTCCCGCGCGCGAATGGCCAGATTAACGCCACGCAAGGCATGAACCTCGCTCTCGCCAAGTGGGTAGCGCTTTTCGACATTCGACAATTCAAAAATCGGGTCTTGATCCACCTTGCCGATTGGCTCTGGGTGAGCTGGGTCGGGGTTCTTCATGCAATTATCAACATTGGGATGTAAAAGCCGCGCCTGCCTCTCGAAACATGAACTTATGCCGCTTTTTCTTCACTGCGCCAAAACAAGAAGGGCAAAATGATCATGCCCAGATCCAAGAGTCCCGCGATCGTAACGGACAAAATGCCTAGTGCTGGCGAGGCGATATTGAGCAGGTTCGGGTGGCCAAGGGTTGCGGGAAACGGGCTACTGTTGTTCGCCCAAGTGGCGTACCGGTCCATGGGCGTTTCTAGAACGACGTGAGTACTGACCACAATCAGCGCCATGATGGCGCTGGCGATGACGCAGTATTTGCGGTTCTTGGAAATAAACAGCGTCACGATGACCGGGTAAACCAGCAAGCTGAACGTAAACGGCAACACCTCGGGACGGAACGGCCAACCGCTGTGGTCGTAGCGGAGCACATGATCGGCATGATGGAGCAGTCCAAGGAGGGTCAAACCGATCTTGTAAATAAGAAACATACGTCTTTTCCCGGATGTCGCTGGCCCGCTCAACCCGATGATCGGCGAGCCAGTTGGTAACTTTACTTCTGTCGCAGACTCAGTGCCCTACCCTTGTCCCTCTGTTGCATCGGCCCTGCCTTCAGCCGACGGGGGCCGCCGCCATGCGATTGACGGTGGATTCCGCCGGCCGAAGACCGGCACTTAGCGTTGCCGGCAGGTCGGTGCAAACCCAGTTTTCGTCCGCCGTTCGCGCAAACCAAGCCCCAAGATAGCTACCCGTCGCGATCTTCTCGCGGTTGCCGTCGCCATTCACCTTGAAGTACTCGAAGTTGAGCGAGACGCCGCGCGCCATTACCTCGGCCACATAAGCCCTGACTTCGATCGTGTCGAAGGGCATGGCCTCGCGCAAATGGCTAACCCGGACCTGCCGACCCCGAAGCTCGCCCAGTTGGCCGCGAGAGGCGTCCGGCGCGAGACGATGGACGATCCGATCCACCAGCTTGGCCTGCCAAACGGAATAGTTTGCAAAATAAATGTTGCCGACGACGTTTGAGTCGGTTTGATCCGTCTGGAAGGTTTCGGTGAAGATGGGATGGCCGGGCTTTCCGGGCGCGACCTCCGCGCGAAAACGAACCGAGCCCTCCAGGGTCTCGTCGAATTGACCGGTAATTTCAGCCACCGACAGACCACCACGCGACACTTCGTCTCCGGCGCGAATCTGATCGAGGAAGTCGACGATGTAGTCCGGCAACGGTCGAGGTTCCACGAAGCCGTGACCGGTAATGGCGACCCAACTCGACATTTGCCGGGTTAACCCCAGCGGGCGGTACTGACCATCCGGCGTGCGGGCCCGCCAAAAGGCGTAGGTGTCGATGCCCGATTCCGATTCCTGGCTGGCCCAGAACAAGGCTTCGACGATTTCGCCGAAGGTGGCTTCGTTGAAAATGCGCGTTTCGGTGAAGTTGGTCACCATGCCCCATTGCAGGGTCGCGAACTGAGCGACCATCCGCGCGCTCAGCGGCTGGAACGCGATTTCCCGAAGCCGTCCGAACCACTGCACATAGTTGGCATAGTTCACGGTCTTGCTCAGATTCGATGCTTCCCGCATGGATATCGGAAAATACATGCTGACGGTCATGTGGTCCCGGATAACGTTGACGGTGCCATCAACGCCCATGGGGTCCATGTCATAGCCCATGTTGCGAATGACTGACTCCGCCTGCCGCCGAATCGGTTCAGCGGCCTCCGCGACCGAGCCGCTCTTCCGTATCGACTGAATCGGCGCCAGTGCGGCTTCATGCCCCAGCGCATCCAATGGGGTGCTCGCGCAGACCACGGCGACTATTCGCCGAGGGCCTCGGGTCAGCGCCAGCGGCACCACCAGAACCTGCCGAAGACATGACGTGTCCCGCACGGTTACCCGCGCATGGGACTTGGCGTATTTGACCGACTGAATCGCCACGGCGGCGTCGCCGCCTGCCTTGAACGCCGCTTCCAGAGCCGACCAAAGGATGCCGCCGGCCTCATCCGCCACGCAGCCTTGTCGCAACAACTCGTCGAGGTGCGGCACGCCACGCGAGCCCAGAGCGCCGACCCAATCGGTTCCCGTGCCGAGCGCGGCCACGTCGCAGCCTTGAGCGCCGCGACCTACCGCCACCAAGCCGACCTGCTTGTCGTGAGAGATCGACACAGCCAGTTCGTCCGGATTCCCTTCAAACGAAGGGCGTCCCGCGTGGTCCCAGCTCAGCTTGTATTCAGCCAGCTGCATCGAACCAGCGGTCGGCAATCGCTCCAAGGCTTGCTTGACCCAGTCCTGCTCCAAGCGGTGGCGCGTTTCCTTTTCCATCGTCGCCAGCCCTTCCTGATAAATCAGGTTTAGAGTCGGCAATTCGCCAATGCCGGCGGCGACGGCCGCGTCGCCGAAGCTCATGTCCAGAATGCGCTGATCGCGCTCCCGGGGATTCAGCAGGTCTTGAACGGACGGATTGGTCCAGACACGATCGACGATGCGGGCGTGATAGCCTTCGATGTATTCAAACAGCTCACCATCGGCGTCGTAGCTCATCAAATCGGCGTAGACGTCGGTTTCCGTTTTCTCGGTCAGATCGCCGGTACAGATCGCCGAGCCGCCCCGGCCCCGATTGGCGATGATGTGTAGCGCCTTGATTTCTAGTGGCAGACCTTGCTCCTGCGGCAAGGTCAACTGGCCGGACTGCAATTGCACGTCGCGGTAGTAAGGATCGCCAAGAATGAAGGGACCATCGCTGGAATCGGGACCTGCCGCGACCGCCGAAAAATCGATGATGCGCGACCGAGTCGTCGCGTGGGTTTCGCTGAGGGCGCGGATTTCTTCCAAACGTTGGAAGCGCCGTCCTTGAAACAACAATCCGGTGCCGTAAAGATCCGCGAGTGGTTCGAGATCGAGGACCGTGGCTTCCAGTTCGTGCCGCGCCGGAACGGTGGGGGCTTCGTCCAGGCAGTAGACGGCGCTGAAATGATCGTGGATGAACGACGAATGTTCGGTGCTGATGCCGGCGCGCACGACCCGGCGACCGTCTTCGCCCAGTTCGAGCAACTCCGCGTGAACTTCAATCTGAAGTCCCCTTTTCCGGATCGACGACGATCGGCCGCTCCAGGGTGATGTCGCGCACCACAAGTCGTTCCAAGGTGTCTACGCCGGTGATATAGGCGACCGCCTGAGCCATGGCCTCCAGACCAAAAACTGTCGGGAACAGCAGCGAACCCTTGAAATTGTGATCGACCACGAACTGATCACGCTCGGCGGTTAACCGAGTACGGCTGATACACTCGATATTCGGCTGGTAGGTCAGAACCTCGTCAATGAAGCGGTTCGCCTTGGGAGGGGTGAAGGGCTCGGAATGCCAGGTATCGACCCCGCCGACCCGAGCGGTGACCACCAATTGCTGGGTCCCGACATCATGGAACGCCAAATCCATGAAGCGCTTCAGACCCTCGCGGACCGGAATACCGGCGATGCCCATCCGGGCCAGCGCCTTGAGCCCGCCACCCTTGACGCCCATGCCGACTTCGTCCCAGACGCTGTAGGCAACGGTGCCGATCTTGACGTGCGGATGCACCGCCTGAAAACGGCGCAGACTGAGGTTGGCCAATTCGTTGGACCAACCGTACCAGCCGTTACCGGCCATGCCGGTGATACCGATAATCGAGGTAAAGCCAATGACCTGTTTGAGTGTCTGGCTGTCCAGCGCTTTCAACAGGTTGATCGCGCCCAGCAATTTGGGCTTGATCTGCGAAAAGGCAAGGTCGACCGGCGTATGGTCCAGGCGCCGTGACTGATTGACCGCGGCGCCGTGAATCAGGCCAGTTGGATTGCCCAGTTCGGTCTTGATCCGGGCGATCAATTCGGCGACCGCGTCCGTATCGGTAATGTCGCGGGCGTAATATCGCGCCGTCAGGCCGGCCGCCCGGAACCGTTCGAGCGTTGCCGAGACTTCAGCGGTCTGATTGGGATCCACATTAGCCGCCGGCGCGGGCGACGAGCCCACCAGCGCCATCTTGACACCGGTCGCCTGGGCAAATGCCAGGGCACATTCGGCCGTGATACCTTTGCCGCCGCCGGTCACCACCACCACATCATCCGTGGTCCAGGCAATATCCAGAGGCTTGAAGCCGGTTGCCGGCAGGATCTCCGGCCGCATGATCAGACGTTGACCCGCCGCGTCATAGCCAGCCGCCGCCCAGGGTCCGGCCGCGCCGGCCTCGCGGCTCAGGTAATCAAATAGCGTGGCGCCGTCGATTTCCGGTACGGTATCGATCACGCGCATACGAAGATCGTCGCGTTCGAGATGCCAGGACGCGGCAAAGGACATCGCGCCGATGCTTTCCGGATGGGCCATGCCATGGTCATGGCCAAAATGGCCCGCGCCGAATTGCACGAAGAAGATCTCGTGGGGCGCCTGGCCGGCTTGCCGCAAAGGCAAGCTCGTCAAGGTGTGGAGGCGATGCACGATGCGCCGGGTGCGCTCCAAATCGAGCAGGTCGGGTTCCGCGTCGCGCGGCAGTATCGAAATGAAACCGGTGATGTCCTGGTCGCCGAGCTTGGCGACGTTCGCAGCCGCCTCGACGTAAAGCATGGACTGCGCGCGAGCGCCGCTGGCCGTCAGTTCATGCAGCAGCGCGGATGCCAACTGAGCTTCGGAGGCTTCGTGCAGGACGACGAACGAACGGCCATGCCAATAGCCCGGTTCGGCATGCGGCGCGGCCGCGTCGGGTAGGCAACGCATGGCGAAGCTGCGGACCCAGGTGGGCCTGTGGTTGCCACCGCTGGTTTCCAACCGTTCAATCTCCACCAAACTCATGCCGCCCGAATCGGACCCGCCGAGGGCGGCGGCAATTGCCTTGACCACCTCTTGAATGGTCGACTTGGCGAACAGCGTGGGATCGACTTTATCCGCGACGTTGAATTGTCTAGCCGTCGCCCCGGCAACCTCCGCGGTCTTGATCGAGTCGAGACCGAGGTCATCCAACATGCTCATGGTGACGTCGATGGAATCCAACGGGAAGCCGGTGCGATCCGCGATCAGATCCATGATAAACGCGGCGACTCGCTCACTGATCGTCCCACCAGCGCTGGCCTGGGCCACCGGCGCCGGACTGGCGGCGACGACTGGCGTCGGCGTTACGGCTGCTCGCGTAACGGCGCTCGGACGGTCCATGCCGGCCAAGCCTTGGGCACGCAAATCGGCGCTGGCAACACCGGCCATCACGTCCGCCAGGAAGTCGGCGCGCTGTTGGAGATACCATTCCGCTTCGGCGGCATCGATCCCCGCGCGCTCGATGATGGCTTGCTCCAGGCCGGAACTACCGACCGATAGCGGCGCTGGATTTAATTCCTTCGGCGCGAACGGGCGTTCGCAAGGATTGATCAACCATTGACGTTCGGCGGGATCAACGAATGGGCGAATCAAGCGCTCCGCGTGAACCTCGTTCCAATCGATGTTGCAGCCGGCGGCGAAACTTGCCGCCAGGACGCGGTTGAAATCGCGATCTTGGCCAGCGACCGATTCCACCGGCAAGGCGATGGCTTCACTCACATTGCTGCCGGCGAGACCGGACAACACGCCGCCGGGCCCGACTTCGACCAGCATATCGGTTTCCGCCGATATTGTTTGAACCGCCTGAATAAAGTCGACCTGGGCCAGGATGTGCTCGGCGAAATGTTCACGCAGTGTGCCGGTCGGTGTGGCGACGCCGGCCTTGGAACTGATCACCTTCGCGGTCTCACGCTCGGGGTGATCCGGCAGATCGGCGTGTGCCCGCAGGTAGTCGGCGGCGGTGGCAACCCGCTGGCTATGAAACGCATTGGAGACGTTCAGCAAGGTGCCATGGATTTGTTGTGCCTGGGCGCGGGCGACGGCCTGTTCGACCGCCGGGCGATCGCCGGAGATGATGGTTTGTTCCGGGCCATTGAGGTTGGCGATGACCACGTACCCATCGGCGGATTCAAGCAGACGCTCCGCCGTCTCGCGACCGCAGCGCAAGCTGGCCATGCAACCGGCCTGATCCGCTGGCTGCGCCATGGCTTGGCCGCGGACGCCGGCCAGCGCGAGCACGTCCTGCCGGCCGAAGGCGCCGGCGGCATGAAATGCGGTAAGTTCGCCAAGACTGTGCCCAGTGGTGGCCGTCGGCGTAATGCCGACGCGGCGCAGCCTTTCCAGCCAGAGCAGCGACGCCAGGACGATGGCCGGCTGGGCAATTTCGGTTCGCGCCAGGGACTTTTTCCAGGCGTCCAATTGTTCGGGGGTGGCGGCTTTTTCCGGCGAGCGGTAGATAAAGCCATCAATGGCCTCGTCGCTCACCGTACCCCAGGTGTCCCGAGCCTCCTGCAAGAGACTTTTTGCCCAGGGGAAACGCGCCAGTACGCTTCGGCCCATGTTGAGCTGCTGCGAGCCTTGGCCGGGAAACAAAAAACCCAATCGTCGCGGGGCACCCTGCCCGAACCAGATATCGCGGCGCGGGTCGTGACGGATAGCGGAGTCCGGCGTGGTGTTTTCCAGCAGGTTCCGCAATTCGCCAAGCTTTGCGTAGAGTTCGGCCGGGCTGGCTGCGACCACCGCCGCGCGGTAACCAGAGCCTGACGTTGCTTCGCCAGCCAATTTAAAGGCCAAATCGACCAATTCCGCGTAGCTGATCTGTTGAGCAATCGGGAGCAGCGTGTCGATGCTGGCGATTAGACCCGTCGGCGAGTCGGCGCTCAGCACGAAGACCTCGGAGTCCTGGTGGGAAGCGAGCAGTGCTTCGGAGGAGAAGTCCGATATCAGCTTCAGCGACGGCGCGTCGCCCGATTCCAGCGTGACGTGCGAATTGATGCCACCGAAGCCCATGCCGCTGACGCCGGCCCGCAAGGTGGCGCTGGGGTCGCGTACTTCGCCGCTCAGGATCGGGTAAAGGACCTGGGCGCGATCGGCAAAAATCGGGTGGGGATCGCGGCAGCCGGCGGTAGGTGGCAGGACCCGCTGATTGACCGCCAGAATGGCTTTCATTACCCCGCCGATACCAGCCGCTGCCTTGCAGTGTCCGACCAGCGACTTGAACGAGGTCATGCCGATTTGGCGCGGCTCGGCGCCGCCGAGGGCATCCACCGCGCCGACGATACCTTCAAGTTCGATGCGGTCGCCGAGAGTTGTGCCGGTGCCGTGGCCTTCGATGAAGTCGAGAGTCGCGGGCGAGTAGCCGGCCCGCTCATACGCGCGACGCAGCGCCAGGGACTGTCCGTAGGCATCGGGCGCGGTCATGCCGCCCTTGCCGTCGGAGGCAATACCCCAGCCGCGCAGGACGGCGTAGACGTAGTCACCGTCGCGGCGAGCATCGGAAAGACGCTTCATGACGATGAAACCGCAGCCTTCACCCGGAATGAAACCCGACGCCGCCTTGTCGTAAACGCTCATTTCACCCCGCGTGAGCGCGCCGACTTTCGAAAAGCCAATCATTTCCAGCGTGTCGAGGCTGATGTCGACGCCGCCAGCCAAGCCAAGGTCAAGATCGCCCTGGGCGAGATAGTTTGCGGCAGTGGCAATCGCAATGATGGACGAGGCGCAGGCGCCGTCGACCACATAGGCGCCGCCATGGAAATCCATGTAGTTGGCGATGCGGCCAGCGATGGTATTGGACAGCCCGCCAACCAGCATATCCTCGTTGGGTGCCGGAAAGATGGATTTGTAGTAGTCCTCCATGGTGTCTTCCAGCGCCGACACGACCGAGCGTGGCAGCTTGCGCGCCTCAGCCGCGGCCGCCAGGGCGCGGCGCACATAGGGCCAACGTACCCGGAGGGAATTGGATCGGCCGAACTCACCGGTGAGGGTATTTCCCAGCACCACACCGACCTTGTCCCGTTCCAACGGCGTCGCTGGCGTTATGCCAGCATCGGCCAGGGCGGCAAGGGCGACATCCAACGCCAGCCAGTGGACGATGTCATGGGAGTCGAAAGTGCTCTTGGGGATGCGGTGGCCGCGCCAGTCGAAATTGAAACCGTCGAGAAACGCCGCCTGGGTTCCGTAGGTCTTGTCGGTCGCGGTCGGATCGGGATCGTGGTAGTCGGCGAACGGGAGTCGCTCCTCGCGGAACCGCCGAAATTGCCGCCGGCGGGTCAAAATGTTCTCCCACAATGTCTTGGGTTCCGCCGCGCCGGGATAGCGCGCACCAATACCGACGATGGCAATCGGTTCCACGGGTGACGCGGACCCCTTTCCAGACCCGGCCGGCCCGTAGTTTTCGGATGAAGGAACTTTCACGGAATATCTCCCAATACAGCCAGGGGTAAATGTTTACTTGATAAATGACGGACTCAAGAATCCGAAAGCCCGACCCGGGCTGGAATCGGCAAGCGCCATGGGACATCCATTAGGAACAGCCCTGTGGCGAAAATGGTTCTTGCCGATCCGCACAACCAAGCATCGCAAACAAAAAAGCCGGCCCATCGACGCCTTGCACGGTGAGATGCTGAATTAACCAAACCATCCGCGAATGCACCCAGCCGCTCATCAGAATGACCAACCCGCTGAGGTATCCGACCGAGAGACATAAGCGAAAATCATGCATCTGCGATTGCCAAGAACGATCGAAAAATCAGAGCAGAAAAACGCCGACGCGAGGCGGTCAATGGACCACTAAAAGTTATGAACGGCCAATCAATCGTTACCGTCGGATTAACACGTTGCAAGAATGAAGGGCGGCATTCGCGTAACACGAAGCGCCTGTCCAACTTGCCGCGGGACTAACCCGGAATTATTTGCTAAGTCTTTGAAGCAAATGGTAACACCTCGATCCGAAAATTAGAGATGGACTGTCATGAGGAAGTTCCGCTGTCGAGTGCGGCCAAGTCATCAGTATCATCATCTTGTCAGTACCGATCATTCGTTACTAGGTTAAGACAGTTTTATGGTGTTGTCTAGGCCCGACAAATGATGAAAGTATGATGTTACCGACCTGCATCAATGGATACTACGAGACACAACAATTCAGGAGCCCACGCTGCGTAATTAACTGAGTTGCGCCGACAGTGTGCGTCACTAGGTAAACCATTGCTAAAGGCAACTTATGCGGGATCATCTCCATTTGTATGCTTTCGCAGTGGCAGTGGTATCCACCTTTCGGACGGCGAGATGAAAACTCTATCAGTCAAGACGTCGTGTTCATGGTGCAAATCATCCTAACCGAGGGTGTTTACAGTTTGCTTTTCTCGGCATGGCGAGCAGTTTCGCTATCCTGAGCGCAAACCTTCCTTGGGGCGTCATTTGGCGCGCTAGGCCTTGGCCCCAAAATACTGGGAAGGTTTCTTCGGGCGGGGCGAATAAGCACTGCTCGCGCGTACTGGCATTCGGGCGGATCCACGCGTAATCCGCTGGAGCCATCACTCGGCATCGCAAGCGCCGCTTAGATTTGGCTGGAGCGAGAATTCGCGGTGGTTGAGCCCGACGGCTGCGCCGCTTGGCCGACGCCCGTTAGGCTTGGGTTCGCTGGCTGAGCGTCCAAAGTGGCGTGTCTCGCGCGACAAATGCCTGCCCGCGCAAGTCGTGGGGGACGAAAGAAAGAGCCATCAGCAAGGGGCGGTTGACGCGCGAGTTCGCTGGACTGGCCGTGCCGTGCGGCGAGTGCCGTTCAGCGCTCACTCAACCCGCGACGGCGTGCGTCCAGTACGTTGTTGACCTGTTCGATCTGATCGAGCACCAGACTCAGTTCGCCGAGATTGTGAATTTCCGCCGTGATGCGCATCGTCACCATCTGGTCTTCCGGATCGGTGAGGCTGTCGGTGCGGATGATGTTCATTTGCTGAGCGGCCAGAATATGCGTGATGTCCTTCAGCAGACCCTTGCGATCCAGAGCCCTGACTTCGATCTCGACCGGAAACGCCTCCGATTCCCTTCCCCAGTCCACATCGATCAACCGAGACCGTCGAGCCGCTGGCATTTGCAGGATGTTCCGGCAATCTTGGCGATGCACGGCGACACCGCGGCCGAGCGTCACATAGCCGATGATGGGTTCGCCCGGTTGCGGCTCGCAGCAGCGGGCGATGTGATGCAGCAAGTTGCGCACGCCCTGGATGGTCACTTCATCCGGCGCAGCCTTATCCGCCGGCTGTCGCCGTGGCGGCGCTTGCACGACGTGCCCGGGATTCCAGTCGGGGACTCGCAGAACGTTGGCAAGTTGGGTTGGGGAGATATCGGCGCGACCGATGGCTAGCAACAGGTCATCCCCGCGCGGCAGACGGAACTGCCGCGCCAACTCGTCCAAATCCACCTCGCGCGCGCCTAGTTTGTGGCGCTCGCGCTCCAAAATGGCCTGGCCGGCGCGGCGATGCCGATCATGATCCAACTGCTTGAACCAGGCGCGAATCTTTCCGCGCGCGTGGCCGGTGCGGACATACCCGAGATGGGGATCCAGCCAGCCCAGACTCGGACCGCCCGCCTTGGTCGTCAAGATTTCAATCTTTTCGCCGGACTTGAGGGTGTAGGTCAACGGTACGATGCGGCCATTGATTTTGGCGCCGCGACAGCGATGGCCGACTTCGGTGTGAATGGCGTAGGCGAAGTCAACCGGTGTGGCGCCCTTGCGGAGCCGAATCACCTGCCCTTTTGGCGTCAGCACGAAGATCTGGTCCTCAAAAAGTTCGGTGCGGAAGTTCTCCAGAATCGTGCCGTCGTCTTCCTTGCTTTCCAACAGTCGCCGCAGCGCGTTGATGCTTTGATCCAACGCGGCGTCTCGCTGCCGGCCTTCCTTGTAGCGCCAATGGGCGGCCACACCGTATTCGGCGAAGGCATGCATTTCCTCGGTCCGAATCTGAATTTCAACCGGTCGCCCTTCCGCGCCGACCACCACCGTATGCAACGACTGGTAGCCGTTCTCCTTCGGATTGGCAATGTAGTCGTCGAATTCCTTGGGAATGTGCAGCCAGGTGGCATGCACCAACCCTAGGACGCTGTAGCAGGTCGTCACGTCCTTAACAATGACGCGGACGGCGTGAAGATCGTAAAGCTCCTCCAGCGGAATCTGTTTACGTTCGATTTTTCGGAAAATGCTGTAGATGTGCTTGGGGCGGCCAAATACCCGTGCCTCAATATGCTGCGCGATCAGCAACTCCTCCAACTCATCGATGAAACCGTCGACGAATTTCTCGCGTGCCGCCCGGTTGGTGGCCAATGATCGGGCCAGCTGTTTGTAGGTATCGGGCTCGAGATAACGGAAGGCCAAATCCTCCAGTTCCCATTTCAGCTGGCCGACTCCCAAGCGGTTGGCCAGCGGCGCGAAAATGTCCAGCGTCTCCAGCGCCACCTTGCGCGACAGGGGATCATCGTTACCCTTGAACAGACGCAGCCGCAGCAGCCGATACGCCAGCTTGACGAGTACCGCGCGCACGTCATTGACCACCGCCAGCAACATGCGCCGCAGCAGTTCCGCCTGCTGCGGTTCCTTCGTCTCTTCCGGGCGATACTCGTCGAAGGTATTTAGCCAATTGACCTTTTGGACCAGCCCGGCGCAAACCGACCCGAAACGCGCCTCGATCTTGGCGTGATCGTGGTTGTCCCGCAGGTAGGGGTCGCTGAGCAATGCCACTTGCACCGTCAGTGCATCGACACGCAGGGCGCGGACCACATGGGCCGCATCGATACCGCGCGGTCGTTTGAGCACGTCCCGATCCCGCGCGTCCAAGGCCAGATCCAGCGCGGCTCCGATCGCCGCCTGATCCGCCGGACCAAATCCATCGCCGAGATAGCCGCACATCTCTTCACGAGAGCGCTCAGCGGTATCGGGATGAGTCAGGGTGTGCTTCATGGACTTGATTTAGGTTTCGCGGCGTCCGCAAAAATGCGGTGCAAAGATTGGCGCGTAACCGGATTCCGCGCAAGCGGGTTGACCCAACACGCGAGTGAACGGAGAGGACACCGAACAGAGCCAAGTTATAAGGCAGCGATCGCCGCCAGTGCTAACTCGCGGCGGTCTGGTCGGAGTGCTTAAGAATGGAGAACAACGACTCCAGGGCTCGGTCGACGAATGGCTTCTTGGCCAGCGTTATGATTTTCGCATCGCCCTTGGCCAGTTCCCGAGACAGGACCTTGAGCGACTTCACGGCAACCTGAAGACCCCCTTGATCGACAAAAATATAGAAGCCGGTCTTGTTGCTGTACCAGGACAACTTGCCACGCAACTTAGTCTTCTTGCCGATCTGGGCAAACTCAAACCAGGTGCCGAGCTTGACTGATTTCAACGTGGTAATGGCCGAAACCAGCTCGGAGGGCATGTCCGTCCCCGCGCCAGACTCCTGGCCTTCAGCGACACCAATGTCATCCCATAGGGCTTTTTCGGCGTGAACCTCGGGTGGCGCTGGCCGAACCACCGGCGGCGGCGTTGGGGCCGCCGGGACGCTGGTCACCGTATCGGACCTCGGCGCCCCAGCCAATAAGCCTCGATGGACGGCGTCCAGATCCTGCAGTAGCGCGTTGGTATTGACCTCCGGATCGCCCACCATGGTCAAGCCGTGACGAATCGACTCCTGCAGCGCCGGTAATTGTTCGCGAAGCCGCGCCTGATCGGCCATGGTTGACTTGGGCTCGACGCTCCAGAGAATCTGGTCAGCCACCTTCAGGGCGTTTTCCCACTCATCGCTGCCCTTTCCGGAGCGCAGGTAGATCAACACCATTAGATTGGCCCAAGGCCCCATCAGCAAACTTTCCGCCGCGGGTGGCACTGCCCGGTTCCAGGTCCGGTCGACTAGTTCCTGGGAAACGCTTTGGCGTGCCTCGCGCAGCCGCTCGCGGCCTTTCGCTGACTCAACGACACGCTTTTCCAAGGTCCGCGACTTGCGGCCATAGCCGTCCATGAAGGATTGGAATTCCTCCAGTACGGTTTCGAACAGGGAGGTGTCGTCCTCGAACTCCTGGACGATGCGATCGACCGCGCTTTTCATCTCGGCGAAAACGCCCTGCCCGTCAGCGTCATTACACATGGAGCCTGCTTGCGCCAAGCCGTTCAGCAAGCGCCGCGCCGGATGCTTGCTGCGAAAGAAAAACTTTCGGTCAATAAGCGCAACCTTAAGAATGGGCGTGTGTAAATGGCTTAGCAGCGCCTTGACGGAATCCGGCAGACTGTTGTCGTTCAGGATGAACTCGAACAACATGCCGACCAAATCGATGATGTCCGCGTCGGCCGTTGCGACCTGCTCGGTTTCGACTAAGTTGGCCAGCTTGCCAAGTTGCGCAGCGAAGTTTTCCTTAACCGCGTCCAGCGACACCTGGCCGAATTGCATTTGCGAGACCGGCGGCGTGTTGAGCTGCAAGGAGTTCAGCGAACTCATCAAGTGCGGCATGTTGGTCACGGGCGGCGGTCCCAGCTGCTGCCCGGTGGAGAGGCCGGCGGCCGGGCCCGCCGGCGAACTGACGTGACGGCGCCGCGCGAGAATGTCTTGAATGCTGCGAAAGATTTCCTGCTCCATTGCGGAATCCGCAGCCGAATAGCCCAACTCGTAACCGGGTTGCGGCTTGGCGGCATTTGCCGCCGAGGCGGGCTCCGTCGCGTCGAACGCTTCGGCGCTATCCTCCGGCGTGGGCTCCGGTGGCGGCAAGCCGGGCGCAACTTGCGGACCGCCAATCGGACTCGGTGGGCGCTGCTGTTGCGCAATTGCTTCGACTGACAAGTCTGGGAGGATGCCAGCCTTGACCAGCAGTTGGTTGAATTCGACGTAGGTCTTTTCCGATTCCTGAACGACGCGGCGGTCAAATTCGCCGGCGAGCTGAATCCGAATCTTATGGTCAATGGCGGGGGGCAGACCCTCGAATGCTTTCCAGACCGCGTCGCACATCTGCGCGGGCGATCCCGGCAACGCCGGGTCGAACTCGCCGATGCGACTACCGCCTGTCAATACCGCCAAGCGATGATCCAAGGTCAGCAGCAAATCGGCGAAGCGCTCATTTGCCCGCCGAATGGTTTCGCTGTAGGCCAGCGACACTTCGTAGTCGGCTTTGTCGATGAGGCTAAGGCGGCTACCTGGCTGCTCCAGCTGTTCCCGCAACCGCAACCGGCGGCCGGCGATAAAGTTGTCGAAACCCCGCTCGATTTCGGTGACGAAAACCTGCTGAATGCGATGCTGCTGAAGCAGCATCTCGTGCATGACTTCAAAGCAATGACTGCGCACTGCGTTGGTCTCGGCATTTTCGGCCAAGCCAAGCATGAACTCGTCGAGCTGGCCGAAAAAGTCCTGAAAGGATTCGGCAATGCGGTCGACGATACCTTTTTTGCACGACTGGACCAAATCCAGATATCGTGGCAAGACGCGCGCCACGTCGGGCGTATCCGCGGATAAAACCTCGATGGGATCCATCTAACCAATGCTCCAGTTCTAGCAGCAGCCGTCGGCCGGCAGGAACGAGTCGCCCCTGGCGAGTGGCTGCTCCAGTACAATTCCGGGCCGAGGGACGACCCCAGGCTCCAGCGCGCCTTGCTCGGTTCCGGCCCGGCTGCCGGGCGGACGAATACCATGCGGCTGAATCAATCCGAACGCGTAAGCGATAAAAAGCATCAAGAAAAGCCCAATGGAAACGACGATACGTACCGTCAACGCCTTAACTGTTCGCGGCGAACGGCTCGGATCCTTGACGAGGAACAGCAAAGCCGACACCAAACTACCGACGATGGTGAGCAGCACCACGATGACCAACGCTCGAATCAAGCTGCGCTCCCATTGAAAAACTAGATCGCCATCACAGCGAACGAGGCGTTTGTGAAAACCCAATGGTCGAATTATAGCTTTAAACCTGGGCTCAAAGTCTCGGTCGCCTTCATCGGCATTATGGGATTACTTATTTCCCTGGGAATCTGGCAACTTCGCCGGGCTGCCGAAGTCGGCCAGCAAATTGAGCTTCAGGAGCAGCGCGCCAACGAGCCGCCACTGGAACTAAAAGGCATCGAAACCGATCTGGAATACCTGCGGTTCCGGCCGGTTTCGCTGTCCGGCCGGTTTGATTCAAAACACCAATTTCTGCTCGACAACCAACTCCACGCGCAGCGTGCTGGCTATCACGTGTTAACTCCCTTTATTCTGGATGGAAACCGGGCGGTTCTCGTCAACCGTGGCTGGCTGCCGGTGGGCAAAAACCGCTCGGAACGGCCGGATCTGACGGTCGCCGAACAGCCGCGCAAGCTAATGGGCGCGGTGGAACGGTTTCCCCGCATCGGACTCCGGCTCAAAGGCGCCGAACTTCCTTCCCCTGGCTGGCCGGCACTTGTCCAACTGGCCCAGGCGGATGCCTTGTCCGCGCGTCTTGGCTATCCGCTACTGCCCTATCAGGTATTATTAGATCCCACCGCGGCAGACGGTTATGCGCGAGATTGGCATGCCGTCAAACCTGACCCAGGCAAAAATCTGGGTTATGCCTTGCAGTGGTTTTTGTTTGCGGCCACGGCCGCTTTTTTTTACGTCCGCCATGGCCTGCGCCGCTCGCCAGTCCCTGCCTGACCTGTCGCCGGTCCGATATTCATCATGTCCGCCCCCCCAACCAATCAGCGTCGAAGCCGCATTGTGATCATTATCATTGCGCTGGTGTCGTTCATTCCGTTTGCCTTGGCTTGGTACTACGCCCGCCATCCGGAATGGGTCACCAAAACCAGCAATTACGGGCAATTGATCATTCCCGCCCACCCGCTTTCGGAGGAAAGCCTGGTCGGCAAGCCACTGACGGGCCAGCCCGTGCGCGACGAGGTACACGGACGCTGGATCATCCTACAGGTCAGCGGTCCGGTCTGCGAACAGCGCTGCCTCGACACGCTGCATAAAACCCATCAGGCCCACTTGATGTTGAACAAGGAAATCTCGAGGGTCCGCCGCCTGCTGCTGGTTCCCGAAGGCGCCGACGCATCCGCCTACGCCAAGGCCGCCGAGGACACGACTCTGCTGATCGCTGGCGCAAACCCGGCACTGATTGCCGAGATCAGCGCGGCAATCAAGTCCCCGCCCGAACCCGATGCGGTGCTGGTGATCGACCCACTGACCAATCTGGCGATCTGGTACGCGCCAAACTTCGATCCGTACGGCTTGGTTAAGGATTTGAAGCGGCTGCTCAACGTTTCGCAAATCGGCTGAATCGGGCCGCCTTTTCGACTCAACCATTGAAATAAGACTACAACAGGACGATGTTTCGCAAACTCACTCTTCTCGCCTTGCTGCTGACCCTGGCTACCTTGCTCCTCGGTAGCGATCTGCGCACCTCGAACGCTGGTTTGGCCTGTCCGGATTGGCCGACCTGCCATGGCGAATGGTGGCTGTCGGCACCGCCGCCCGACGCGGCGCCGTCCGGTCTGTTCGAGCTGGCTAAGGCGCAAAAGGCGTTGCTGCATCGCTACATCGCCGCCAGTGCCGGATTTCTGGTATTGATTCTTGCCCTGTTTGCCGGGCGAGTTCGCGAACGTCGCGCCGCCGCTGTTGGCTGGAGTCTCTGCGCCTTGGCACTGGTTGCCGCGCAAGTGGCGCTGAGCCGCTGGCTGATTCAGGAACAACTGCCGGCGTTGGGAATTCTTGGCCATCTCTTGCTGGGCTCGCTGACCCTGGTCGCCCTATTTCGGCTGTTTTTGGCGACAGGCCCCGGCATTGCCCCCTTGGGGGACACGCGTGGACTGCGCGCCTGGGCGTCGCTAGCCGCACTACTGTTGTGGCTGCAAATTGCCCTGGGTGGCTGGGCGGCGGCAAATCACGCCGGCTTGGTTTGTCCGGATTTTCCGCAGTGCCGGGGGTCTTGGTGGCCCGACGCCGATTTTGCCGGCAGCCTTGATTTTCTCAGCGGCGTCGTCAGCCAAGCCGGCGGTACGGTTACTGGCGAGGCCCGGATTGCCATGCATTGGCTACACCGGCTGGGCGCCTTGCTGGTCTTTATAGTCCTGAGCGGCCTCGCGACCCGCGTTTCGTCCAATCCCAAGGTTCCCCGACTGAGCAAGGTCGGCTTGCTGCTGAGCGTGCTGTTGCTCGTCGAGGTGGGCTTGGGCATCGGCAGCGTCATCTGGCGACTGCCAGAAGCCATCGTCGTTGCGCACCAGGGCGTCGCCATGTTGATGCTGCTGGTCGTGGTTCACATCCATTATCGGCTGAAGCCCACGCCGCGAACCGCGGAACTGCCGGCGGCGCTTGCGGACGACAGGTCTCGTGTTGCTCGGCCCAACATCGAGGTCGTTGAACCGGTTTCGACGCCGACTCGGCCCGCCCCACCCGCCGGGCCGAGTCGGGAAAATCTGTTTCTGCGCCTCAAGGGTCAGCTCGGCAAGACTCGCGGTGGCCTGAGTGGGGTTCTCGGTCAGTTGGGACTAGGCCGTAAAACCATCGACCGTGATCTGCTGGAGGAACTCGAAAGCCAGTTGTTAATGGCGGATCTTGGCGTCGGCGTAACCCAAAACATCCTGCAACATTTGACGGAGAGCTTGGAGCGCCACGAATTGAGCGACGGCCCAGCCTTGATCGGCGCGTTGAAGTCGCATCTCCTTGACTTGTTGGCGCCGGTCAGCGTGCCGATGGAGATCCCCGAGCGCGAAGGGCCCTTCGTTATTCTGGTGGTTGGGGTCAACGGCGTCGGCAAGACCACCACCATTGGCAAATTGGCGCAGCGTTTGAAGAACCGTGGCAAGAGCGTGATGTTGGCGGCCGGCGATACGTTCCGCGCCGCCGCGGTGGAGCAGTTGCAAACCTGGGGCGCGCGGAATGACGTGCCGGTTATCGCCCAGCACAGCGGCGCGGACTCGGCCTCGGTGATTTACGACGGCTTGCAAGCCGCGCAAGCACGGGGTATCGACGTGCTGATCGCCGACACCGCCGGCCGCCTGCACACGAAGGCGAATCTGATGGAAGAGTTGAGCAAGATCAAGCGCATCATGGCGCGCCTCGATCCCAACGCACCTCACGAGGTGCTGCTCGTCCTCGACGCCGGCACCGGTCAGAACGCCATCTCACAAGCACGCCAGTTCAACGAGTCGGTCAAGGTAACCGGCATGGCACTGACCAAGTTGGACGGCACGGCCAAGGGTGGCGTGATCTTCGCCCTGGCCAGCCAGTTCGGTATCCCGATTCGCTATATCGGCATCGGCGAAGGCATCGAAGACCTACAAGACTTCGATGCCAAGAACTTCATCGACGCGCTTTTCGCCGAAGGCTAGGTTACCCTCGGACCCTTGCCTAGTCTGCCTGCTTCGTTTTTTCCCAAGTGAAGTGCGGCAGACTTTCCAGAGCCAGAATCAAGCCCTGGTTCCAGCGATCCGACAGATCACGGGCGAACGGATCATCGTCGGTCAGGAACATCCGCCGCCCCGCCGCTAGACTGTCGCGCTCGTAAATTAGCAACTCGACCGGCGGCCCAACCGTCACGTTACTGCGGATCGTCGAGTTCATCGACACCAGCGCGCAACGCGCGGCGCGTTCGATATCCACGTCGCGCTTGATGACCCGATCCAAAATCGGCTTGCCATATTTGGTTTCGCCGATTTGCAGGAAGGGGTGCTCGCTGGATTCGTGGATGTAATTACCTTGCGGATAGACCATGAAGGTCTCCGGCTCGGCCAAACCCAACTGCCCACCAAAAATGAACGTCGCCTCGAAATTAGTGTTGGCGATGTCGCGGGTCGCTTGCTGGCGCTGCACCTGGGTACTGACCATTCCGATATAGTCCGCGGCCTCGCCGATGCTGGTAACGCTAAGCAGGTTGGGCACGATGGCCTGCTCGATGTCGCGGTGAATCTTTTTGACCACTGCCTGAGTGGTGGCCAGATTCCCAGCCGACAATAGGGCGAAAACCCGGTCACCCGGCCAAACAAAGGTGTGCATCTTCGAATAGGTGCCGATGTTGTCCATCCCCGCATTGGTGCGCGAGTCGGAACAAAAGATCAAGCCACGGTCGACATTGATGGAGAGGCAGTAAGTCATAAGCAAAATTATCGTTATCGGCCGAGCTTGTGTGGCTTCGACGCTTTAAAGTTGTGCACGGGTTCGAGGCATTATCCCAAAAATAGCCGAAGTCGGACGAACCTTGGCTGCCGGGGCAAATAACCCAGCAAGAACTGATCCAAGGCAAATCATTCCCGACTGCACCATATCGGAGCCGACATCGATTTTAGCGCGCGACCCCGCTGAAACATAAAGTAGACGATATTTCTTGCGTCATCCCAGCAACCAATCAGATTCAAAATACCGCGGCATCTGAACTCGGGCTAGAATTCACACATTCAAGTTTGCCAGCAACTCCCACCGCAACTTCGCAGATGAATTAACGCCATGAGTCACCTGATGAGGACGGTTTTGGGTCGGTCAAGCAGTTTTAAATTTATTTATCGCTCCATTTTTAAGGCACCCAGAAATCGGCCTTTCAGGAATTCCGGAGTTGCTTCAAGCCACCCCAGCGTGCTCTGGCTGCTTGCCATGTTCACCCTTTCGGGCATCGCGGCGGCGGATACGTTCACGGAGAGCTTCGAACGATTCAGCGATGGCGTCGTCATCGACAACGCGCTCCCAATTGCCAATCTGCGCGACCTTGAGGCAGGTTCGGTCTACGCGCGACTGGCACCGACCGGATCGCTTCCCTCGCCCAATGTGGTCATGTCTCGGCGGTCCACCGGAAGCCCGGAATTCAACAGTCAAGACGGCATTATCACCATCACGTTCGCCCAAGGCCAAACGTCGGTTAGCGTCGATGTCGCGGCTGTGATTCGCGATACGACGGCCAACGGCGCGGCCGACTTGCCCTACCTTGAGGCCTTCGACAGTACCGGAAACGTGATCGATAGCCAGACCTTTTCTCAGCCGCTGCCAACCAGCCCGGATGTTTTCACCCCGTTCCAAACGCTGACCGTCACCAGCGGGTCCGGCTTGATCGCCTCGGTACAAATGTCCGTGCCGGTCTTGTCCGGACCACGAGTGCTCGGGCTTTTCGACAACCTCCGCTACAACGCCGTCGCCACGGCAATGGCCGCGGAAAACCTGAGCGTCACCGAAGGCGAGTCGATTTCGACCACCATGCAGATCTCGACGCTCACGGATCTTCAGCAACTCGCGACTCGATTGAGCGAGCGCGGCCTCACGCTAACCTCATTCAAATATAGCGTTGACCTGAACTTCGCGGGAACCGCGACGCCTGGAACCGATTTCAGTTATGGCGGCAGCGGCCTGAACGTCACGGGCAACACGGTGACCTACACGGCATCGGTCAACGACGATCTGCAAACCTTCGCCGGCTTTGGCATCCCGATCACCGCGGTGGATGACGCGATACCGGAAGGAGCGGAAACCGTGGCAATTTCACTGTCGGGCGCGCGATTGGAACTTTCCCTGCGGGACGGCAACAACTTTGCGTTTGTCGAAACTACTCCGCTGAATGTCCCACCGAACCGGCAGACCAGCGTCCAACTGACGGACAACATCACGCTCCCCACGGTTTCGGTCACTAGTGGAACGGACGCCAACGAAAATGGCGCGATTGATGGCGCGTTCACCCTCTCGCTTAGCGCGCCTCAAGCCAACGCCGTGACGGTTCAATACAGCATCAGCGGGTCCGCGACACCGGCGGTCGACTATCCCGCCCTGTCGGGCAGCATCATCATTCCAGCGGGGCAAACCGGGGCGACGATTCCAGTTCATCCGACATTGGACTCGATCGACGAGACCAACGAAACCATCACGCTGGCATTGCAAGCCAATGCCGATTACCTGCTAGGGCGGGAGAGCACGCGCACGATCAACCTGATCAATGGCCCGGCGCCGGGCCTCGTGGTCAGCTCAAGCAATGCGTCCGAAGTCGGCTTGGTCGCCGGCCAGTTTACCCTCAGCCTGGCGGTGTCCGACACAATCGCTCCAGCCGGCGGTATCAGCATCGACTACAGCGTCGACACCACGGTCCCGGCATCGGCAACACCAGGCGTCGACTACCTCGCCCTTTCCGGTAACGCGCGCATGGAACCCGGCGCGAATGACGTCCAGATCGCGGTGACGCCACTTGCGGACGCATTGGATGAAGGTGACGAAACGGTTGCCATCACACTGGCGGGTACCTCCGTCACCGGCAACCTGCTCCTTACCGATACGCCGCCTATCGCCCCGACACTGACCTTCACATCAGGCACGCTGACCAATCAGGTTCGGCCGGTCATCGCCGGAACGGTCGATATGGCCGCTGGAACCGTCGTGCGCTTGACGCTCGATCCAGACAATGATCCCGCGACCGCCAACAGCCTGGCTTACGACGCGCCCGTCCAGAACGGTGGCGTTTCGCTATCGACCTGGCAGGTGGACACGGCGACCGCTACGCCGGTCGTGGGCGGCTCGATACCGTTGAACGGCCTGTCGGGACCGGTTGGTTTGCTGGCCACCGCCAATCGGCGCGGTGCCGTTGGCAGTGTCAGTCAAACGTTGACCGTCGACGCGATTCCACCCAGCCTGGCTATCGATCCGATCGGCGATGGCAATCTCTCGGCGATCGAGGGCGCCAACGTGACCATCACCGGCACCAGCAGCGGAGCGGATGGGCAAGCCGTCGTGGTGACCATTACCGATGGCCGCACAACCCCGCTGGTCGCTTCGGCGACCATTCAACCGGACGGAACCTGGACGGTCAGCGGGCTCAGTCTCAGCGCGCTTGACGAGGGCAATTTGTCGGTTGGCGCCACGGCGACCGATTTGGCTGGGAACACCGGCACCAGCGCCGCGTTGACGATTACCCACGACCGCACACCGCCAGCGATAACGCTCAACTCGCCCATCGGCGACGGTAATCTCTCCGCCGGCGAGGCCAGTCCGGTCGTCGTCACCGGAACCAGCAACGGGGCCGATGGCCAAAGGGTCAACGTCGCCGCCACCGATGGTCAAGGTCGAACCCGGTCGGGCAGTGGGGTTGTTGCCAACGGCGGCGCTTGGTCGGTCAGCTTGAATCTGACCGGACTGGCCGACGGGAACCTGTTCGTCGTCGCCGCCACGGCGGACATCGCCGGCAACAGTGCCTCCACACCAGCGGCAAGTGTCTTGCTCGACGCGACCGCGCCGACCGTTACCATCGACCCTATTGGCGACGGCAATCTGTCCGCGCTGGAGGATGGCAATGTCACGGTCAGCGGGACCAGTAGCGGAGCGGATGGCCGCAGCCTGACGGTAACCATTGGCGACGGCGGTCGAACGCCAGTGCAAGGCAGCGCGATCATCCCGGCCGGCGGCCGGTGGACGGTCACCGGCTTAAACCTGTCAGGCCTGGCGGACGGCACCCTGAACGTCAGCGCCAGTGTCACCGACGCGGCCGGCAATGCCGCTGCTGGTGGACCGGTTGGCGTTGGTCATGATCGCACTCCGCCGACCCTGACCATCAACACGCCTATCGGCGATGGCAATCTGTCCGCCAGCGAAGCCGCCGCCGTTGTCATCAGCGGCACCAGTCTTGACGCGGTCGGCCAATCCGTTCAGCTCACCATCACGGACGGGCTCAGCGCCCGCTCAATCGGCGCAACCGCCTTGGTGCAAATTGATGGTAGCTGGTCGACCGGTACGCTCGACCTGTCGTCCCTGCTCGGCGCGGTGATCTCGGTCAGCGCCCAGGTAGCCGACCCGGCCGGCAATGCCAGCTTGCCCGGCAATGCCAGCGTTCGTCATGACTGGGTGGCCAGCATGGCGACCACCGACCCCGTCGCCAGCGAATTCGGCCCCGGTCAGGCCGTGATTCAGGTCAACCTGGACCGCGCCGCGCCTAGCGGCGGGCTGAGCATCGCTTATACGGTTGGCGGCAGCGCGCAAGGCAGCGATTTTTCGCCGTTGAGCGGCAGCTTGATCGTTCCCGCCGGCCAAACGGTCGGGACCATCACCTTTACGGCGGTCACCGATGGGCTGGTAGAGGGCAATGAGACCGTTATCCTGACCCTCCAGCCCGGCGGCACTTATCTGGTGGGATCACCCGACACGGCGACGGTTTCCATCATCGATGCGCCCAGCAGCAACCTGCCCTTTGTGCAATTGCCAGTCGGCGGGCGGGTCAGGGTCAGCCTGGTTGCCTCCAACGCGGCGTTTACCGATACCTTGGCGATTACCAACGCCAACGTGGGCTTGGCCAACAGCACCTGCGGCGCAAGCGCCACCAGCGGCGTCAGTGGTACCCCCATCGTTACCGGACTGCTGTCGGCGCCGGGCTGCGTGGCGGACCTGGATGCCGATAGCGGCACGGCCGGTGTTCAATCATTTCAGGCCGGAACGATCCTCAACCTGCAATTGTGCGTTCAGCCCAATCCGCCGCAGTCGTGCGTGTTCCGCTTCAATAATCCACTCGGCGGTTCGACCGGCTTCGATGCCGTGCAGATTTCCGCGCTGCCGGCGCCAGGCAACCGATTCCAGCTCAATTGGGAGGACATCGAAGGCGGCGACGACGACTTCAACGACCTGCTGGTGCAAATCGAAGTGGTGCCACCGACCGTCAGCATCCAGGCCAGCGATGCCGCCGCGGCCGAGGAACGCGCCGACCCCGGCCGGTTCACGGTGGTTCTCGACCAGCCAGCGCCGCCGCCGGGCATCACGGTCGCCTACACCGTGGGTGGCAGCGCGGCGAGCGACGACTATGTCCCGCTGAGTGGCAGGATCACCATTCCGACCGGCGAGGTCCGCGCCAATGTCGACCTGACACCCGTAACGGACAACCGCGTCGAAGGCAACGAAACCGTGACTCTTAGTCTTCAATCCGCGGCCGACGGTAGTTATCTACTCGGTCGTTCGACCTCGGCGGACGTCACGATCGCCGACCTGCCCTTGCCCGTCGCGGCTATCCGCGCCGAGCCGCCGATGCGTCGGAAATGGCGCCGACGCCCCGGAGCCTTCGGGTCTCCCTGGATCGGCCCGCGCCGCAAGGGGGCTTGCAAATCAACTACTCGACAAGCGGCACCGCGACATCCGGAACCGACTACGTCGGCTTGACCGGCGGCTTGGCCATCGCCGAAGGCGAAACCGACGGTCGGATCGTCCTGACGCCGATCGCCGATAAGCTCGTGGAAGGCCGCGAAACCGTCATAGTCGACCTCCAGGCTGGTGGTAATTACACCGTGGGTAGCGCCGCCCAGGCGCGCCTCGGCATCGCCGACACGGTGCCGTTCCGTCAACCATGGGGGGTGTTGCAAGTGGTTGCCGGAGACGACTTCAACTGCGCGCTGTTGAGCGATGCCTCGACGCAGTGTTGGGGGCGGAATGATCGCGGCCAGCTGGGCCGGGGCGATACGCTCGATCAAGGTCGGCTGAGCAGCCAAATGGGCAATGCGCTGATCCGCGTCGATCTTGGTGCCAACCGTCAAGCCGTCCGGCTGGCGGCCGGCCCAAAAAGCGTCTGCGCCTTGCTGGACAACGGCGGGCTGAAATGTTGGGGCGCCAACAGCCGAGGCGTGCTTGGGCAAGGCGATAGCCGCGATCGCGGCGGGCGACCGGGCGATCTTGGCGATGCCCTGCCGCCCATCGACGTGGGTGGTGGCGCGGTGGAACAAGTTGTCATCGGCAGCTCGCATGCTTGTGCCCTGTTGGATAGCGGCGAAGTCAAATGCTGGGGGGCTAACGATCAGGGCCAATCCGGCGTGGGCGATAACCTGGATCGCGGCGACCAAGCCAACGAAATGGGCGCCAATCTGCCACCGGTCAAGTTGGGCGGTAATCGCCGCGCCGTCGAATTGGCGGCGGCTGAAAACAGCACCTGCGCGCGTCTGGAAGACGGTGACATCAAGTGCTGGGGCGCGAATGGCAACGGTGAGCTAGGCCAAGGTGACAACTTCGTTCGCGGCGCCAGCCTGAGCAACATGGGCGATAACCTCCCGGCCGTTGAACTGGGCACCGGTCGCCGCGCGATTGGCTTAACCGCCTTGGCCCAGGGTTATTGCGCCTTGCTGGATGATCGCCGCGTTAAATGCTGGGGCGCCAATGGCGACGGGCAGCTTGGACAAGGGGACAATCTCGCGCGCGGCGCCGCGCCGCGAGAGTTGGGCGATGCCTTGGCGCCTGTCGACCTTGGGACGCGGTTAACGACCGTTGATCTGAATTCAGCGTCCAGCCATGCCTGCGGCATTCTCTCCAATGGGTTGTTGAAATGTTGGGGCAGTAATCTTGGCGGTGAACTTGGGTTGGGTGACAGCTTGGCTCGCGGCGATCAATCCGGCGAAATGGGCGACGCCTTGACGGCGGTCGACCTCGGCGCGGGCCGAAGCGCGGTCGCGCTTGCGGTGGGAAGTCGCCACACCTGCGCCCGTCTCGATAACCAACGATTGAAATGCTGGGGTACCAGCACGGCGGGCAGCCTCGGGCCGGGACTGGCCGATGGCGATTCGCGCGGCGATCAACCCGGCGAAATGGGCGACGCGCTGCCGCCGCTGGATTTGGGCAACCCGGTCCCCGACCTGCTGGCAACGCTCACCGCGAGCAAGGCGTCAGCCTCGGAAATCGGTCCCGAAGCGGGTCGGTTTACCGTCAATCTATCGCGTCCGGCGCCGGAGGAAGGCGTCGTCGTGACCTACACCACGGGCGGCACGGCCTCGGCCACCGATTACCAACCACTGGCGGGCACGATTGCCATCGCGGCGGGCACGCGGAGCGCCGACATCACGCTCGCTCCGGTCGCCGATAACCAAGCCGAAGGATTGGAAACGGTGACGCTCAGCCTGATCGAGGGGGTCAATTATTCGCTGGGGAACGTGACCAGCGCTTCGATCAGCATTGGCGACACACCGTTGCCAGTCGCCTCGATCAGCGTCAGCCAAGCCAATGCCGCCGAAGTAGGACCGATCGCGGGAAGCTTCGCGATTACGCTGGATCGACCCGCGCCGGATGGCGGTATCGTCATTCCCTTGCGGCTGGGCGGCAGCGCCATCGCCGGCATCGATTACGGTGCGTTGAGCGGCACGGTGAGCATAATCGCCGGTGAGTCATCCGCTGCCATCAGCTTCCTACCAATCGCCGACGATGCGGTCGAAGGACTAGAGACCGTGGTTGCGACGCTCTCCCTTGGCGCCAACTTTGTCCTCAACGCTACCGAAGCCACGGCCAGCGCGACGATCGCCGACACCCCGCCTCCGGCTGTTTCAATCAACGCCAGTGATGCCAGCGCCGCCGAGCGCGGCGTCGACCCCGGCGAATTCACCATCAGTCTGAGTCAGCCCGCGCCCGTGGGTGGCCTGACCATCGAGTATACAATCAGCGGAACCGCGACCAATGACGCCGATTTCGATCCCCTGCCCGGCAGCGTGACGATTCCGGCGGGCGCTTCCGTGGCGACGATTCGCGTCAACATCCGCAATGACCGGCTTCGCGAGGGCAGCGAACAGGCGGTGCTGACCCTCTTGCCGTCCAGCGGTTACGCGTTGCGAAGCAACATCAGCGCCGCCATCGCCATCGCCGACAGCGAACGGCCGCCACCCTCGGGCGAATGTCGGGCGCGACAGCTTGAGCTGGCCTTGTCGCTGGCTAACGGAATCGCCGAATGCGCCCGAAAAAATCTGGCCGAGACCAATCTGTCCAGCTACGCGAACTGCAAAGCCGAACAGCAGGTCTTGTTCGCGTCGCAATTCGACCAGACCGTCGAAGCCACCGACAACTGCGCGCTGAACACCGTGGGCGAGGAAGTCGCGGATCTCTGGGGCGATCTGTGGGCGTCGGTGGCTGATCCGTTGATCGGCGCGATACAAATCAAGCCGAGTTTCGCGTTTCGCCCATCGGCCCGGCTGCGCCGCTTCGTCACCGTGACCGAGGTCGTCAAGCGCGGCGTCCGAACCGCGCTGCGCGCCGAGGCCAGCATTTTTCGCGGAAACCAACGCGGCGCGGCCAAGCGGCAGCGCGGCGACGCGCAAAGCACCATGGTCAAGCGCATCCGCAATCTACGCGCGTTGCGCCGCGACTACACCGGACCGGACGGCCGCGACTTCGCCCGCCTGGTCAACGCCGCGGTCGATTCGATCGTGGCACAGGTCAGCACCCCGGATGCCCTGACCGCCGTGCAAATCGTGGCCGGTCAGGCGTTTACCTGCGCGCGCCTGAACAATCTGACCGTCAAATGTTGGGGCGCCAACGACGCGGGCCAACTCGGGCTAGGCGACACGCGTGCTCGCGGCGCGGCGCTAAGCGATTTGGCCGACACAGCCGCCACCGTCAACCTCGGCGGGAGTCAACGGGTACTTGGCTTGGCCGCTGGCGACCGGCACGTTTGCGCGCGACTAAAGAGCGGACAGGTGAAATGCTGGGGCGACAACCAGTTTGGCCAACTGGGTCTGGGTGATAGCGAATCGCGCGGCGACGGGCCGGGCGAAATGGGCGCGGCGCTGGCGTCGGTGGATTTGGGCGAGGGTCGCGCGGCCCAAGGAATTTTCGCGGGTGGCGGGCATACCTGCGCCCGTCTCGACGACGGCTCGGTCAAATGCTGGGGCGATAATCGTCACGGTCAGCTTGGCCTGGGCGATACCAGTCCGCGCGGCGATCAGCCGGGCGAAATGGGCGTCTATCTTGCCAACGTCGAATTGCGTCCCGGCTCACGCGCGCAAAGCCTGTCACTCGGCGCGACTCACACCTGCGCGCTACTGGATGACGGGGCCGTACAATGCTGGGGCGATAACAGCAACGGCGCCTTGGGACTGGGTGACAGCTTGGATCGAGGCGATCAGCCCGGCGAAATGGGCGCGGCACTGGCGCCTGTCGATTTGGGCGGCGCGGCGGCGGCGCTGAGCGCCGGCGGGGGATTCACCTGCGCGATTTTCGACAGCGGCGCGGTGAAATGTTGGGGCGCCAACACCAATGGGCAGTTGGGCATCGGCCAGACGACATCGGTTGGCGGCGCCGCATTGCAAATGGGCGGCGCGCTTGCCACGATTGACCTCGGCGCGGGAGTTAAGGTTTTGCAGGCCGATGCGGGCGCCAGCCATGCGTGCGCCATCCTTGATGCCAACCAGCTCAAATGCTGGGGTGGCAACGCCGCCGGCCAGCTCGGCTTGGGCGACGTTCTAGATCGCGGCACACAGGTTGGCCAAATGGGCGGCAACTTGCCGCCGGTTGAACTAGGCAACCTTAGAATACCCACCGAACTGGCCTTGGGACGCGCCCATACCTGCGCCCGCTCCCAGGATGGCCTAGTTAAATGCTGGGGAAGCAACGCCGACGGCGCTCTGGGAATTGGCGCTGGCGACAATCGGGGTAATCTCGCCGGGCAAATGGGTAATGCGCTGCCCCCGCTCGACTTCGGCAGCGCCGCTAAATTGGTTCGGTAATTTTCTGGGGAATAACCACATGCGCCGATTACGTCGACGTCCGTCCGCCCGAGTGGCCATCGCCACAAGTGCGGCGTTTCTGCTGTTCATCCCCGGCGCCTGCCTGGGACTGAACGCCGACGGGCCGCTTCGCGATTTCCTGGTCGATGCCAGTTTGGGAGAGTTCGACTCCAGCGAGGCCAGCCAATTCGTCAGCTTGCTCAACCAGTTTCAGCTCAGCGGTTATGCGCTGGAATTCAGCGACGGCAGTGCGGTGGCGCTGGACCAAAGCGCGGAGGCGTTGGACAACGCACTTCGGCAGAAAGAGCAAGGCAACGAAAACCTGACCGTCTTCTCCGGCCCAAATGGCAAATTCACGTTTGCCGATAGCGATCAGGCGGCATCGACCTGCTCGACGGGCGGCGGCACGACGGGCACCGTACTCGACTCGTTGCTCAATTGCGTCGGCGCGGTCGTCCAGCCGACCAACGCGCTACAAGCCGCCAGCGCGGCGGTCTCCCAGGTCAATACCATCGATTTGCTGATTCTTCGACCAACCAGCCAATTCATGGTGACCATCCGCGGCTTCGTCGCGCCGCGTTTTCAAAGCCGCTCGAATCTGACCGCGCCCGGCTCGAATACCAATCCGAACGACGGCGGGAGTACAACAGGTGGTGGCTCCGGCGATGACGAGAGCCTCTTCTCCGGTGCCTGGGGCGGCTATTTCCAAGGTGGCGGCAGTTTTGGCCGCATCGAAGGCGGCAACAGCGGGCCTGGATTTCGGGTCAACAATCAAACCGCCACCGGGGGTATCGATTACCGGTTCTCCAAGGTATTGGTTACCGGCTTCCTGTTCAACTTTACCGGCTCGGAAACCCGCTTCGGCGCGCAAACCGGCCGGCTTGGCGCGGATGTTTACCGGTTCATGCCGTTCGCCAGCATTACCCCATTCGACAACGCCTATATCGACGTGATGGCCGGCTACAGCCGCCATAGCTATTCATCCGTCCGCAACGGGCCCGGAACCGATGCCCAGGCGGACTATTCGGCGGATCAGGCATTGGCTTCGATCAATTTGGGCTACACCTACCCAATCGGCGAACTGGAAATCACCGGCTTTGCAGGCGGCAGTTATATTGGCACCGAGGTTGACGGCTACGGCGAACGCGGCAAAGGCACCTTGCTTAACGTCAGCAATTACCGTGTCAATTCCTGGACCAGCACGTTGGGTACGCAGTTAACCTATGCCTTGAGCACCAGCATCGGTGTGTTTCAGCCGCAGGTCCGTTTGGAATGGGTTCACGAGTTCGATAACCGGATTAGCGGGATCAACGTGCGAGTCAGTTCACTGGGCCAACTGGCGTTGCCAGTCGCGGCAAACCGCCCCATTTCCGACTGGGGAAATCTATCCGCCGGTGTTCAGGCAATCTTCGCGGAAGGTGTCACCGGCTTTGCCAATTACCAGGGGCAGGTCTTTTCCGGCGGTGAGAACCACTCGGTCGAAGGTGGGGTGCGTTTCGAGTTTTGAGGCATCCCAGCGCTTCGACTTCAAATACCGTCGTAATTTGCCTTGCATCGCGCGGTGTCGGCGAAATTTGCCACTCCAAAAGGGCAATGCGGCCGCAAGGCGGCGGCAATGGCTCAAGTTGCCTGTGCGTGCCTGCCGGATCGCGACGGATCGCAATCCTGACGTCGGTTAAGGGATTACCGCTTCGGGCAGTTGCGTGAAGCCATCGTAGCCCGGATGAAGCCTAGCGGAATCCGGAAATAGATGTAGATGCGAAAACCCGGCGTCCATTGCATTTCATCCAGGCTTCGTAGGCTTACGACACTCGCTGTACTCACTATGACTTCCCATCATGGAGAATCCCAGACATGAGCTTTGCAACGGCGACATCCGTTTGATTGCTTGATTGCCCCAGCTTCTCAATCACGCTCTCTTGATCTTTTGGGGACGGTTTTGACTCAGTTTGAACTTTGCCTGAATGTCCGTGACTTCGATTTCGAAACCCACGATCATGCTGAGTAATTGCGCACGCCGCTCACCCGCAAGGTTTGGTCGCCACGGGTTCGACATTCGAGATTCATACACGTGACTTAAGCGTCCAACCAAGGACTCAAGCTCAGACTCGCTGTCAATAAGACGGGGCTTGCCGCGCACGTGGACCACGGCGTAATTCCATGTTGGGACGCCCGGCGACGAATACCACGAAGCGGAAACATAAGCATGTGGCCCTTGGAACACGACCAGTACCTCTCGACTCGATGAAAAGCTTTGCCATTGCGGATTTGCCCGCGCCATATGGCAAAGGAGCTTGCCTTTCGAATCCGCTCTACGGTCAAAAATGAATGGTAAGTGGCTCACAAAAGGCAAGCCATCAGTCACCGTGACCAGCATCCCAAAAGAATTGTCGTCGATGAGCGAAGAGATACGCTCAAAATTTGTTTCCTCAAAATGCTCCGGTATGTACATATCCGTTCATAAGTTCTAACGTGTGGGTCAAGCGATCTCTTCCAACGCGATGTGACGGGTTCCAGCGTCAATTAATTCGCCGCCTCTGTTCCCCCCCAAAGCTCTCGGCCGCTGGCCTTAGCTCTTTTACCCAGCTACGCGGAAAGCTTGGCAGATGGGGACTGGATGGGCTTGGCGGGCGATCATCGGAATTAGCAACAACGTCGTCAAGTAAAAGTTTCACTTTAATTAACCGTTTCGTGTGTCAAAATGTCGCTGGAATAAGCGATTTTCTGATTGGTTTGCCTCGTTTTGCCAGTAAGAAGCCGATCAATTTGCTACGGTTCAAAAGTTCCCCCAAGTTTGGCGGGCTGTTACGCCTAACCTTGACGATACATATCTTTTAGGGAATACAGTATGGAAATTGACACAGAAAGCCGCGAGCAACATAAGCGGCATATTCTTGGTTATTTGGATACAAGATTTTTTATTGGGCTAATTGTTGGCGCCTTTTTTTCTAAAGTGATTCCGATGGATGCACTACCTTATTGGGTTACAGATGTTATTGACTCTAATCCGTCTGCTAACGGTTGGTATTACTACGTTACGGAAACAAACTCCAATAAGCTACAGCTCCAACTACCCTGCAATAATAGCGGTAAGACTTTGAGAATCGGAGGTGTGGTTTCCATCAACCATACAAAGCAAGCATCAGGTGACTCCGAAATTTCTTTTAGAAATGGTGAAAGAGAATATTGCTTATCAGGAAGAGGAGTTTTTGAAGAACTTTCCCCCATGCAATTTGGGAAAGCGAATGGGCAGTAATTAAAGAAAGAAAAATTTATGCACTTTTTAAACTACCAGATAATTTGAAGAGTCTTTTAAATGCCGAGATCTCAAAGAACGGCTTATTCCAAGATAAATTTTCCTTCAGGGGACCTTTGCTATATATTACAGATCCCCTCACAAAAGGCAGCACATTTTATGCCACAATTACATTCACGAAATGTTCATCGAAAGAGATTTGTGAGGATGAGCTTAAAAGGGAATTACACCCTTAAAATGCGAACCCTCACCTCGTAAAACTCTCCAAACCGCATATGTAATCCCAGACCGTTGGGATCTCGACCCTAACGAGTTGAAATAATAATCTATCAGGCGAACAACAGCCGATGGATATTACAGCGCGTTAATCCGACATCGGGAGCATTAAGGGCAAACCATTCGAAGCCTCATCCTTGCGATCAGATTTCGGCTGGACCGCCTATGCCAATTCTCGATAATCCCTGCAATATGGATACCGTGAACGCTAGATTTTATTTACGTTCTCTCTGTTCCGCACTCCTATTCCTTCAAATCGCAATCCCGACTCAAGCCGCGACGTTGAATAGAGAAATCGTTGAGGTCTTTGAGATATTAGGCGTCTCTTATCTCGACGCCCCGTCGACGCCAGAGGAATTGAGACTTTGTCAAGTAAACCGCGATCAAAAATGCCTAAACGTATATCAAACGCTCAAAACTGCGGTAGCAAAACTTTTTGATGCCGGACGCGATTTGGCGCTCAAACGGACCTTAGAGGGGGTTGAGCATCTCTGTCAGCGTACAGAAGGCGCTCGAGATAAGAGTACGCCAAGCAATTGGTGCGGCTGCAATGGGGCTGTATCGGCTTTCTATTTCTTTAGGTCCGATCAGGAGGACAGATCGGTTGCTGACTTTATCGAAAAGCTGCCAGTTGAAACTTTAAGAAATTTATTTCTAAATGCCAATGCATTTTCCGGTGACTGGGTACATAACCGCCCGAATAACGTACGTTGGCTGACATTGCTCGACAAACTAAAGTTTCTCGATGAAGATCCAAGTGGACGAGCCGGATTTAAAGCTCTCCTAACCTCTGATCGAAAAGTCGTTTCGATCTTGGCTTTGATCGACCCCGAACGTAAACCAGATTTCTGAATTTTCCTATAACCAATGACATCGCAATCCGATCCAACTGCAAACCCGCCCCGCCTAAAACCCACCCTCCTCTGGTCCACCGTCGCCCTCATCGGCGCTTGGGCATTGGGTGGCATCGCCCTCAATCGCGGCGAAACCATCAATAGCACCTGGATCATCGTCGCGGCGGTTTGCGTTTATGCGCTGGGCTATCGTTTCTATAGCGCCTTTGTCGCCGCCAAGGTGCTGGTACTGGATGGCTCGCGCGCGACGCCAGCGGAGCGGTTCGACGATGGGCGTGACTTTGTACCGACCAATAAATGGGTCGTGTTCGGCCATCACTTCGCCGCCATCGCCGGTCCCGGCCCTCTGATCGGCCCGACCCTCGCCGCGCAGTTCGGTTATCTGCCGGGAACGTTGTGGATTTTGATCGGTGCCGTGATCGGTGGCTGTGTGCAGGACTTCGTCATTCTGTTTTGCTCGCTGCGACGCGACGCGCGTTCACTCGGCCAAATGGCGCGCGACGAACTGGGTCCCATCGGCGGCAATGCCGCCATGTTGGGGGTGATGTGCATCATGATCATCCTCATCGCGGTACTCGGTTTGGTCGTGGTCAACGCCATGAAACACAGCCCCTTGGGCGACTTCCACGGTCGCGGCGACCATCCCGATCGCCATGCTGGTCGGTTTGTACATGACGCGGATTCGCCCGGCGCGGGTCGCTGAAGCCACTTTGCTGGGGGTTGGTCTGCTGCTGTTATCGGTGTGGGGCGGTGGCTGGATCGACGACCAGGCGGAGTTACGCGGTTGGTTCGACCACGATGCGCCGGAACTCGCGTTGTGCGTCATCGCCTATGGTTTCGCGGCGGCGGTGCTGCCGGTCTGGTTGCTGCTGGCGCCGCGCGATTATTTGTCCACCTTCATGAAGCTGGGCACCATCGCCGCCCTCGCCGTCGCCATCATCGTGCTGCGGCCGGAGCTGAAAATGCCGGCGCTGACGCCGTTCATCGACGGCACCGGGCCGATTTTCGGCGGCAAGCTGTTTCCATTCGTGTTCATTACCATCGCTTGCGGGGCCATTTCCGGGTTTCATTCACTGATCTCGTCCGGCACCACGCCCAAGCTGCTGGCCAATGAAGCCGACGCCCGCTTTATCGGCTACGGGGCCATGATGATGGAATCCTTTGTCGCCATCATGGCGATGGTCGCCGCGGCGGTGCTGGACCCTGGCGTCTACTTCGCCATCAACAGCCCGGCCGGCATCGTGGGCGGCGCGGCAGCGGACGCGGTGGCGAAAATTTCTGCCTGGGGCTTTCCGGTTACGGTTGAGCAAATGCAGAACCTGGCCAAGCAAATGGGCGAGGCGACCCTGTTCGCGCGAACCGGCGGCGCGCCGTCATTGGCGGTGGGCATGGCCTCGTTGTTCGCCAGTGCTTTCGGCCAAAGCATGCTGGCGTTGTGGTACCACTTCGCCATCATGTTCGAGGCGTTGTTTATCCTCACCACGCTGGACGCCGGAACCCGCGTGGCGCGCTTCATGTTGCAGGACGTGTTGGGCAACTGGATACCGGCCTTGGGGCGCACCAGTTGGTATCCGGGCGTACTGTTGACCTCCGCCTTGGTCGTGATGGGCTGGGGCTGGCTGCTGTACACCGGCGTCATCGATCCGAATGGCGGCATCAATAGCCTGTGGCCGTTGTTCGGGATCGCCAATCAGATGCTGTCGGCCATCGCGCTGTGCGTGGCGACGACCATCCTGGTGAAGAGCGGCAAATTGCGCTATGCCTGGGTCACTGCCGGACCTTTGGCATGGCTGCTGGTGATCACCACCTCGGCGGCTTGCACCAAGCTATTCAGCGGCGAAGTGCGGCTCGGCTTTGTCGCTCATGCCTGGGACTTGGCGGACAAACTGGCGGCCGGCAGCGTGCCGGCCGATCAGGTTTCGAAAACCCGCCAGCTCATCTTCAATGATTACCTGGACGCCGCGCTGACGGGCTTGTTCCTCATCGTGTCCTGGGTCTTGGCGGCGGACACGCTCCGGGTCTGCTGGGCCATTGTCGCCGGCAAACCGCACCCACCCAGCAGCGAATCAGCCCACATTCCCAGCCGATTAGCCGAAGTCTGGGTTCGCGATTAGTGGGTGTCTGGCATGCTTGGGCGAGAGGTTGCGTTTGCCAGGCCGAGGCATGCTGGTCCAGGTTGATTTATTGGAGCAACGAATGAAGACGTCCCGAAAAGCTTGGTCCCTGATCGTTGGAATGGCCTGCGTGGCGATGGCTGATCGCGCGTCCGCCGCTGACCCTGTTTTGGAAACCTATCGCATCGGCCATGGTGGAAATGTCGGTGGCGACCCACGTGGACTGCGCGCCGTCGTTCAGGATTCGCGCATCGGCAACGGCCGCGCCGAGACGCGCATCGTATTCACCACCAGCGCTGGGTCGGATCGATTGAAACTGAAGGTTTTTCGCCGCGCCAAGGGTGACCGTTCCGTCCCGGCGCTGCGCGTCACCCAAACCCTGATCACGGGTCTGGATGCCGCTGGAACCCCGATCTACAACAAGAACGTGGGTAATTTCGTGTTCGGCACTGGCCAATCCGGCAGTTGGACTCGCTCCATTCGCGGCATTCCAACCGGCGTTCGGGAAATTCGCGTCACCTATTTCGGCAATTACGAATAAACAACACCCTCAGGAGGCGGTATGGATGTTCGCGGAAAAGCCCCCGACAGCAGGACGCTGGCCCACCTCCTGCTCGGTGTCCTTCTATCGCCTATGA